>CM060704.1:7024333-7490467 GCA_030686995.1 Artemisia argyi
CAACCGACACTAGACTGAGCCCAGTCTAGACATTATAAGTCATTTTAAATCATTTTTATCCTATTAGAAAAGTAACATTTTACTTTTCTCAATTTTACGCAATATTCGTACATTTTACGTATTACGCGTTTTAGACCCGTGTTTCCAGTTTTTAGCAGGGTTTTACCACCCAAATGGAACCTACCACTCATTTTATATTTTATTATGGAACATATGGACATGTTTAACAATACTTTCGAATTCCATAATTTTACGACACCCGGTTTTACGTTTCGTGGCTTAACCATTTACGGTTAGCATTTTACGGAGCCAAAACTAACACCATATCTTGGATAATATCACCAAAAAGCCAAACCTTCCTCCCCAAGCTTTGTGAACCGCCCTAGGAGGGGGGATTCACCACCCATGTGGCTTCATCTCATGAATTTACCCATAGTTCATCACTTAATTACAACTTGGTCTCCAAGTGTTGACAAGTCAACATTGTAACCTCCTCATTTTTGGTATAAAAGAGAGCTCATTCTCTTCCTTTCTCTTGCAATACCAACGACCCAAAACCATATAAATGCACCATTTTGATCATTGATCTTGCTCATTCAATCCATCACAAGTTCAAGTCATAGTTCCTAGTTGATCCTTAACACCTTTCAACCATAAAACTCTATAAAAACACCACAAAAACTCATCAAATTTCCAAGTGTTCTTAGTGAAGATTTTTACTAAGGCTTGTTTTTGTGATAGATTAGTGTTTATCAAGGGATTATAAGATAGGGTTTTTGATATGGAAGCATGGCTATGGTTGGAAAGGTTTTTGGAAGATTAAGTAGTGGTTCTTGGTCTTGATCTTGGTTCTAGTTAGTTTCTTCACAAGTTGTAAGCCAAACCCTAACATGATTCTTGTTAATTAATCATATTCATGTTATTTACATATTATTTGTGCTATATTATGTCTTGTATTCATGTCCATGATGTATAAAAGTGAGTAAAACAAGTTATTGTACATGATTGATAAGACAAGTTACTATAACAAGCAAACTAGTGACTTTCTTGGTAAGACCTGATCAAAATGGTAAAAATATGATATTTTATCATTACATATTACAGTAGAGGACTTAAAAAGGAAACCATAGCAATTTGAACCACCCAAAATGAGTATACGAGTCAAAAGTTACGCCCATTTGAAGTTACCAAAGATTTCCGGCAAAACTGCCTAAATAGCATTCTGATCAAATTTTGATTTTGAAAGTCCCACTTCTGGTCCGATTCATCAAAAAGTTAAAACATGAAAGTTGTCCGGAACGACGTTTTCGTTCAGGAATAAAGAAGCTCGAGCCCTGAAAACGCTTTCCGAGTGATAAATTCTTCAAATTCTTAAACAGCCTATTTTTAGACCAAAGTCACTATATTATGGTTATACTTTAAAAGGAACAAGAGGTCTTATGACCTATAATCAAGACCACAACCATGGCTAGAGCCAAGGTTGTGTCTCATGACCTTGGAACAATGACCAAAGGTCATGTCAAGGCCATGACGAAATGACCATGTAAGCTTACTTAGGCGTAAACATGAAACAAGGAATTGGCGATAACTTGTACATTCAATTTGGATCTATTTCACTTAAAAGGAACCATGAGATGTTACAAAGATAAATGGTCATACAAGACTTATGAAACATACCCTAATAACAATCTTCATGTACAAATAAACTTTCCTAAGTTTATTCAAATATCGGACATGTAACTTTTCGGATCGAAACTCATATATATACTTTATCAACTACTACAATAGTAGGGAGCCTCATGTGAGGAGTTCATTATGTAAGCCGTCGAGTTGAGTTGTGGATTTACGAGTTAAAGTGTCCTGGCTCCTTGAACGCTTACTAACATGACTTCTGAATTATGTCGGCCCGAACAGTAGTAAACGATATACAAAACATACATGTTCATGAATCTTTTCTTTCAAAGACTTACAATATACATCATACCACATCATGGACTAAATGCAAGATATATATATAGGCACTACTTCATATTCTTTACTCCAATCCTAAGTCGCGACATTCTATTATAGGTTGCTCGTAGAAACCTTCGCGATTCGACCATCACATTCATTACTTGATATCTTACTTAAGGTGAGTTCATAGCCCCACTTTACATTACTTCAATGTTTTACAAACCCTTGGGGGAATACATGCTATTTTTAACCGAGCACAATGTTTTTAAATTGTATGCTTGCCTGATTGTTTTATTATCACTAAGTGCCAGCCTTGCTAAACCGAGATCCTTTATTATGAACCATTTAGTCACTAGCAATAGTGAGCGCGAATATTGTGAATAGGCCTATTGGGATTGACGAATCCCATTTGTATTGACTAAGTTCAAACAAATGCACTAATATTTGAGATTTAGGTATGTTAGCAAAGTACCTACCGGGATAAATCTGCCGATCGATATTGGTACACGTTAACGTTTTGGTGTCATAAGCTTAGTGTATAATACATTTTATGGGCGTATAATAACGTAGCCTGCCTGTTTTGTTTTCCAAACATTGGTGTGAGTCCATAGCTCACACTACCAACATATTGTGTTCAAACATTTAACAAACTCTATGAATATCACTCAACCTTTGTGTTGACCTCTCAAGCATGTATTTCAGGTTCATGACGATCAAGGATGGCACGGAAGGGCACGGATACTCAAGAGGGCTATAAATTTTATTATCATTCAAAACTCATTTATTATACATTGTAAACATGGAACCAATTGGGACCTCATTTTGTAATCTCTGATATCTATATAATTTGAATGATAAACCTTTTCAAAACGACTCAATTGGAGTTCGTTTTCTATCATTGTGACTATTGTGCCGTCGAGTAACACCCAGTTTGAATTCCGCTGCATCCATGAATTGGGGGTGTTACAGATTGGTACCAGAGCCATGGTTATAGAGAAACGGGTCTAATTGAGACCTAAACTATAACCACACATACAAGCAAAAACATTTTTATAGCCTTCCGCTCTTCGTGTCTTCCATTCTCCAAACGATTATGGACTTAGTAAGCATGTTATGCTACACAAACATATTAGTATATTCATATATACCCATTTTGAGCATTTCCCCGTAGACATTTTTATGCTACACAAACATAATTGCATATTGATATATGTACCCTTAACATAATTGAGCATTTCCCCGTAAGCATTTTATGCTACATGAACATACGTATATTGATATATACACACTAGGCATTCTATACTACATGAACATATTAGTATATTGATATATAAACTCGGTTTATTTTCAATCATTTATCTAAACAATGGACTAAACATATCTGTGTATGCCTATTCTAAGGCATTTCGGCACAGCCACACTCTCCCAATCATGTTCCTACTCCAAACATTATATGTCCAAGACATTGTAACTAATTACAATGGTCTCATTCATTTTTCAAGACATTGTGAGATACAATGGTTTCATACACTTTTCAAGACATGGTGAGATACAATGGTCTCATTTATTTTTCAAGACATTGTGAGATACAATGGTCTCATTCATTTTCCAAGACATTGTAAGATACAATGGTCTCATTCATTTTTCAAGACATTGTGAGATACAATGGTCTCATTCATTTTCCAAGACATTGTGAGATACAATGGTCTCATTCATTTTTCAAGACATTGTGAGATACAATGGTCTCATTCATTTTCCAAGACATTGTGAGATACAATGGTCTCATTCATTTTCCAAGACATCGTGAGATACAATGGTCTCATTTATTTTCCAAGACATTGTATTATACAATGGTCTTAACCATTTCTCAAATGTTTTGAGTCACACAATGGTCTAACCTACTTTCGAGACATTGTGTTTTGCGCAATGGTCTCTAGAATCATTCCATCACATCATCAATATCATTTCATATGATATCAAAAACCCGTCACAACCTATCGATTTCTAAATAGAAATATGAGATTTATAAAGGACAAACAAATCCATCACCTACAAAAGCTGAAGTTCAGCTCTACATTTATCAAGGTTTTCTTCTAAAACCTTCATTGTTAAAAGTTCGTGATCCTGGCCAAGTATGTTCTATTTTAGAACTACTTAAAACTTCCTTTCCATACGTACCTACCCTTACTATCTTCTATGCAATGGAATATGAAAACATACGTTACAAGTCTTGTATAGCCGGGACTTGCAATTGAAGGGTTTGACATCGCCTTTGTTTCGTGGACAGTTTTCCGAAAGCAACGGACATATCACAAGTATACCTAATTTAGGTGTTTGAAAATTTTATCGAACCTTGGCTAAATATAGACTAGTCACCTATATTTAACCTAGGGACAGTGGAATATAGTCTGACTAACTATATTCGACTTAAAATTTTCAAATACTGAGAATAGTTGTACTAGAGTTATGTTTAGATTGATTTCCTACATGAACACGATAAACCACCAGAATACATTAAAACAAACTAGAGACACGATAGTGTCTTACCACTCAGCAAGATCTTAACACCTTAATTCATTCTTGAAAATTTTCATTTATGAGATAATCCGAACTACTATCTAGGGATAGTTATCAATTATTCTCTTCATCCTGTAGAAGTACTATCCTGTTTAGGTCCTAAGGATACCATTCCATCATAAACCTTTAAAATCTCTTAAGATTTTTAAAGCAAACTCAACATCTATACCTAAGAGTATTAATGTTAAGCACTGTAACAATTCGCAATTTCAGGTTAATTACTATTCCCGGAAAATTCACTATTCACTTTTACTATTCATTTTTACTATTCATTTTTCTCGAAACTTTCCCGAAAGTTGATTTTTATTTGATTTTATCGAGTGATAAATCATTTCCATGGCAAATTAAAAGTTTGACATTCATAAGCTCATTTTCGTGAAAGTTATTAAGGAATTACACGGAATTACACGTTTTAGGGTAAAACGTCAATCAGAAATTCTACGCACAACGAAATTCAACCCCGTCAGGTGACCCCACATCAGAAAAATGTTTGACACACTCATGATTTATTTGAGAATTAATCGTGACTGAGAAAAACATGACCAAAGACTTCCCAGCAGGTCACCCAAGCCTGTACTAATCTCACATGAGCACGCTTAACCGTTTGGGCGATTAACCGTTAGACCACAAAACGCGTTTCTAAGACTATTTGAGTTTTCAACTTCTTAGAAAAAGTCAACATATTCTTTCCCTTCTCCATTGACCAAAAATCATCCCTTGATGTTATAAGTCATTTCGTGATTTTTAGGCTTACGGTTTGATGTCTAAAAGACATTTAATACCAACCGACACTAGACTGAGCCCAGTCTAGACATTATAAGTCATTTTAAATCATTTTTATCACATTAGAAAAGTAACATTTTACTTTTCTCAATTTTACGCAATATTCGTACGTTTTACGTATTACGCGTTTTAGACCCGTGTTTCTAGTTTTTAGCAGGGTTTTACACCCAAATGGAACCTACCACTCATTTTATATTTTATTATGGAACTTATTGACATGTTTATCAATACTTTCAAGTTCCATAATTTTACGACACCCGGTTTTACGTTTTGAGGCTTAATCATTTACGATTGGCATTTCCCGGAGTCAAAACTAACCAAGTATCTTGGATAATACCAAGAAAAGTCCACACCCTTGCTCTCCAAGCTCATGAACAGCCTTGGAGGGGGGATTCACCACCCATGTGGCTTGATCTTATGCCTTGTGTCATGAGATGTGAACATGTGTTCAACTTGGCCTCCAAGTGTTGACTAGTCAACAATGTAACCTCCTCATTTGCATATAAATGCTTCTCCTCCCACTCCTTGACCATATGAACGACCCACACACACAACACACTTCATTTTACTAGTTTACTTCAAGTTCCATCCAAGAAATCAAGTGCAATATCCATACATAAACCCTAGTTTAGTTTTGATTCATCAAAACTACTTCAAATCCTTAGAAACTTTGGTGATTTCTCTTGAGTTTGAATCCACTCAAGTCACCTCAATTTTCATCATCTCTCTTTCATGATTACAAGAGTAGAAAGATTGCATGAAGTGAAGTGGGTTGAAGCAAGTCTATCAAAGTCCTATCCTTACATGTTAACTTCCTTTCATCTTTGAAAGCCAAAAGTTGTGAGCCAAACCCTAACTTGATTCTTGTTAAATAATCATGTTCATGTTATTTACATGTTATTCTTGCTATATTATGTCTTGTAGTTATATCCATGATGTATAAAAATGATTAAAACAAGTTATTGTTATTGATTGTTACAACAAGTTACTAAAACAAGCAAACTAGTGACTTTCTTGGTAAGACCTGATCAAAATGGTAAAAATATGATGTTGGATCATTACATATTACAGTAGAGGACTTAACAAGGAAACCATAGCAATTTGAACCACCTAAAATGAGTATACGAGTCAAAAGTTATGGCGATTTGAAGTTATCAAAGATTTCCGGCAAAACTGCCTAAACCTTCCTGAATCGCATTCTGACTTTTTGAAAGTCCCACTTCTGGTCCGATTCATCAAAAAGTTAAAACACGAAAGTTGTCCGGAACGACGTTTTCGTTCAGGAACAAAGAGGCTCGAGCCTTGAAAACACTTTCTGAGTAAGATATTTCACAATTTCTTAACAGCTATTTACATATAATAAGTCACTAAGTTATGGTTATACTTTAAAAGGAACAAGAGTTATTATGACCTATAAACAAGACCACCACCATAGCTAGAGCCAAGGTTGTGTCTCATGACCTTGGAACAAGGACCAAAGGTCATGGCTAGGCCATGACGAAATGACCATACCAACTTACATAGGCGTAAACATGAAACAAGGAATTGGCGATAACTTGAACAAACAATTTGGATCTACTTCACTTAAAGGAACCATGAGATATTACCAAGAGAAAATGGTCATACAAGACTTATGAAACTACCCCTAATAACAATCTTCATGTACAAATAAACTTTCCTAAGTTTATTCAAGTATCGGACATGTAACTTTTCGGATCAAAACTTATATCTATATATTTCATCAACTACTACAATAGTAGGGAGCCTCATGTGAGGAGTTCATTATGTAAGCCGTCGAGTTGAGTTGTGGATTTACGAGTTAAAGTGTCCTGGCTCCTCGAACGCTTACTAACATGACTTCTGAATTATGTCGGCCCGAACGGTAGTAAACGATATACAAGACATACATGTTTCATGAATCATTACTTTCAAGGACATACAATATACATCATACCACATCATGGACTATAATGCAAGATATATATATATAGGCACTACTTCATAGTCTTTACTCCGATCCTAAGTCGCGACATTCTATTATAGGTTGCTCATAGAAACCTTCACGATTCAACCGTTACATTCATTACTTGCTATCTTACTTAAGGTGAGTTCATAGCCCCACTTTCCATTACTTAATTGTTTTACAAACCCTTGGGGGGAATACATGCTATTTTAACCGAGCACAATATTTTTAAATTGTATGCTTGCCTGATTGTTTTATTATCACTAAGTACCAACCTTGCTAAACCGAGATCCCTTATTATGAACCATTTAATCACTAGCAATAGTGAGCGCAAATATTGTGAATAGGCCTATTGGGATTGACGAATCCCATTTGTTTTGACTAAGTGCAAACAAATGCATTAATATTTGAGATTTAGGTATGTTAGCAAAGTACCTACCGGGATAAATCTGCCGATCGATATTGGTACACGTTAACGTTATGGTGTCATAAGCTTAGTATTTGATAATAACTGTTCCGGGCGTATAATAACGTAGCCTACCTGTTTTGTTTTCCAAACATTGGTGTGAGTCTACAGCTCACACTACCAACATATTGTGTTCAAACGATTAAACAAACTCTATGAATATCACTCAACCTTTGTGTTGACCTCTCAAGCATGTATTTCAGGTTCATGACGATCAAGGATGGCACGGAATGGCACGGATACTCAAGAGGGCTATAAATTTTATTATCATTCAAAACTCATTTATTATACATTGTAAACATGGAACCAATTGGGACCTCATTTTGAAATCTCTGATATTTATATAATTTGAATGATACATCTTTTAAAACGACTCAATTGGAGTTCGTTTTCTATTATTGTGACTATTGTGCCGTCGAGTAACACCCAGTTCGAATTCCGCTGCAACCATGAATTGGGGGTGTTACAGATTGGTACCAGAGCCATGGTTATAGAGAAACGGGTCTAATTGAGACCTAAACTATAACTACAATCACAAACTAAAACATTTTATAGCCTTCCGCTCTCCGTGTCTTCCATCCTCCAGACGATTATGGACTTAGTAAGCATGTTATGATACACAAACATATTTGTATATTCATATATACCCATTTTGAGTATTTCCACGTAGACATTTTTGTGCTACACAAACATAATTGCATATTCATATATGTACCCTTAACATAATTGAGCATTTCCCCGTAAGCATTTTATGCTACATGAACACATATAAGTATATTGATATATACACACTAGGCATTTTATGCTACATGAAGACATATAAGTATATTGATATATACACACTAGGCATTTTATGCTACATGAACATATTAGTATATTGATATATAAACTCGGTTTATTTTCAATCACTTATCTAAACAATGGACTAAACATATCTGTGTATGCCTATTCTAAGGCATTTCGGCACAGCCACACTCTCCCAATCATGTTCCTACTCCAACATTCATTTTTCAAGACATTGTGAGATACAATGGTCTCATTCATTTTCCAAGACATTGTGAGATACAATGGTCTCATTCATTTTTCAAGACATTGTGAGATACAATGGTCTCATTCATTTTCCAAGACATTGTGAGATACAATGGTCTCATTCATTTTCCAAGACATTGTGAGATACAATGGTCTCATTCATTTTTCAAGACATTGTGAGATACAATGGTCTCATTCATTTTCCAAGACATTGTGAGATACAATGGTCTCATTCATTTTTCAAGACATTGTGAGATACAATGGTCTCATTCATTTTTCAAGACATTGTGAGATACAATGGTCTCATTCATTTTCCAAGACATTGTGAGATACAATGGTCTCATTCATTTTCCAAGACATTGTGAGATACAATGGTCTCATTCATTTTCCAAGACATTGTGAGATACAATGGTCTCATTCATTTTCCAAGACATTGTATGATACAATGGTCTTAATCATTTCTCAAATGTTTTGAGTCACACAATGACCTAACCTACTTCCCAGACATTGTGAATTGCACAATGGTCTAACCTACTTCCGAGACATTGTGTTTTGTGCAAATGGTCTCTAGAATTATTCCATCACATAATCAATATCATTTCTTATGATATCAAAAACCCGTCACAATCTATCGATTTCAAAACAAGAAATATGAGATTTCTAAAGGACAAACTAATCCATCATCGACAAAAGCTGAACTTTCTCTACATTCATCAAAGTTTTCTTATGAAACCTTCATTATTAAAAGTTCGTGATCCTGGCCAAGTATGTTCTATTTTAGAACTACTTAAAACTTCCTTTCCATACGTACCTACCCTTACTATCTTCTATGCAATGGAATGTGAAAACATGGGTTACAAGTCTTGTATGGCCGGGACTTGCAATTGAAGGGTTTGACATCGCCTTTGTTTAGTGGACAGTTTCCCGAAAGCAACGGACATATCAAAAGTATACCTAATTTAGGTATTTGAAAATTTTATCGAACCTTGGCTAAATATAGACTAGTCACCTATATTTAACCTAGGGACAGTGGAATATAGTCTGACTAACTATATTCGACTTAAAATTTTCAAATACTGAGAGTAGTTGTACTAGGGTTATGTTTAGGTTGATTTCCTACATGAACTCGATAAACCACCAGAATACATTAAAACAATCTAGAGACACGATAATGTCTTACCACTCAGCGAAATCTTAACACCTTATTTGTGTTACCTAATTTCATTCTTGAAATTTTTCATTTATGAGATAATCCGAACTACTATCTTGGGATAGTTATCAATTATTCTCTTCATCCTGTAGAAGTACCATCCTGTTTAGGATACCATTCCATCATAAACTTTTAAAATCTCTTAAGATTTTTAAAGCAAACTCAACATCTATACCTAAGAGTATTAATGTTAAGCATACACTACACACTTTTATTCATCAACATATCATAACATTATCTTCACAACCGTTGGAACCACAAGCTCATTAACAGATCTTGATGCACTTTTAAAGCTCAAATCATCCTTAGTTACACCACAAGCACCATTATCAGCTTTACAAGATTGAATATTCATCTTGTACTTTTGGAACGCCAATATCATCTTATAATACACTACCTTGTAACTCTCCGGCTAAGTATGAATGTTGTGTTGGGAATTCTTAAGTAGGATGATTTGTAATTATTTGAATGGATTGGGATGCCTTTTCATTTAAATAAAGAAATTGTAAATCACCGAACCATAAGTTTATACTCCTCTATTTACATTGTTTGGGATGCCTCTCTATGTAAATAAAGAATTATAAACAAGTGAGCTTATTTGTATCCGAAATAACATAAGTATGAAGTCAACCTACATTACATTGCTCGGGTATGGCTTGATACCTACATTACATTGCTCGGGTATGGCTTGATACCTACATTACATTGCTCGGGTATGGCATGATACCTACATTACATTGCTCGGGTATGGCATGATACCTACATTATATTCACCACAAGAAATCCTATCTTTTCACCGACATCGCTTCAAACCATGACATAAACACTAGGTACAACAACAGATTACCTACTAGACTATGATTGCGACTACTATCCCAATTTCCATTGATATTCCACTACTATATCAATTTCCATTTATTGGATTCCTATGTAAATTGCTATTGTTGTTCAACTGTTATATCAATTGCTATTGATACTTGACAACTATATCAATTTCCATTTTGATATTTAACTATATCAATTTCTGTACAACTACTATATCAATTTCTATTAATAATCGACTGCTACATCAAATTTCTTTGATATTCGACTATTATATGGATCTCTACTGATATTCAACCATGTTATCAATCTCTATTGACACACCATACACCGAAATGACAAATCAAATTACATCACTGGTAATTCCAGACTCTAGTCCTCATAAGTAACCACACCTTTTCATCGACATCACTCCAACATATGACACACAAAGAACTTCGGGACGAAGTTCCCCGTAAGGGGTAGAGACTGTAACAATTCGCAATTTCAGGTTAATTACTATTCCCGGAAAATTCACTATTCACTTTTACTATTCATTTTTACTATTCATTTTTCTCGAAACTTTCCCGAAAGTTGATTTTTATTTGATTTTATCGAGTGATAAATCATTTCCATGGCAAATTAAAAGTTTGACATTCATAAGCTCATTTTCGTGAAAGTTATTAAGGAATTACACGGAATTACACGTTTTAGGGTAAAACGTCAATCAGAAATTCTACGCACAACGAAATTCAACCCCGTCAGGTGACCCCACATCAGAAAAATGTTTGACACACTCATGATTTATTTGAGAATTAATCGTGACTGAGAAAAACATGACCAAAGACTTCCCAGCAGGTCACCCAAGCCTGTACTAATCTCACATGAGCACGCTTAACCGTTTGGGCGATTAACCGTTAGACCACAAAACGCGTTTCTAAGACTATTTGAGTTTTCAACTTCTTAGAAAAAGTCAACATATTCTTTCCCTCCTCCATTGACCAAAAATCATCCCTTGATGTTATAAGTCATTTCGTGATTTTTAGGCTTACGGTTTGATGTCTAAAAGACATTTAATACCAACCGACACTAGACTAAGCCCAGTCTAGACATTATAAGTCATTTTAAATCATTTTTATCACATTAGAAAAGTAACATTTTACTTTTCTCAATTTTACGCAATATTCGTACGTTTTACGTATTACGCGTTTTAGACCCGTGTTTCCAGTTTTTAGCAGGGTTTTACACCCAAATGGAACCAACCACTCATTTTATATTTTATTATGGAACTTATTGACATGTTTATCAATACTTTCAAGTTCCATAATTTTACGACACCCGGTTTTACGTTTTGAGGCTTAATCATTTACGATTGGCATTTCCCGGAGTCAAAACTAACCAAGTATCTTGGATAATACCAAGAAAAGTCCACACCCTTGCTCTCCAAGCTCATGAACAGCCTTGGAGGGGGGATTCACCACCCATGTGGCTTGATCTTATGCCTTGTGTCATGAGATGTGAACATGTGTTCAACTTGGCCTCCAAGTGTTGACTAGTCAACAATGTAACCTCCTCATTTGCATATAAATGCTTCTCCTCCCACTCCTTGACCATATGAACGACCCACACACACAACACACTTCATTTTACTAGTTTACTTCAAGTTCCATCCAAGAAATCAAGTGCAATATCCATACATAAACCCTAGTTTAGTTTTGATTCATCAAAACTACTTCAAATCCTTAGAAACTTTGGTGATTTCTCTTGAGTTTGAATCCACTCAAGTCACCTCAATTTTAATCATCTCTCTTTCATGATTACAAGAGTAGAAAGATTGCATGAAGTGAAGTGGGTTGAAGCAAGTCTATCAAAGTCCTATCCTTACATGTTAACTTCCTTTCATCTTTGAAAGCCAAAAGTTGTGAGCCAAACCCTAACTTGATTCTTGTTAAATAATCATGTTCATGTTATTTACATGTTATTCTTGCTATATTATGTCTTGTAGTTATATCCATGATGTATAAAAATGATTAAAACAAGTTATTGTTATTGATTGTTACAACAAGTTACTAAAACAAGCAAACTAGTGACTTTCTTGGTAAGACCTGATCAAAATGGTAAAAATATGATGTTGGATCATTACATATTACAGTAGAGGACTTAACAAGGAAACCATAGCAATTTGAACCACCTAAAATGAGTATACGAGTCAAAAGTTATGGCGATTTGAAGTTATCAAAGATTTCCGGCAAAACTGCCTAAACCTTCCTGAATCGCATTCTGACTTTTTGAAAGTCCCACTTCTGGTCCGATTCATCAAAAAGTTAAAACACGAAAGTTGTCCGGAACGACGTTTTCGTTCAGGAATAAAGAGGCTCGAGCCTTGAAAACACTTTCTGAGTAAGATATTTCACAATTTCTTAACAGCTATTTACATATAATAAGTCACTAAGTTATGGTTATACTTTAAAAGGAACAAGAGTTATTATGACCTATAAACAAGACCACCACCATAGCTAGAGCCAAGGTTGTGTCTCATGACCTTGGAACAAGGACCAAAGGTCATGGCTAGGCCATGACGAAATGACCATACCAACTTACATAGGCGTAAACATGAAACAAGGAATTGGCGATAACTTGAACAAACAATTTGGATCTACTTCACTTAAAGGAACCATGAGATATTACCAAGAGAAAATGGTCATACAAGACTTATGAAACTACCCCTAATAACAATCTTCATGTACAAATAAACTTTCCTAAGTTTATTCAAGTATCGGACATGTAACTTTTCGGATCAAAACTTATATCTATATATTTCATCAACTACTACAATAGTAGGGAGCCTCATGTGAGGAGTTCATTATGTAAGCCGTCGAGTTGAGTTGTGGATTTACGAGTTAAAGTGTCCTGGCTCCTCGAACGCTTACTAACATGACTTTTGAATTATGTCGGCCCGAACGGTAGTAAACGATATACAAGACATACATGTTTCATGAATCATTACTTTCAAGGACATACAATATACATCATACCACATCATGGACTATAATGCAAGATATATATATATAGGCACTACTTCATAGTCTTTACTCCGATCCTAAGTCGCGACATTCTATTATAGGTTGCTCATAGAAACCTTCACGATTCAACCGTTACATTCATTACTTGCTATCTTACTTAAGGTGAGTTCATAGCCCCACTTTCCATTACTTAATTGTTTTACAAACCCTTGGGGGGAATACATGCTATTTTAACCGAGCACAATGTTTTTAAATTGTATGCTTGCCTGATTGTTTTATTATCACTAAGTACCAACCTTGCTAAACCGAGATCCCTTATTATGAACCATTTAATCACTAGCAATAGTGAGCGCAAATATTGTGAATAGGCCTATTGGGATTGACGAATCCCATTTGTTTTGACTAAGTGCAAACAAATGCATTAATATTTGAGATTTAGGTATGTTAGCAAAGTACCTACCGGGATAAATCTGCCGATCGATATTGGTACACGTTAACGTTATGGTGTCATAAGCTTAGTATTTGATAATAACTGTTCCGGGCGTATAATAACGTAGCCTACCTGTTTTGTTTTCCAAACATTGGTGTGAGTCTACAGCTCACACTACCAACATATTGTGTTCAAACGATTAAACAAACTCTATGAATATCACTCAACCTTTGTGTTGACCTCTCAAGCATGTATTTCAGGTTCATGACGATCAAGGATGGCACGGAATGGCACGGATACTCAAGAGGGCTATAAATTTTATTATCATTCAAAACTCATTTATTATACATTGTAAACATGGAACCAATTGGGACCTCATTTTGAAATCTCTGATATTTATATAATTTGAATGATACATCTTTTAAAACGACTCAATTGGAGTTCGTTTTCTATTATTGTGACTATTGTGCCGTCGAGTAACACCCAGTTCGAATTCCGCTGCAACCATGAATTGGGGGTGTTACAAGCATACACTACACACTTTTGTTCATCAACATATCACATCATTATCTTCAAAACCGTTGTAACCACAAGCTCATTAACAGATCTTGATGCACTTTTAAAGCTCAAATCATCCTTAGTTACACCACAAGCACCCTCATCAGCTTTACAAGATTGAATATTCATCTTGTACTTTTGGAACACCAGTATCATCTCGTAATACACTACCTTGTAACTCACCGGCTAAGTATGAATGTTGTGTCGGGAATTCTTGAGTAGGATGATTTATAATGTCCTTATTTGAATGGATTGGGATGCCTTTTCATTTAAATAAAGAAATTATAAATCATCGAACCATACGTTTATATGCCTTTAGTTACATTGTTTGGGATGCCTCTCTATGTAAATAAAGAATTATAAACAAGTGGGCTTATTTATATCCGAAATAACATAAGTATGAAGTCAATAAACACTAGATACAACAACAGATTACCTACTAGGCTATGATTGCAACAACTATCCCAATTTCCATTAGTACGAGATTTACATTTTGGTTTTCATAATGATAGTGCAATAACAAACAAACTCATTGCGAGGCCATGTAACCATATGCATGTGCAGTTGTACCAAACTCATTGCGAAGCCATGTAACCATATGCATGGGCAGTCATACCGAACTCATTGTGAAGCCATGTAGCCATATGCATGGGCAGCCGTACAATTCAAACAGGACTTGGTCCAACCACATGTTCAACGCTTATTCCATGATTCGATTCTTATATCAATTGCTATTGATACTTGACAACTATATCAAGTTCTATTTTGATATTCAACTACTATATCAATTCCTATTAATATTCGACTGCTATATCAATTTCCTTTGATATTCGACTATTACTATACCTTTCCTATGTAAAAGTAAGCCTCATCCTACACCATACATTGAAATGACAAATCAAATTACATCACCGGTAATCCCGGACTTTAGTCCTCATAAGTAACCACACCTTTTCATCAACACCACTCCAACATATGATACACACAGAACTTCGGGACGAAGTTCCCCGTAAGGGGTAGAGACTGTAACAATTCACATTTTTCAGGATAATTACTATTCCCGGAAAATTTCACTATTCACTTTTACTATTCATTTTTCCCGAAAATTTTCCCGAAATTTGATTTTTATTTCTTGGGCTCAAGTGATAAATCATTTCCATGTCAAATTAAAAGTTTAACTTTCATAAGCTCATTTTCATGAAAGTTATTAAGGAATTACACGGAATTACACGTTTTAGGGTAAAACGTCATTCAGAAATTCTACGCACAACGAAATTCGGTCGCGTTAATTTTCCCCGTATCAGAAAAATGTTTGACACACTCATGATTTATTTGAGAATAAATCATGACTGAGAAAAACATGACCAAAATAAACCTCGGCCGTGAAAAACTGGAATTTTCAGTTTTTAAGCGTTTTTACTCAGCCGTAACCTTAGCCTATACCTGCACCGCATTTCTAAGACAATTTGAGTTTTCAACTTTTTAGAAAAAGTCAACATATTTTTCCCTCCACCATTGACCAAAAATCATCCCTTGATTTTATAAGTCATTCCTTGCTTTTTAGGCTTACGGTTTGATGTTTAAAAGACATTTAATACCAACCGACACTATACTGAGCCCAGTCTAGACATTATAAGTCATTTTAAATCATTTTTATCCTATTAGAAAAGTAACATTTTACTTTTCTCAATTTTACGCAATATTCGTACATTTTACGTATTACGCGTTTTAGACCCGTGTTTCCAATTTTTAGCAGGGTTTTACCACCCAAATGGAACCTACCACTCATTTTATATTTTATTATGGAACATATGGACATGTTTAACAATACTTTCGAATTCCATAATTTTACGACACCCGGTTTTACGTTTCGTGGCTTAACCATTTACGGTTAGCATTTTACGGAGCCAAAACTAACACCATATCTTGGATAATATCACCAAAAAGCCAAACCTTCCTCCCCAAGCTTTGTGAACCGCCCTAGGAGGGGGGATTCACCACCCATGTGGCTTCATCTCATGAATTTACCCATAGTTCATCACTTAATTACAACTTGGTCTCCAAGTGTTGACAAGTCAACATTGTAACCTCCTCATTTTTGGTATAAAAGAGAGCTCATTCTCTTCCTTTCTCTTGCAATACCAACGACCCAAAACCATATAAATGCACCATTTTTATCATTGATCTTGCTCATTCAATCCATCACAAGTTCAAGTCATAGTTCCTAGTTGATCTTTAACACCTTTCAACCATAAAACTCTATAAAAACACCACAAAAACTCATCAAATTTCCAAGTGTTCTTAGTGAAGATTTTTACTAAGGCTTGTTTTTGTGATAGATTAGTGTTTATCAAGGGATTATAAGATAGGGTTTTTGATATGGAAGCATGGCTATGGTTGGAAAGGTTTTTGGAAGATTAAGTAGTGGTTCTTGGTCTTGATCTTGGTTCTAGTTAGTTTCTTCACAAGTTGTAAGCCAAACCCTAACATGATTCTTGTTAATTAATCATATTCATGTTATTTACATATTATTTGTGCTATATTATGTCTTGTATTCATGTCCATGATGTATAAAAGTGAGTAAAACAAGTTATTGTACATGATTGATAAGACAAGTTACTGTAACAAGCAAACTAGTGACTTTCTTGGTAAGACTTGATCAAAATGGTAAAAATATGATATTTGATCATTACATATTACAGTAGAGGACTTAAAAAGGAAACCATAGCAATTTGAACCACCCAAAACGAGTATACGAGTCAAAAGTTACGCCCATTTGAAGTTACCAAAGATTTCCGGCAAAACTGCCTAAATAGCATTCTGATCAAATTTTGATTTTGAAAGTCCCACTTCTGGTCCGATTCATCAAAAAGTTAAAACATGAAAGTTGTCCGGAACGACGTTTTCGTTTAGGGTTAAAGAAGCTCGAGCCCTGAAAACGCTTTCCGAGTGATAAATTCTTCAAATTCTTAAACAGCCTATTTTTAGACCAAAGTCACTATATTATGGTTATACTTTAAAAGGAACAAGAGGTCTTATGACCTATAATCAAGACCACAACCATGGCTAGAGCCAAGGTTGTGTCTCATGACCTTGGAACAATGACCAAAGGTCATGTCAAGGCCATGACGAAATGACCATGTAAGCTTACTTAGGCGTAAACATGAAACAAGGAATTGGCGATAACTTGTACATTCAATTTGGATCTATTTCACTTAAAAGGAACCATGAGATGTTACAAAGATAAATGGTCATACAAGACTTATGAAACATACCCTAATAACAATCTTCATGTACAAATAAACTTTCCTAAGTTTATTCAAATATCGGACATGTAACCTTTCGGATCGAAACTCATATATATACTTTATCAACTACTACAATAGTAGAGAGCCTCATGTGAGGAGTTCATTATGTAAGCCGTCGAGTTGAGTTGTGGATTTACGAGTTAAAGTGTCCTGGCTCCTCGAACGCTTACTAACATGACTTCTGAATTATGTCGGCCCGAACAGTAGTAAACGATATACAAAACATACATGTTCATGAATCTTTTCTTTCAAAGACTTACAATATACATCATACCACATCATGGACTAAATGCAAGATATATATATAGGCACTACTTCATATTCTTTACTCCAATCCTAAGTCGCGACATTCTATTATAGGTTGCTCGTAGAAACCTTCGCGATTCGACCATCACATTCATTACTTGATATCTTACTTAAGGTGAGTTCATAGCCCCACTTTACATTACTTCAATGTTTTACAAACCCTTGGGGGGAATACATGCTATTTTTAACCGAGCACAATGTTTTTAAATTGTATGCTTGCCTGATTGTTTTATTATCACTAAGTGCCAGCCTTGCTAAACCGAGATCCTTTATTATGAACCATTTAGTCACTAGCAATAGTGAGCGCGAATATTGTGAATAGGCCTATTGGGATTGACGAATCCCATTTGTATTGACTAAGTTCAAACAAATGCACTAATATTTGAGATTTAGGTATGTTAGCAAAGTACCTACCGGGATAAATCTGCCGATCGATATTGGTACACGTTAACGTTTTGGTGTCATAAGCTTAGTGTATAATACATTTTATGGGCGTATAATAACGTAGCCTGCCTGTTTTGTTTTCCAAACATTGGTGTGAGTCCATAGCTCACACTACCAACATATTGTGTTCAAACATTTAACAAACTCTATGAATATCACTCAACCTTTGTGTTGACCTCTCAAGCATGTATTTCAGGTTCATGACGATCAAGGATGGCACGGAAGGGCACGGATACTCAAGAGGGCTATAAATTTTATTATCATTCAAAACTCATTTATTATACATTGTAAACATGGAACCAATTGGGACCTCATTTTGTAATCTCTGATATCTATATAATTTGAATGATAAACCTTTTCAAAACGACTCAATTGGAGTTCGTTTTCTATCATTGTGACTATTGTGCCGTCGAGTAACACCCAGTTTGAATTCCGCTGCATCCATGAATTGGGGGTGTTACAGATTGGTACCAGAGCCATGGTTATAGAGAAACGGGTCTAATTGAGACCTAAACTATAACCACACATACAAGCAAAAACATTTTTATAGCCTTCCGCTCTTCGTGTCTTCCATCCTCCAGACGATTATGGACTTAGTAAGCATGTTATGCTACACAAACATATTAGTATATTCATATATACCCATTTTGAGCATTTCCCCGTAGACATTTTTATGCTACACAAACATAATTGCATATTGATATATGTACCCTTAACATAATTGAGCATTTCCCCGTAAGCATTTTATGCTACATGAACATACGTATATTGATATATACACACTAGGCATTCTATACTACATGAACATATTAGTATATTGATATATAAACTCGGTTTATTTTCAATCATTTATCTAAACAATGGACTAAACATATCTGTGTATGCCTATTCTAAGGCATTTCGGCACAGCCACACTCTCCCAATCATGTTCCTACTCCAAACATTATATGTCCAAGACATTGTAACTAATTACAATGGTCTCATTCATTTTTCAAGACATTGTGAGATACAATGGTTTCATACACTTTTCAAGACATTGTGAGATACAATGGTCTCATTTATTTTTCAAGACATTGTGAGATACAATGGTCTCATTCATTTTCCAAGACATTGTGAGATACAATGGTCTCATTCATTTTTCAAGACATTGTGAGATACAATGGTCTCATTCATTTTCCAAGACATTGTGAGATACAATGGTCTCATTCATTTTCCAAGACATCGTGAGATACAATGGTCTCATTTATTTTCCAAGACATTGTATTATACAATGGTCTTAACCATTTCTCAAATGTTTTGAGTCACACAATGGTCTAACCTACTTTCGAGACATTGTGTTTTGCGCAATGGTCTCTAGAATCATTCCATCACATCATCAATATCATTTCATATGATATCAAAAACCCGTCACAACCTATCGATTTCTAAATAGAAATATGAGATTTATAAAGGACAAAAAAATCCATCACCTACAAAAGCTGAAGTTCAGCTCTACATTTATCAAGGTTTTCTTCTAAAACCTTCATTGTTAAAAGTTCGTGATCCTGGCCAAGTATGTTCTATTTTAGAACTACTTAAAACTTCCTTTCCATACGTACCTACCCTTACTATCTTCTATGCAATGGAATATGAAAACATACGTTACAAGTCTTGTATAGCCGGGACTTGCAATTGAAGGGTTTGACATCGCCTTTGTTTCGTGGACAGTTTTCCGAAAGCAACGGACATATCACAAGTATACCTAATTTAGGTGTTTGAAAATTTTATCGAACCTTGGCTAAATATAGACTAGTCACCTATATTTAACCTAGGGACAGTGGAATATAGTCTGACTAACTATATTCGACTTAAAATTTTCAAATACTGAGAATAGTTGTACTAGAGTTATGTTTAGATTGATTTCCTACATGAACACGATAAACCACCAGAATACATTAAAACAAACTAGAGACACGATAGTGTCTTACCACTCAGCAAGATCTTAACACCTTAATTCATTCTTGAAAATTTTCATTTATGAGATAATCCGAACTACTATCTAGGGATAGTTATCAATTATTCTCTTCATCCTGTAGAAGTACTATCCTGTTTAGGTCCTAAGGATACCATTCCATCATAAACCTTTAAAATCTCTTAAGATTTTTAAAGCAAACTCAACATCTATACCTAAGAGTATTAATGTTAAGCATACACTACACACTTTTGTTCATCAACATATCACATCATTATCTTCAAAACCGTTGTAACCACAAGCTCATTAACAGATCTTGATGCACTTTTAAAGCTCAAATCATCCTTAGTTACACCACAAGCACCCTCATCAGCTTTACAAGATTGAATATTCATCTTGTACTTTTGGAACACCAGTATCATCTCGTAATACACTACCATGTAACTCACCGGCTAAGTATGAATGTTGTGTCGGGAATTCTTGAGTAGGATGATTTATAATGTCCTTATTTGAATGGATTGGGATGCCTTTTCATTTAAATAAAGAAATTATAAATCATCGAACCATACGTTTATATGCCTTTAGTTACATTGTTTGGGATGCCTCTCTATGTAAATAAAGAATTATAAACAAGTGGGCTTATTTATATCCGAAATAACATAAGTATGAAGTCAATAAATACTAGATACAACAACAGATTACCTACTAGGCTATGATTGCAACAACTATCCCAATTTCCATTAGTACGAGATTTACATTTTGGTTTTCATAATGATAGTGCAATAACAAACAAACTCATTGCGAGGCCATGTAACCATATGCATGTGCAGTTGTACCAAACTCATTGCGAAGCCATGTAACCATATGCATGGGCAGTCATACCGAACTCATTGTGAAGCCATGTAGCCATATGCATGGGCAGCCGTACAATTCAAACAGGACTTGGTCCAACCACATGTTCAACGCTTATTCCATGATTCGATTCTTATATCAATTGCTATTGATACTTGACAACTATATCAAGTTCTATTTTGATATTCAACTACTATATCAATTCCTATTAATATTCGACTGCTATATCAATTTCCTTTGATATTCGACTATTACTATACCTTTCCTATGTAAAAGTAAGCCTCATCCTACACCATACATTGAAATGACAAATCAAATTACATCACCGGTAATCCCGGACTTTAGTCCTCATAAGTAACCACACCTTTTCATCAACACCACTCCAACATATGATACACACAGAACTTCGGGACGAAGTTCCCCGTAAGGGGTAGAGACTGTAACAATTCACATTTTTCAGGATAATTACTATTCCCGGAAAATTTCACTATTCACTTTTACTATTCATTTTTCCCGAAAATTTTCCCGAAATTTGATTTTTATTTCTTGGGCTCAAGTGATAAATCATTTCCATGTCAAATTAAAAGTTTAACTTTCATAAGCTCATTTTCATGAAAGTTATTAAGGAATTACACGGAATTACACGTTTTAGGGTAAAACGTCATTCAGAAATTCTACGCACAACGAAATTCGGTCGCGTTAATTTTCCCCGTATCAGAAAAATGTTTGACACACTCATGATTTATTTGAGAATAAATCATGACTGAGAAAAACATGACCAAAATAAACCTCGGCCGTGAAAAACTGGAATTTTCAGTTTTTAAGCGTTTTTACTCAGCCGTAACCTTAGCCTATACCTGCACCGCATTTCTAAGACAATTTGAGTTTTCAACTTTTTAGAAAAAGTCAACATATTTTTCCCTCCTCCATTGACCAAAAATCATCCCTTGATTTTATAAGTCATTCCTTGATTTTTAGGCTTACGGTTTGATGTTTAAAAGACATTTAATACCAACCGACACTAGACTGAGCCCAGTCTAGACATTATAAGTCATTTTAAATCATTTTTATCCTATTAGAAAAGTAACATTTTACTTTTCTCAATTTTACGCAATATTCGTACATTTTACGTATTACGCGTTTTAGACCCGTGTTTCCAGTTTTTAGCAGGGTTTTACCACCCAAATGGAACCTACCACTCATTTTATATTTTATTATGGAACATATGAACATGTTTAACAATACTTTCGAATTCCATAATTTTACGACACCCGGTTTTACGTTTCGTGGCTTAACCATTTACGGTTAGCATTTTACGGAGCCAAAACTAACACCATATCTTGGATAATATCACCAAAAAGCCAAACCTTCCTCCCCAAGCTTTGTGAACCGCCCTAGGAGGGGGGATTCACCACCCATGTGGCTTCATCTCATGAATTTACCCATAGTTCATCACTTAATTACAACTTGGTCTCCAAGTGTTGACAAGTCAACATTGTAACCTCCTCATTTTTGGTATAAAAGAGAGCTCATTCTCTTCCTTTCTCTTGCAATACCAACGACCCAAAACCATATAAATGCACCATTTTGATCATTGATCTTGCTCATTCAATCCATCACAAGTTCAAGTCATAGTTCCTAGTTGATCCTTAACACCTTTCAACCATAAAACTCTATAAAAACACCACAAAAACTCATCAAATTTCCAAGTGTTCTTAGTGAAGATTTTTACTAAGGCTTGTTTTTGTGATAGATTAGTGTTTATCAAGGGATTATAAGATAGGGTTTTTGATATGGAAGCATGGCTATGGTTGGAAAGGTTTTTGGAAGATTAAGTAGTGGTTCTTGGTCTTGATCTTGGTTCTAGTTAGTTTCTTCACAAGTTGTAAGCCAAACCCTAACATGATTCTTGTTAATTAATCATATTCATGTTATTTACATATTATTTGTGCTATATTATGTCTTGTATTCATGTCCATGATGTATAAAAGTGAGTAAAACAAGTTATTGTACATGATTGATAAGACAAGTTACTATAACAAGCAAACTAGTGACTTTCTTGGTAAGATCTGATCAAAATGGTAAAAATATGATATTTGAACATTACATATTACAGTAGAGGACTTAACAAGGAAACCATAGCAATTTGAACCACCCAAAACGAGTATACGAGTCAAAAGTTATGCCCATTTGAAGTTACCAAAGATTTCCGGCAAAACTGCCTAAATAGCATTCTGATCAAATTTTGATTTTGAAAGTCCCACTTCTGATCCGATTCATCAAAAAGTTAAAACATGAAAGTTGTCCGGAACGACGTTTTCGTTCAGGAACAAAGAAGCTCGAGCCCTGAAAACGCTTTCCGGGTGATAAATTCTTCAAATTCTTAAACAGCCTATTTTTAGACCAAAGTCACTATATTATGGTTATACTTTAAAAGGAACAAGAGGTCTTATGACCTATAATCAAGACCACAACCATGGCTAGAGCCAAGGTTGTGTCTCATGACCTTGGAACAATGACCAAAGGTCATGTCAAGGCCATGACGAAATGACCATGTAAGCTTACTTAGGCGTAAACATGAAACAAGGAATTGGCGATAACTTGTACATTCAATTTGGATCTATTTCACTTAAAAGGAACCATGAGATGTTACAAAGATAAATGGTCATACAAGACTTATGAAACATACCCTAATAACAATCTTCATGTACAAATAAACTTTCCTAAGTTTATTCAAATATCGGACATGTAACCTTTCGGATCGAAACTCATATATATACTTTATCAACTACTACAATAGTAGAGAGCCTCATGTGAGGAGTTCATTATGTAAGCCGTCGAGTTGAGTTGTGGATTTACGAGTTAAAGTGTCCTGGCTCCTCGAACGCTTACTAACATGACTTCTGAATTATGTCGGCCCGAACAGTAGTAAACGATATACAAAACATACATGTTCATGAATCTTTTCTTTCAAAGACTTACAATATACATCATACCACATCATGGACTAAATGCAAGATATATATATAGGCACTACTTCATATTCTTTACTCCAATCCTAAGTCGCGACATTCTATTATAGGTTGCTCGTAGAAACCTTCGCGATTCGACCATCACATTCATTACTTGATATCTTACTTAAGGTGAGTTCATAGCCCCACTTTACATTACTTCAATGTTTTACAAACCCTTGGGGGGAATACATGCTATTTTTAACCGAGCACAATGTTTTTAAATTGTATGCTTGCCTGATTGTTTTATTATCACTAAGTGCCAGCCTTGCTAAACCGAGATCCTTTATTATGAACCATTTAGTCACTAGCAATAGTGAGCGCGAATATTGTGAATAGGCCTATTGGGATTGACGAATCCCATTTGTATTGACTAAGTTCAAACAAATGCACTAATATTTGAGATTTAGGTATGTTAGCAAAGTACCTACCGGGATAAATCTGCCGATCGATATTGGTACACGTTAACATTTTGGTGTCATAAGCTTAGTGTATAATACATTTTATGGGCGTATAATAACGTAGCCTGCCTGTTTTGTTTTCCAAACATTGGTGTGAGTCCATAGCTCACACTACCAACATATTGTGTTCAAACATTTAACAAACTCTATGAATATCACTCAACCTTTGTGTTGACCTCTCAAGCATGTATTTCAGGTTCATGACGATCAAGGATGGCACGGAAGGGCACGGATACTCAAGAGGGCTATAAATTTTATTATCATTCAAAACTCATTTATTATACATTGTAAACATGGAACCAATTGGGACCTCATTTTGTAATCTCTGATATTTATATAATTTGAATGATAAACCTTTTCAAAACGACTCAATTGGAGTTCGTTTTCTATCATTGTGACTATTGTGCCGTCGAGTAACACCCAGTTTGAATTCCGCTGCATCCATGAATTGGGGGTGTTACAACTCTTAGCTGCTATAACCAAATATGACAATGTGTCAATAGTATGTGCGGTTTTCAGGAACATGTAAATGGTGCTTGTAGAAGTGATCCAAAGAACCCTTAAAGCAGGTAACACATGCTAATCCAAACACTCCTTAATATAACAGTATACCAACCAAATTACTCCTTAAGCCAGCATTAAAATCCAATCCCAAACATAGCCTAAAAGCACATCTGGTCTATCCCAAACACCCCTTAAAATTGCATATCTTCAAGATACAAAAATTCTCTGTTGCGTTATTCAGTAGGTCATAAAAGTGTAAACTCAATATAGTTTATATTTCTTCTATGGTATTTTATCTGTGAGCATATGTTTCATGGCAGCATCGTATAAATTAAATAAAGAAAACAGATTGTATCTGAGATTCATTGATATTCTTAACTTAATCAGTAATGTTCAATACATGAAATATCCAAATAAATCTATACTACTTATAATGCATATTGCACCTTCTCTCATATTTAATTTTTAAGATTTCCATATTTAGATTTTAAGTAAAATACAAATGATAAAACACAAAGAACAAGTATTTAAAGCACAATATTTTAAGGTCAACATATCTCTTACATATGTACAATTAATACACCCCATCACATATTAATACAAGTCATAAAACACAAAGCACAAGTATGTAAAACACAAACTAAATTAAAAAAACACTATGTCTTATATACAATTAATACATAATTTAAAACACCACATCATCAATATGTACAACTAACTAACCACAATGTACAAAATAATTAATGCTTTGTGTTTCCATAACACACATCGTGTTTCATTCCTATCTTTTTGTCGGCTAGACTTAAATGAAAAACAAAAGTGAAACCTGCAAGATTTCAACATCTACCCATCAATAGTCAACTACAACAAAGTTGCCCCAAATCATCTCATCAACAACTATATAGTTAAAACTTTAACTAACAAACAAACCACAACAAACCCCCATCTTTCTCAAAAGAATTTAACCAAAAAAAAAAAAAAAAAAAAAAAAACAATATATATTGGGTTAGGTGTTCGAGACACTCAATGATCCTAAAAGATCCAACAAAACCCTTCACTGATCTTTGAAAAAACAAAACTCTAAACCACCAACCGTTCGCGACTCACAAACAAGATTCCAAGAAGTTGTTGTTCTTTATTTTCATGGGTCAAAGATAAGAAATATAAGGTTGCTTATTGTGTTTGTAAATGGATTTGAAGACAAGAAACAAGAATCGCAAGAGACGAGTTTGTGTTTGTTGTTTGGATTAAAGAACTCATGGATTTTGGGGCTGGTATTTTTTATGTTAAAGATTAGTGTTGATAAGATTGTGTTAGTTTAGAAGAAGAACAATGGCGGCTGAGAATAGATTAAATGTTTTCAGGGTTAAGAGTATTTGTAGGTTAATAAGAAAACAAGTATATGTGGGTTACGGGCCCATTAAAAGTTCAAAAATGTTGAACGATTATAAATTTGTATAGTGAAAATATAAACTTTAATATGTGTGTAATTGCTAATTTATTTTATAACATGATGCAATACTTTTAAAAATTAAACATTGTGCAAATATTAGAAAACAAATTATCATATTTTTCTTTGAAATATCACCTTTTTCAAATGTTGAGAGTTATTGTTTCGGGACGTAAATTATTGTATTAGTGATGACTTGGTGTAAAAGTTGGCATAGTATAAAATGTAATAAAATAATTTTGTTAATTTCTAAAGTTATTCTAGCGTAAAATGATTGTTATCGCTAAAGCTATTGTCACGAAATATATATGATCGAAAAAAAATTACTCGCTAAATATATTATTTACAGGGTATCCGTCGCCGCAACGCGCGGGTACCATGCTAGTATTTATGAAGTCATCATCTGTTCAATTAATTACAAACAAAAGAGTATTATAGAGTAATTATCAAATTACTTTCTTTCTTTCACAGTGAGAAAATTTCTATAGATGTGTCTCCACCCTCCTGTAATTTAAACTCATCGGCAAAAGTATGTATTGAACAGCTAATTATTTATGGCTGGCAAAAGTATTCACTACTAGAATATTGAGCAACAGTGACGGAAATTAGTGACTGAATCAGTCTGTCGCAAAAATTTGGTTCGCAGTGACGGATTAGTGATAAATCAGCTACAAAATCGGCTTTGATAAATTAGCTACAAAAATAGTGACAAATCAGTAACAAAATTGGAGAGGAATTACGCATCAGTCACAATTCTATCGCTAAATGTAATCATATAGAGACGAACTTAGTGACGAACTTAGGTTGAAACTATTAGCGATGAAATTATGACGACATAACGATGGATTTTTTCAGCTGTCTCAAATACGTCGCTAAGTTTTGTTCACTTAACCATTGCTTAGCAATGAACTAGAGTATAATAATATAGTGACATATCTTTGAGGGAACATCAATAGAGTAACAACCAGGAATTAGTGCATTTTTAATCAGTCGGAAAAGTCTTTAGTACATATTTGAAAATCTCTCAAACGCTAACAATGATGGATGTTAGGGTATGTTTACGTTGATAATACAAGTCAAAACAACCACAAATATATGAAGATCAATTTAGCCAGATTAAATTTAAAGAAAAAAGCACCTAATACAATAGTATTTATATTGGGACGTTTTGGTTATCGTGTTATATATTACAACTTGAGAGGTAAGCTCTTAAATTTATCCAAGAATTTTAAAATTTAATCATAATCAAATATTTTAGGCACAACTATATTGGACTTATCAAATAAGTAAAATTTTATATATTTTCAGGATATTTAACAACAATATTAATATTAATCTCCCAAAAATACTTTACCAATTCTTATATATTAAAAATTTATATTTTCTACTATCTTTTTTTTAAGTGCAAAAGGTGAATATTAATATTAATCTCCTAAAATATTACTCCGTACAACATAAGAATAAAGGACAGCTCAAACAAATAACCCAGAACAAGCTCAAATGAACCCAGAACCAGGCAACACAAATAACCCACCCACAAACAAAGTAGCGGCAACAGTTAAATGATGTAGGCGGCAACGGTTAATTCCCGCCATCTAATGGATGTAAGGGCAACAGTTAACTTGTTTGATTTAGTCAAACAAATAACCCGCGAAACAAAAATTGGAGGTAACAGTTACTTACCAATTTGGTTCTTTAAAAGCTCAACCTTAATTCATTCTCTCACTAAAAAAAATTGGGGGACAACAACAACGACCCTAATTAGAGGTACAATTTGGTCTCTATGTTTCAATTAGTTTTCGATTACTTCTTTAAGTTACATGTTACATATATGAAATCAGATTGATGTATGTTAGCTATGTACTTGTAGTTTAACACCAACTTTGCTATTCTTACTTTAGATATTATCATCCTTAATGGTTTGATTAGTTAAGTGAATGGCTACTGATATATTTTAAAATTTTATATTGATTTGTGAAGTGTGATTTGTTAAGTGTGAATGGCTATGCATTTTTTAAAAATGGAGGTTGACTTTTTATATTTGCATTTTATGAGCAACAACAGGTGCTAGTTTCGCTGTAGCCACACTCCACATTTGACATGTTCAGATTTGATTTTATATATTAGTCCTTGAGTTAAATATGTATAGTAAAGTTAAGGCTCAACCAATCATATCAATAAATATCAGAGTATCTTTTGGCACATACTTTTATTCATCTTCAATATAGTATAACCTGTTTTGGCTAGAAGGTGTGACTTTTATGATCAAGTGCTTGCGAGTTTTGACAATTTCATGATTGTTCTCACTTTTATGAACTGGACAATATTCTTTTACTCATTGGTTAGCACTTGGGACTAGTAGAAGGCTGAAATTCAGTCCTTACTGTAGAGATCATTTCACAACTTATTTCGCCTTCATTATGCTACTTTTATAAGTTGACTTCGGAAACACAAGAATTAAAGTATATCATTTCATTATAAACTTGTGTCATTTCATTTCATTCAAAAAAACATGCTAGTTTATAGCTTATGATGCATTGTGTATATATTTTTCGTCTTGTTTTCGGGTATCATATTAAGTATTTAATTCAGTTTAGTTTCAAATTTGTTCTGTTACAGCTATTATGGCACGTAGTACCTTTGAACGTGGAAGTACAAGTGGAAGTGTATGTGTTCGTGAGGATGAGTCAAACACAGAATCATCTCATGCTAGAAGGCGTTCTAACTTTATCAACCAAGCCCCAAGTGACCCATCAAAGAGGAAAACGATTACTTTGGATGGTGGAGGGTATGCATATCTATTTTAATTAACATGCATTTACGCTTTTTTTATATGGGCTCATTATGCTGCAATATTTCTCTTTTATAGATTTGCTGATGCAGAGGTTTCTCGCATGTTAACTGTTATACTCAAGAACATGTTTAATGGTTCTTGGACCACTTGGAAGGAGGTTAATGAGACTGCTCGCAATGAACTATGGGTGCATTTTAAGGTGTGTGCACACAACTGTTTTTAGTAAATAAACCAATCATGTTTTCTACAGACATACATCTATAACTTAATTACTTTTTTTTTCCTAGCACTTTTTCCAGTGGGAAGTTGTGAGTGATGTGTTGGTCCGTGAAGTGTGGGTGGATAGTATGAAAAAGCGTTATCCAGATATTATGTCGAAGGCAAGAGCTGAGTCAATTAAAATGGCACAGTTAGCCGGAGTTCAGTTTGATGGTTCTGACTTTTCTGTTCTCAAGCCTTATAGCCCGAAATGGATACAATCAAGCTATTGGGAAGATATGATTGATCAAGTCTGGAACACTGCTGAATGGAAAACGAAGTCAAAATCTGGAAGAGTGAAACAATTCATCTTGAAAGAGGTTTCAAAACCTTGTGCAGGCTCAGTTACTATTGCTCAACATAAAAGAAAACTCGTAAGATGTTTCATTTTTACATTTTCTTGAGTTTTTATATGCTCAAGTCAAAATATATATTATGTATTCTGATTCAATCATGTGGATTTGTAGGAAAAAGAACTCACGACCCCTTTAACTCTAACAGCTTCTGAGATTTTTGAACTCACACATACGAAGAAAGGTGGTGGGAATGGTTTATACGAGTTCATGAAATTAAAAGAAGAGGTAGTGTGGGTAAGATTCTTAAACTCATATATGTATGTGTTCGTCGTGTCTACTTAAGTTATATATTGCTGCAATGTTATAGTTTATAGATGATTTCCCAGTTTTTTCTATGTGTGAATATGTGTATAATGCTAAAGTATATCTATATCCATATAGGTTATATATTGAGGATTCTGGCAGAAGGACTTATTTATGAATGTGTGAGAATGATGCAATTGAGTATGCATTTCTAAAAAACAATTTTTCTATGCATTTGTAGCTAGTTACTATAGTCACATAGTAGTGACATAATGGAGTTTGTAATTGCCAAGAGTGTGGCTTTTTAAACTATGATTGATCTTGTTGAATTTTTTGCATCGAAATCATACTATCTTACAGAATGTTGACATAGTTAATGATGGTCTCATAAAGTGTGTTTCATGAAAATTTACAGGCTGCGTATAAGAAGGCCGTGGTAGCTAAATATGGACCAAATTCTCTTAACCATCCCATCTTTGATATTGAGTTGTGGACATATTGTTCCCAAGAGGTTATAAAAGGCGGATTGGGTGAGTTCGATATGTAACCAGGGTAACGATCTGGCGGTACAAATTCAACATCACATCTTTCGTTCGAAGAAATTTCATGCTTTTTTAGTTTCTTTTAACTTTTTAGTTCAGACTCCTTTTTATGTCGTTGAATTTTGTATGTTTTGTTATTTGATTTGGATGATGTTGAAACGTTTTATCGTCTATCACAATGGTGGTATTGTCGTTAGTAATTGTTTAAGTTTGGTATCACTTTTTAGTTCCGACTCTTCACTTTCTAGTTCAGACTCCTAACCTTTTTAATAGTTCCAAAGTTTCCAACATGGATTAAGGGGTGTTTGGATTAGGTCAGACAATGGGGAGTTTTACTGCCCTTTATCTTTTGACTGCTGCCTGTAAGTAGATTTTCAATTCTTGGAAGGGGTTGCCTAAGCTTAGATGACTTTCTTGACTGGTTTCAAGTGTGTTTACACAGTCATAATTGTCTCTCCCTACCATATCCATAAGGTTGATTGGTTGTTGGAATGGTTTAGGAATGTTCTTTGTATGCTTGGTTGCACTCCAAGTATGCTTATAAGTTCTAGTATGCTCAATTTTCGCATTATGAGATCCTGGTTTTCGTTTACAGATAATGCATTTGAATATAAGGGTATTTGGGATAACACTAGCCGGGTTAGATTTAGGAATTTGGCAGCCTTCTATAGTGGTTGTATGGTTGATTGGTGCTGCAATAAGGATATTTCCATGATTAGGTTTAGTAATGTTGCTGGTTAGGCTTCATTTCAGTTGGTTTTTTGAACTATGGCTCTGGTCCTGGTTTGATGTCTTAATAAGGATTCTGGGTTTGGTTTTTAGGAAATGTTGCTGTCACATTGGGTTAACAGGTCAAAACTTCTTTTTATTTTTATTTTTATTTTTCTGAAGTTGACTGAAATAAAAGTCCTTTAAGTTGCTGTTAGAGTGGGTTAACGGGTCGAAATTGTTGTTGTTATAGTTTCCCAAACACCCCTCTTTAAGTGGCCACAGTGGGTTAACGGTTCAAAAGTTGTTACAATTTGCTAAACACCCCTATAAGTGGGTAATATACATTACTGTTGTTTAAATATCTTGCCTTGTTCATAAATAATATAAGTACTATATCTTAATAGCTTCCTTTACATTACCTATCCATGGATAACCGCCAAAACTTGGTCCGGTTCGGTTAGGGTACTCCTCCACGGTTCGATTTCGGTTTGAAATTTGAGGTAAAGTTGAGAGCTCAACTAGCGGCAGCAGTACCCAATATGGTATGGTTTTTAAATTTTTATTTAGTCATTTCGCTATTTGATGTTATGCATAGTCGAATGCTTGTTGACTACATATGTAATAGTTTTAGTCTGTTTGTGATGTGGACTTGTATGGTTTCCTTTATTGAACTTGTGAGTCTATGATGTGGTCTGTTATTGCGTCCTCGTTGGCAACAATGGTTGTTTGATCCCATAAAAAGCCAGTTCAGTTAAATGATCAGTTGGTGCGTATCAGTTTGATGACAGAAGAATACAGTGTGTCTGCAAGTTTGTGTGAACTAGGTTCAAGTGTGTTTGCAACAGTGTGCAGCGGTCTACAATAGTGTGGCTGCAATATCAGTAATGAGAAAATATTTTGTTGCAAGTGCGTTTACAACAATCTGCAATTTTGTGCAACAAAAACTATTTTCTGCAAGTGGTCTCAAAGTCATCTGCATATTTGTTCTCACAATGGAATGTTTTATGTGATGTCAGTGTGCATTGATTGGTCTAGGTTCCGTATGTGAATTTTTATTCTCGTGTGGGCCTATTTGATTATTAGCCTTGATAGGATATCAATTTGTGTTGTTCCATATTTCATGTATCAGTATAATGTTGCGCCATTATATTTATTATTTTAACAACTACAGTATATGACATGATCATTTTAGCTGGTTTGGAATTTGGTAGCAAGGAATCAAGGATAACGAAGTAGAGTCAATGACATCTCGGCTTAGTAAAAAGCAATGTTTTGAAAACCGGGTTCAAAATCGACCCGGTGGAGTCACCGGGCTCCGGGTCAACCGATTCGATAGTCGGGTCAATCGGGTCAACCCGGGTTTTTATTAAAATTTTTTGATAAAATGAAATCCGGCCGGGTTTCGAGAACCGGGTTGACCCGGGTCATTCAAAACCCGGCGGGTGTAACCGGTTAACCCGGTTTTAGAAAACCGGATTTTTTTACCTGTTTTTTTGCCAGAACCGGGCGAACTGGTTAACCCGGCCTGGTCGACCCGGGTTTCAAAACATTGATAAAAAGTTCAATATGCCATTTTGATAAGAAGAAAAAAAAAAAGTCAAAGAAGTCTAAAATTTTTCACAACAAATGCTTCATTTTGAAGGCAAAGAAATATAATATTTAAACAAACCTGTCTAGCAATTTAAATCAACAGTACACATGTTAAACAGACTTGGGACATGGGTTAATGAACCAACATGATCATATGAGGTAGCTCGAAAGTAATTTAAGATAAAATGTAGATCAAACGACCCCGCCAAGATCGGTTCAGAAATAAAAACATAAAAAGAAGGAATAATAATCTCATAGTCGTTTTCATAAAATCTGCATTATATTTGTAAAATTTTGATATAAGTAATAGTTTCTTTATTCATTATAGGTTTGTGAAAGTTCAGATGATTCGAGTTCACATTTGAAAGGCCTCGCACGAGGACCACTGCGTCATGCTTGGTCATATAAAGGATATTTTATCAATGGTTTCAAGTTTCACACAGAAAAATATGGAGAGGGTCGAGTGACACACAACAGTGGGGTATGTGTGAAAGGGGCTTGTTATAACGAGACTGAGTGTGACTTCTATGGGCTGTTGGAAGAGGTCATAGAGGTAGCTTATCGTGGTATGGGGCGTTGACGCGTTGTGTTGTGATATTGTTTAAGTGTAAGTGGTTTGATGCTGCTCGAGGGGTAAGGATTGACAATAAGCATAATATAGTTGACATTAAATACAAATCAAGGCTAATAAATGATGAGCCATTTGTCTTAGCATCACAAGTAGAACAAGTATATTATGCACCATATCCTTCAATGACAAAAGATTTGAAAGATTGGTGGGTTGTTGTCAAGACAAAGTCAAGGAGCATGTATGAGTTAGAAGAATTTGAAAATGAAGAAGATGGTGATGATAATGGAGATGGGGAGGAATTCTTTCAAGAGAGTGAAACATTAATCCCTACAACATCTAGATCTTCAAGTGAGATAGATGAACCTTTTTGTCTTGTCATTCAAGGGGAATTAGAAACAGTTAATAATAATGGTGATGAGACCCAAACAGAAATTAGTGATGAGGCAGAACAATCTGATGAAGTAGATTTTCTTGATAACTCGGATGAATCAGATGACGATAGTGATGATATATTTGATGATTCATTTTACAACGAGTGATCAATTTCAAATAACCATAGAACCATGTATTTTAGTACACATAGTTTATGGTCGACATGTTTTTGGTATGGTCTCATCTGAAAGTATGGTTTTATCTGGTCTGCAAGTTGTGTTCTAGTATGGTCTGCAAGTTTTGTTCTTTGTTGGTCTGATCTGCAAGGTTATGGGGTACAAGCTTTTGGTCTGCTATTGTGAGTAGGATAAAGGGTCTGTTTGGATTATGTCTGCAAATGGGTTCTGGTTCGTCTGCAAGTTGATATTTTATGTCTTTTTGGTTTGGCATTTATTTTTTTTACAGTGATTGTTGCTGCAGCGGGGGCGTTTGGTACTCAATTTGTATAAATGAAGTATGCCATTTTATGTCCAAAGTTTATAAAATTTATGCAATTTATCGACGACTTAGAACAGATACATCTTATTTTTTGTTGGTATGGGTCAAAATGGGTTGGTTTGGGTTAGAACTATGCCATTTTATGCCCAAAGCGTAGTCACATGGAACGGGGATCGCTCTGGTACGGGATCGGGGATCGGGATCGTGGTTCGCTAGGCATCTAAAATTCGGTTTGATGGGGATAGGTTCATTTGGGATCGCTTCGGTACGATGTACCAAGTAAAGTGGTACGATGTACCCATGTAGCAATTAATATATTAATATTAATTTGAAATCAAAAAATTCATAAAATAACACTCATAATTCATTTAAAAAAACATATGAAAAGGTTTTAACAGCTCAAAGAATCTCGAAAATCGCCATATCAAATCTTCAAATATCTTCAAATTATATATTTTATAATAACTAAAATTGGAAGTAAATCAAAATTAATGTAACAGAATTGTGATCGAATGTAACTGGAACGCGAATTGCTTTGTCCTGATTCGGATATCAATTAAATTCTAGAACGTCATCGTCACCTATCCAAGTCACGATCCCGATCGATTTATTAGTTTCTTAATTTAAGGGAAGTAGGTTCGAATCGGATCCAGATCTTACGATGATAAGATCGAGATCATATGTCTTTTAAGATCCTACGGAGGATCGACTCATTTTTTCTTAATGAAATCATAAAATCAGAAAATCGTAAGAGCTACATCGATATCTTAATAGCTATGTTATTTCATTATTTAGATAAACTTAGACCATTCATCATCACAAACATTTTGCAAAATGAATCATTCTTAATTATAATAATCTGAAGCACGACCTAAGTACGCTTGGAATTGTTATCGAGCTTCTTAATCTTGTTTGCGAGTATGTATGTGAAGAGCGAACGCCTTTTATTAAAAGCTGAAAGACTTAAGAGTAGTAACAAAACCTCAAATCCTCAAATTCCTAATCTTAATAGTTTAAATATTGTTTAATTCTCAAGTCCTCAAACTTTTAGCATTTCTCGTTCATAACCAATAGTTTTTTTTTTTTTTTTCTTTTTTTCTTTTTTTTTTCTTTTTTTTTTTTTTTTTGTGCAATGACTATAAATTGAACTGTAAGTGTTGCATTAAGGGTTCATCCTTTTAACTAGTTGAATTTAAGAGTAACTAACCAATAGCTCTTTAAACATCTACACCCATACTTGTATCGATTATTATGCCTATGCTTACATGAAACTTGAAATTAAGCTATTCAAGACATAGCGTTTTAGATTTAGTTATGCTATAAAAATGTAAAAGTAAATTATTCAGTAAGTTTATAAAGACCTAAAAGACAACCCGATTGCAAAAGAAGAAAAATATATACAACTGATGTTTGTTCCTCAACGCAACCAGACAAATCTATTTGATTGTTTGGTGGGTTGCAGGTGCAAAAGTGACTGAAAAACCAAAAATAGAAGATTTATTTAATAATTGATATTAACAATAAAATAATGATAATTATAATAACGGGTTGTTGTGTTAAGCTCGAGCTCAAAAAATTTAAATCGATGAAGCTTTGAGTTAATCTTGAGCTCGAAGACTAATTAAACTTCAAGTTCAAAGTCAAGCTCGAATTGAGGTTGTTTAACTAAAGTTCGTGTAGAGCTTAAGTCGACCTTTTAACAAGCTAAGTTCAAGTATATATCTCACAAATAGCTTATTTCATTTACAATTTTACTTGTGTTGATTAGTATAATGCCGCAGTGTAGTAAAAAAAGGTCAACAGGGCCAATTAATTGCCGATTAGGTGCTACAGGGCCACCGACCTTGCCGATTTATGTAACTAGGTCAACTATGGTCAACGACGGTCAATGGTGGTCAAACTTGCCAGAAACCTATAAATCTTGCCGGAAGTACCCAAAACTCACTGTAAACTTATTTTGATCACTTATAGTAACTTTGTAAGTCTTTTACAAGTTGTTATTTTAAATAGATTGCTGGAAATACCTACAACTCACCAGAAATACACAAAACTTGCCGAAAATAACCAAAAATTTTTAGTAATGCCAATCCGATTAATCACCGATTAGTCCCACCTAGACCGATTACAGGCTACAATGTGGTCGACCACCCGACTACCGATTCATGATTTTTGCAACTTATGCATATATGAAACTTGAATTTAAGCTATTTAAGGAATATTGTTTTGGATTTGGTTGTGTTGTAAAAAATGTGCAAAAAAAACTTGATAAGCGTATAAAAACCTAACAAGACAATCCATTTGTGAAAGAAGAAAGATATATCCACAAATGTGTTTTGTGTTTTACTAAGTAACCTAATAAGCTGATTGACCTAAACCCGACAAATCCGTTTAACATAGGTTCGATTTTTCTTTGAACATCCTATAGACATGGTAATCTGATTGACGTGACACATTCTAGTTCATAATATATGGGTTAAACAATTTAAACGGGTTCGTGGGTAGACCCATTTAAACAGTATAATTAATAAAGTACATATATTTAATTTTTCAATGTTTGAAAAAAAGCTTAAACGGGATGGCGGGTCGACATGTTTAATGTATATCAAACCCGAACCTGACATGTTTAATAAATGAGTCAAATTGTCGACCTGAACACGAGCCAAAACCTATTTAGACTCAAGCCAAATTTGTTAATTTTCGTGTACATCTCTGGTCGGGTTTTATGTCGGGTCAAAAATCAATGTTTTGAAAACCGGGTTCGAAATTGACCCGGTCGAGTCACCGGGCACCGGGTCAACCAGTTCGACCAGTTGGACCGCCGGGTCAACTCGGTTTTCAATTTATTATTTTTTTATTTTTTTGATCGGGTCAACCGGTTCGACCGCCAGGTCAACCCGGGTTTTTATTAAAATATTTAAAAAAAATGAAACCCGGCCGGGTTTCGAGAACCGGGTTAACCCGGGTCACTCAAAACCCGGCGGGTCAAACCGGTTAACCTGGTTTTAGAAACCCGGGTTTTTTTGACCTGTTTTTCGGCCGGAACGGGTCGAACCGGTTAACCCGGCCTGGTCGACCCGGATTTCAAAACCTTGTCAAAAATTGACACCCCGTAGTAATAATGCCTTTAAAAAATATATACGAATAATAATAATAATAATAATAATAATAATAATAATAATAATAATAATAATAATAATAATAATAATAATAATAATAATATATACTAGTGAATAATTATAATAATAAAACTATATATATAGGATTACTTATACATGATACTTTAAAGTTTTAACATTCATGTACACACCACAAGAACATACGGTTATTCACTTTGGGTGATAATATTGACGCCATTCTCTGAAATTATTTGGCGCCCCTAGATATGTGGGGATCGTGGAGCAGGAATAACTCCTTCCACAGAAGGTATATGTTGCGGTTTATGAGATGCAATAGACTTTCAGGAAGCATTAGAAAAAGGTAAGTTCATACACCATTTACTATTTTAGATCATAATTTGTGGTAATTAGTTTTGATTTACCTTTTAATTTAATGTTAGGATGCTTGATTCATTGAGTTTGATTGCATGATTATAGTTAATTAGGTAATTTTTTACTTTTCAATTTTATGTTAGTAATCTAGGGTTCTTTCAATTAGATATAGGATAAGGTTAAGGTAAGAAATTGAGGTATATTGTTGATTTGATTATTTAGCAATATGGAGAAAAGATAGTCTTTTGATTACTTTTTGATTTGATTATTTGCCCTGATTATCATTCTTTAAGTTCCAAAAAATGGAGTACACTAGTTGTTCTTATTTATTTATTTTTATGTTTTGTCAAGAGTGTACTGTGTGAACAAGTAAACTTAAGGATGGTTCTACATTCTTATATTATCCTTCATTATTCATTATCAAATAAAGTGTCAGTTTGTTAAGTTGTATATAATATTTTGCAATTGTAAACTTGACTTTAGATTATAATTTGTACATACTTATGGATATTAAAGTTGTACATACTTATGGATATTAAAGTGGACTCTTCTTTGGGATGGAACTATCAGCATTCTAGGTTCCCTGAGTTGTTATAAAATTTTACTAGCACTATATAACATCGAGTTTGTACCATATTTCTTTCTTTTCTAGTTGCCAAAATATGTTTTAGCTCCACTTTAGATTATAATTTACAGAAATCTGGCAAGTCTATTAACAAAATTTGCTAATTCTTTTGCTGGTGCCTATTTTTTCTTTGTAGCCCAGCACTTATGATTTGGGATTTAGATATATGTTGTTAGTGAGAATTATATTAGAACCATATCGTGTTTTATTGACAATGAGAGCATTTTGCTACGTTTAGTGCAGCATTTTCTTCTACTAGCTAAACAAAAATCATGTACTGATCACTTTAATATTGGTGTCAACACTTTTAGTGAGTTTCTCTTTAGGCCTCTTAAAATGTTACAACATCAAACAATATAAACGAACTTCAACTGTATTATATAATTTGTTTATCAAACAATATAAACGAACTTCAAGTGTTACAACTTTGCCTCAATGTCGTTGCTGATGTTGAATATGTATAAAAAAAATAGAAAGATTAGGCCAAAACTATCAGCTTTGGGAGCATTACTTAAGAAAAACTACCTATATTTTCTATCTTAAAATGGATTTACTACTGTATTTTTCTTGTCCAATAGTTCTCTGTCATTAGTCATAGTGTACATAATCCATGTCTCAACTAAACTAAGGATGTCTAATTATGTATTTCACTCAAAGCATCTTCAAGAAAAACTATCACAAGTAGAGCAAAAAGTCTATGCATCTAAGATAAGAAAAAAAAAAGGAAAAGAAGAAAAAACAGAAAGAAAACATTGAAACCAATAGTTCGAAACTTTCAAAGAGAAAAAGAGCCAACTTTAGTGAACTTTTACATTCTATTAACTTCAACAATGTTTCGACACGGAACCTTCTTTCAAGGTTCTTTGTATGCTTATAAGTTCTAGTATGCTCAATTTTGGCAATATGAGATCCTGGTTTTCTTTTACAGATAATGTATTTGATTATGAGGGTGTTTGGGATAACACTAGCCGGGTTAGATTTAGGAATTTGGCAGCCTTCTATAGTGGTTATATGGGTGATTGGTGCTGCAATAAGGATGTTTCCGTGATTAGGTTTAGTAATGCTTCTGGTTATGCATCATTCAGTTGGTTTTTTGAACTATGTTTCTGGTCCTGGTTAGATTGTCTTAATAAGGATTCTGGGTCTGGTTTTTGGGAAATGTTGCTGTCACAGTGGGTTAACGGGTCAAAACTTCTTTTTATTTTTAAATGATCAGTTGGTGTGTTTCAGTTTGATGACACAAGAATACAGTGTGTCTACAAGTTTATGTGAACTAGGTTCAAGTGTGTTTGCAACAGTGTGCAGCAGTCTACAACAGTGTGGCTTGTAGTGTAACATGCAATCAAATGATTCAATATCAAGGACTGGCCATATATCGGGTTACAAGCAAACTAATTAGTCGCATATAGCATGTATAAACAATCTCGACCTTATGTCAGCTTGCAAACTTGTAAATTACAATATTGTAGGAAGATTGTCATGTCAATATGGTTCATGCGAACTTATACTCATTTCTTAGAGAAAACAATATATCAGATTTGAATGTACATGAAACTAAAATGAAATATCATAAGCACAGCGAATGAATAAATGGTCTTTAGTTATAGATAATTTTTTAACGCTTGACTATTAAGTGTCACCACTTTCAAATGCGGGCTAATTAAGATCTGATTATTCTTCTTCTTTCATTTCTCATATATTTCTTTTTGGTTTGATATTTTTTACAGTGATTATGGGACGCACTAATGTTGGACGTGGAGGTAGAGGTGGACGTGGAGGTGGGCGTGGCCTTAGTGATCATGTAGCTGCTTGTGGTTGGGGTCAAAAAAGTATGCAGACGAACACCTCTAATACCCGTTTTGAGAAAAATGCAACCATGTCCTCTGATACATGTGTTCAAGAAGCTGTAGGCAATGATGAGCCAAACACGGATATATCCCAGCATCGAAGAGGTTCAAACATGTCATATGATAAAAATGCAGCTACAAATGCAGCTACTCGTGGTTGGGGTCAGAAAAGTATACAGATGAACACCTCTAGTACCCGTTCTGAAAAGAAATCAACCATATCCTCTGAAGCATGTGTTCAACAAGCTGTAGGCATGGATGAACCAAACACGGACGTATCCCAGCGTCGAAGAGGTTCAAACATTTCCTCTGATACAAATGCAGCTGCTCGTGGTTTGGGTCAGAAAAGTATACAGACGAACACCTCTAGTACACGTTCTGAGAAAAATGCAACCATGTCGTCTGATGTACAGGTTCAAGAACCTGTAGGCATGGATGAGCCAAACACAGACGTTCCCCAGCGTCGAAGAGGTTCAAACATTATCGAACAAGTCCCACATGACCCATCAAAGAGGACAATGATCAATTTGGATGGCGGAGAGTATGCATAATTATTTAAATATATCTGCATGTTGCTTGTGATATCAGTGTTATTATTATTATTTTTTTTATATTCTGCTACTGGTGTTCATTTTGTTGCAATGTTTCCCTTTGTAGGTTTACTGACCCAAAGGTCTCTCGTAAGATAACTTCTATCTTGAAGACCATGTTTAATGGTTCCTGGACAACATGGAAGGAGGTTGACAAGTCAGGTCGCGATGAATTATGGGCGCATTTTAAGGTATGTACATTGTTACTTTTTGTTTTAACCTTGTGAAATGTTGGTGTTGTTATGTTACATTAGAAAAACATATGAAAGATTTTTGATTGTACCTGATTGGTTCCTACCACTAGTGAAATCAGCCTATATCTTAGTATCTTACCCGGATTTTCTGAATAAGATGGATGGTGTTGAATTAAGTTACCCCATTTTGTCATATAGAACCTAAAGATAGCAAATAGTCATTGGGCGTTTGGTGTCAAAATTATGTGCTCATCCTTGTTTTATAGTTAGTAAATAAGCCAACTTGTTTTAAAATAATATAATTAATTAACATCATAACTTATGCATGTGTAGGAATTGTTCAAGTGGGAAGGTTTGAGTGATGTGTTAGTCCATGATGCGTGGGAGAATAGTATGAAGAAGCGTTATCCAGATATCATGTCAAAGGCAAGAAACGAGTCAGTGAAGTTGGCACAAGCTGCCGGGGTTGAATTTGATGGTGCTGATTGTACTACTCTAAAGCCTTATAACCCGGAATGGATAAAATCAAGCCATTGGGAAGACATGATTGACCGTGTCTGGAACACCCCAAAATGGCTAAATAAAGCAGCATCAGGTAGCCAGAATCGGAACACCTTGAAAGAAGGTTCCGTGTCGAAACATTGTGCTGGCTCAATTACAATTTCTCAGCATAAAAGGAAATTCGTAAGATTCTACTTATATTTCCATTTGCATTTTCTATTTTTTATTTCTTTAATATCTGTTATGTTTAGTTCAAGCTTCAAAGTATTATTTCGTATTCTTTTTAAATTTTACAAAAAATTTATGAATTTACAGGAACAAGTAAACAAACGCCCCCCAACTGCCGCTGAACTATTTGAGCTCACACACGCGAAGAAAGGAGCATTCATTACATCTAAATCAGAGAGAGTGGCGGTATTTATTCTTACTACCATAGTTACTTCCATAGTTATTCTTACATCCATACTTATTCTTATTTTGTTTCGCATGACTATCTACAGGCTGCATATAATGAAGCTCTGGTGGATAAGTATGGATCAGATCCTGCTAACCATCCCATCTATGATGATGACCTATGGAAAAAATGTGCCGGAGATGATACAAAAGGTGGAGTTTTTGGGTGGGGTTCCATGTCAGATCCACAGTATACGATGACTGGTACACCAAGTACTACAAGAACTGGTGCTCCATCCTCAGGATCCAAAGATGTTCAGGTGCGTTTATTTCTTTTATATACAAACAACTTCAGGTTTCTTAATCCTTACTTTGTTACTGCTAGAAGTATCACATATCTTTATTTTAGTACATGCTAGCTTAGAACCCTTGTTCAACACCAGCTAGTCATGAAATTTTGAAAACCTGTGAACTTTTAGGCACTGCTATAGCAACAACAATGCCCAAAGTTTTGTACAGTAGTGCATGCATGGAATTATGAATTTGTAGAAAAGTAGCTTTTGTAACATAAAAACTTACACAATTACCTAACAGATCAATGCAATGACTGAATTATAACTCACTTTACATATAAGACCCACTCAAGTTGCATTGAGCTAGGTGCAATAAAGGTGAATAAAGGTAATGGCTGCTGAAGTATGGAAAAGAGATGATAGGCTAATAAGATGTCTGCAGGATCAATAGTTTACTGATCTTGTGTTCTGTTAGACTTTAGACATGTCAGACTTGTATGTAGTATTGTCAGATATAGGTTGATTCTAGAATTGAATGTTTCTATGCTTATGGGATATGTCCAGAGAAGCAGATATATTGTAAATCTTTGAGTGACTAATATAAAAATTTCAACCTTTTGCACCAAAAAAGTTGCATTGAGCTATTTCAAAGAAACTAATATTTGAATTTATTATGTTCAAGAACTATCTTGATAGCGTTCGTGGAGAGTTAAAGGAAGAATTGAAGGAAGAAATGAAAGTCGAGCTCAAGGAAGAAATGAAGAATGAGCTCAAAGAAGAAATGCCCGAAGAGTTAAAAGAAGAAATGCGTGAAGAGTTCAAGGAAGAAATGCGTGCAGAATTTCAAGACATGCTTGTTGAGTATGGTATCAAGAGTCGTGTTACCCGCACAAAAACAAAACAAGGTAATGCAAGTGGCAGTACATCTTAAACGTCAACAATTACACTTTCAAGAGCTTTATATCCTCTTAACTTTTATGTAAGAGAGAATCTTTGGTTTAGATTTCCTTTTTTGTTGTCGAAGATCAGATTTTAGTTTTGTTTCGAATTTGCTTGTTATTTGATTTGGATATGTTTGTTATTTAATTTGGATATGGATTTCTTGACTATTATGAGTGTGGCATCCGTTTGTGTGATATCTTGATTAGCGACATATTTTATCCTTAAAAGATTTTTAAATTGTGACAAATTAGAGATGGATTTGATCAAACATGCTATGAAATGGTGTTGATTTAAGCAACAAATTGTTAGTGACGGTTTCGAGACAATACTTTCAGTGATGGATTAAAGACAAATATATCCGTCTCTAGTAGCGACGGAATAACAACAAATGGTAGGCCGATTATTAGAAATGGATTAGTGACTGCTTCGTCGTTACTGTTAGCGACAAAAAGGTTTGTCGCTAAGCCATCACTTGATGGTCGAATCAAAGTTAATTTAGGTAACTTTATAAAGGCTCTAGCGAGGGGTTGGAGATCGACAATCCGTCGCCGAAGCTCCAAAACTTTTGTCGCTAAACTTGTAGCTAAAATTTTGCGAGGCCCTTTTTTGAGACGGAATGTATCTGTAACCATTCCGTCGTTGAAGGGCTTTAGTGACGGAGTAGCGATGCAAACGTTCGTTGCTGATGCCAGATTTTCTAGTAGTGATTTGAATATATCTATGTGTTATTAGCCTAAATAATTGAGAAATTAAAGGGGAGGTTGCAAGTTCGAACATATTATTAATCTGTGTAGTTAAAAACATATTTCTATGGCATACACACACACACACCCCCATAAACACACTATATCTTATATGTGTTGATCATGTACTTCATTTCAGTAGGTTACATATTTTAATAGAGAATCACATTAAAAAAATAAAAATTTGGCCGATGTTTATGCAACCTCAGGAGATGTTTGGATCGAGGATTTTTGCATTACCTCTTTTAGGTGTTCGGCTATAGGCTCTTCAAATATGTGCTATTTTACCATAATACAGTCAAAATTATTCGCCTTTTTGGGGCTCACGGGGTTTTTTTCGTATCAAACGTAAATGAGAAATGAAATTATATCAGTAGTCGTTGTAGTATGCATAAAAAGTACGTGTTTATTTGAAGTGTAGCCGTGCATTCGTTTAGGCATCGCATTATTAACATCTAACAACTCATTTTCATCATGCCAGCACCATCATTATTATTTTGCAGCATTCGTATAACTGGTGGTGTTGGTTATCTCTTGTTGTAGCCGTTAGTTGATTGTTTTGTTCCCTCCTTACTTCACCACCTAGATCACCGGGTTACATCTTGTAACAAATCACAATTTCAGGTTAATTTCTATTTTCGGAAAATTTTACTATTCATGTTACTATTCATTTTTACTATTCATTTCTTTCTGAATTTTTCCCGAAAGTTGATTTTTATTTCATATTCTCGAGTGATAAATCATTTCCATGGCAAATTAAATGTTTGACACTCGTCAGATCACTTTCGTGAAAGTTATTAAGGAATTACACAGAATTACACGTTTTAGGGTAAAACGGCAATCAGAAATTCTACGCACAACGAAATTTGATCCCGTCAGGTGACCCCACATCAGAAAAATGTTTAACACATTCATGATTTGTTTGAGAATAAATCATAACTGAGAAAAATCATGGCCCAAATAAACTTCGGCCGTGAAAAACTGGAATTTTCAGTTTTAAGCGTTTTTACTCAGCCGTAACCCTAGCCTTTACCTGCACCGCATTTCTAAGATGATTTGAGCTTTCAACTTATTTAAATAAGTCAACATATTTTTCCCTCCTCCATTGACTAAAAATCATTCCTTGATTTTATAAATCATTCCTTGATTTTTAGGCTTCCGGTTTGATGTCTAAAAGACATTTAACACCAACCGACACCAGACTGAGCCCAGTCTTGATATTATAAATCATTTTAAATCATTTTTAGCATATTAGAAAAGTAACATTTTACTTTTCTCAGTTTTACGCAATATTCGTACATTTTACGTATTACGCGTTTTAGACCCGTGTTTCCAGCTTTTAGCAGGTTTTACCACCCAAATGGAACTTATCACCCATTTTATATTTTATTATGGGACTTATGAACATTTCTAACAATACTTTAAAGTTTCATAATTTTACGACACCCGGTTTTACGTTTTGAGGCCTAATCATTTACGGTTGGCATTTCCCGGAGTCAAAATGCATCTTTTAACCAAGGATAATACCAAGCCAAGCCACCTCCCCCTCCTTATCTGTTTTGAACCGCCAATGGGGGGGGGTAGTCACACCCTTGGTGGCTTGATCTCATGGCTTGATGATCTAGGATGCATACATGTGTATTTTGGCCAAAATATCTCTTGAAAACTAACCTCCTCATGGACCTATATATACTCCCTCCCCTCTCTTCCCTTGGCCGGCCATCAAACACACCACAACACTCTCCACTTAGCTTATCTCTTCTAATTTGTTGCAAGGTTCAAGTGAAGTTCAAGTATAGAAACCCTAGTTAGCTTATTTCTTACCAAAAATCTTCCAAACCCTAACATACTTGGTGTTTTCTCTTGAGTTTAAATCCACTCAATACACCTCAACCTTTATCATCTATCTTTCAAGAATACTAAGAGTAGAAAGGTTGCTTGAAGTGAAAAGGGTTGAAGCTTGTCTATCAAAGTCCATTTCCTTACTAGTTACTCCTTTCTTTCATTAGAAAGCCTAAAGTTGTAAGCCTAAACCTAACATGCTTCTTGTTTATTTATCATGTTCATCTCATTTATATGTTATTCTTGCTATATTATGTGTTGTAATTATGTCCATGATGAATCATGATGAGTAAAAGATGTTGTTGTAATGACTTATTGAAACAAATTACTAAAACAAGCAAACTAGTGAATATCTTGGTATAACCTGATCAAAATGGTAAAAATTTTATATTGGATTATTACATATTACAGTAGAGGACTTAAAAAGCAAACCATAGCAATTTGAACCACTTAAAAAGAGTAAACGAGTCAAAAGTTATGGCGATTTGAAGTTACCAAAGATTTCCGGCAAAACTGCCTAAATGTTTCTGTGATTTCTGTGACAGAACCTAAAACACGCAAAAAGAGGCCTTTCTGGTCCGATTCATGAAAAAGTTAAAACACGAAAGTTGTCCGGAATCATGTTTTCATTCAGGAACAAAGAGGCTCAAGCCTTGAAAACGCCTTCTGAGTGAGATATTTCTCAGTTTTCTTAACAGCTATTTACATATTTTAAGTTACTAAGTTATTGTCATACTTTCAAAGGAATAAAAGGTATTATGACCTATAACCAAGACCACCACCATGGCTAGAACCAAGGTAGTGTCTCATGACCATGGAACAAGGACCAAAGGTCATGGCTAGGCCATGACGAATGACCAAACCAACTTACAAGGCGTAAACATGAAACAATGAAATTGGCGATATATGGAACAAGCAATTTGTATCTACTTCACCTAAAAGGAAATCATGAGATTTTACCAAGACAAATGGTCATACAAGACTTATAAAACTACTCCTAATAACAATCTTCATGTACTATAAACTTTCCTAAGTTTATACAAATATCGGACATGTAACTTTTTCGGATCAAAACTTATATCTATATACTTTATCAACTACTACAATAGTAGGGAGCTTCATGTGAGGAGTTCATTATGTAAGCCGTCGAGATGAGTTGTGGATTTACGAGTTAAAGTGTCCTGGCTCCTCGAACGCTTACTAACATGACTTCTGAAATATGTTAGCCCGAACGGTAGTAAACGATATACCAAAACATACATGTTCATAAATCTTTCTTTCAAAGACTTACAAATATACATCATACATCATCATGGACTAAATGCAAAACATATATATAGGCACTCCGTTATATTCTTTACACAAATCCTAAGTCGCAACATTCTATTCTAGGTTGCTCGTAGAAACCTACACGATCCGATCATCACCTTCATTATTTGCTATCATACTTGAGGTGAGTTCATAGCCCCGCTTACATTACTTTAATGTTTTACAAACCCTTGGGGGAAATACATGCTACTTTTAAACCGAACACAATGCTTTGAAACTGTATGCTGCCTGATTGTTTTATTATTACTAAGTACCTACCTTGCCAATCCTAGGCCCCATCATGAACCATTTAATCACTAGTATTAGTGAGCGCGAGTATTGTGAATAGGCCTATTGGGATTGACGAATCCCATTTGTTTGAGCAGTTAGTTCAAATGAATGCACTATATTTGAAAACATTAAGTATGACGGCAAAGTACTTACCGGGGCAACATAACCGCCGATTGATATTGGTACACGTTAACGTATTGGTTGCATGAGCTTAGTACATAATAATAACTGTTTTGTTTTCTAACATGAGTATGAGTCTAATTAACTCATTACTACCAACATATTGTGTTCAACCTTAAACAAACTCTATGAATTTCACTCAACCTTTGTGTTGACCTCTTAAGCATGTATTTCAGGTCCATGATAATCAAGAATGGAGCGGGAAGGGCACGTACCGAAGGAAGAAGGCTATAAACAATTATGTCATTCTATAAAAACATCATAGACTTTATATTGATGTGTTTTGAAACAATGCAACATTTTGGGACCTCACTATGTAAACTTTGATATATTTGAATAATATGAATGACAACTCTTTTTATTACGATTCGTTTAGAGATCGTTTTCTATTATTATGACTGTTGTGCCATCGAGTAACACCCAAGTTGAATTCCGCTGCAACATGAATTGGGGGTGTTACAGATTGGTACCAGAGCCATGGTTATAGAGAAACGGGTCTAAGTGAGACCTAAACTATAACTACAATAACAAGCAAAAACATTTTTATAGCCTTCCGCTCTTCGTGCCTTCCGTCCTCCAGAAGATTATGGACTTATTACACATGTTATCCTACATGAACATATTTGTATATTGTCATATGCACATTTCCTTAGTTTGAACATTTTCCATAAACATTTGATTATTTTTGACATCATAAATTGTAGACATCATGTCCGCACCTCCATCTCCCGATCATCTTCATGCTATGCCCGAGTATTTACCAATTCTTCCCGGACCCGATGATCCTTACTTTGAACAAATTGACTATGACGATGAGGAAATACCTTATGAGGATCTAGAAAATGAAATAGATTCGGACGAAGATCCTGAAATGGATTTGGACATAAATATCGATGAGTACGAAGAGGATCCTGAAATGGATGTTGACATCGAAGGCATCGAGGAGGAAGCGGAGGAACTATTAGTGGTGCCACATTTATCACCATTGACATCTCCACCTCCGGTTTCACCAATTTCATCCGAATCTAACCGTACCACTCCAGCTCAAATTCCGAAATCTACTTACCAAACCGGCGGAACATCTACATCTCCACATATGTTCGCGAACTCAGCTCAATACGAAATCTACTCTTTGAAACAAGCTCTCAACCTAACCCAACTCAAAGTTAAATGTATGGCAAGTCAAATGCACGAATGTATGTCCAAGGTAAATTCTGCTAGAATGGATGCCATGAATGCTCGAGACGACCTATATTGGTTTAAGCTTGACATGAGCTACGTTAAGAGTGACTCGGAACATGTTGGGGAAGTAGTCTTAAATCCTTTGACTGGCTTGGATGATGTCAAGGATAGACTCACTTTGGTTGAGAGGGCCCAAGAACAGGACGCGGTTCAAATTCACAAACTACTTCACCGCCTAAATACCGCCGAAATCCGGTTAGATGTGGCAAACTTTGATAGGTATCAACTTAGGAATGATTTGTGTGGAATGCAAACTCAACTGAGTTCCATACAACAAAGGTTATACCGAAAGGATGTCAAAGAATACCGTCCAAACGAAAGCGTAGATGTGTTAGCAACACGCGGAAATAATAATCCAACCGGACCACAACAACCTCCCAACCAACGTTAGACTAGTGTTATAGTACTAGTTAGCTTTTGTACAACGTTGTAATTACTAACTGAAAGTATCAGTTAGTAAGTTTTGAATGAACTTGTAATAAGTTCGATTTTGTAATCAACGTTATATGAAATAAAACTCTTGTTTTATATACTATCATGTGTTATGTTTTTAAGTTTCAAACATTATCATCCTATCATTCTTATCAAACATTGTGCTCATCTCACAACTCTCTAATTACAATGTATATTTTGAACAATAGAACCATGGCGCCCAAGAAAAAGACCCCACCAACGATGACACAAGCCGCCATCCGCAAACTGGTGAAGGATAGTGTCAATGCAGCACTTATCGCTGAACGAGCAGCCGTAGCTGCAGCAGCTGCAGCAGCTGCCGATGCCACCACAGCTGCTGGTGCTGCTGATGCTGCAGCAGCTGCTGATGCTGCAGCCGCTGCTGATGCTGCAGCAGCCGCAGAAGCCGCCACTGCTGCGGAAGCTGCAATAGCTGCAGAGACTGCCAGACTTGCCAGTCTTAACCTTGGAGGACCTACCCCTCCGGTGACCAATGTTACTACAGTACCAAAGGGTTGCTCGTTCATTTCCTACCTGAAATGTGAACCCCTCAAATTCAAGGGTACTGAAGGGGCTGTAGGTTTGACCCGTTGGTTCGAAAAGGCGGAGTCGGTGTTCATTGTTAGTAAATGTACTGAGGTTGACAAAGTTCAGTATGCCACAAGTACTTTGTTGAATGAGGCGTTGTCCTGGTGGAACTCAATTGCTCAACCCATGGGCATTGAGAATGCCTACAAAATTACTTGGGCTAATTTGAAACAAATGATGATTAAGGAATACTGTCCACGCAGTGAGATACAAAAGTTGGAAGTTGAGTTCTGGGATCATACGGTTAAGGGAAATGATATCATGACCTACAACCGTAGATTCCAGGAACTGAGGATACTTTGTCCATCAATGGTTTCCCCAAAGGAAAAGATGTTGGAAAGGTATATTTGGGGACTTCCCTCAAGCATACAGGGGAATGTGACTTCGGCAAATCCCAAAGAACTTGATGAGGCTATGCGGATGTCCCGTAGTCTCATGGATCAAGTGGTACGTATGTCGGAAACCCGCAGGCAAAACAACCTCAACATCAACAACAACAACAGCAATGCCAACAATCCCAACAACTCCAACTACCGTAACAACAACAACAACAAGAACAACAACAATAAACGACCATATGATGGTAACCGTGGGAACAACAACAATAACAACAACAACAACCAAACCCGAAACAACAACCACCACAATCAGCAGAACAGGAGACAAGAAGCCGCGACGGCTTATGTTGCTGCACCTGCTGGTGGTAGGTACGTGGGTAATCAACCACAATGTACCAAGTGCAATTACCATCACGAAGGTCCTTGCCCGGCCAAATGCCTCAAGTGCCAAAAGCCCGGACATCTTGCCAAGGATTGTAGGGGCAAGGGTATAGCTACTGGGGCTAACTCACAGCCCATAGTTACATGTTTCGGGTGTGGTGAAAGGGGACACTATAAGAACAACTGTCCTCAAAACCAAGGACCCCAAGGCGGAGGTGCTCGTGCTAGAGCCTATGTCATAGGAAAGGAAGAACCACACCAGGACCCGAACGTGGTTACCGGTACGTTCTTACTCAATAATATTCCTGTTAAAGTATTATTCGATTCTGGTGCTGATATGAGCTTTATATCTACTAGAATTGCGCCCTTACTTGATATTCCATCAATTACTTTAACCACTAGTTATAATGTTGAGCTAGCTACCGGTGACTTAGTAAATACCAATACCGTAATCCCAAACTGTACCCTTAATCTCTTAGACCACCCCTTTAACATCAATCTTATGCCAATCGAACTCGGAAGTTTCGATGTTGTTATTGGCATGGATTGGTTGTCTAAACATCAAGCTAACATTATTTGTGGTGAAAGAGTTGTGCACATTCCATGTGACAATGAAACTTTGATCATTCGTGGTGATCAAAGTGGAACCCGAATAAACATCATCTCATGTATCAAAACCATGAAGTACATTGAGAAAGGATGTTATGCTTTCTTAGCCCACGTAACAGAAAAGAAAACCGATGAAAAACGTCTCGAAGATGTTCCTATTGCCCGTGAGTTTCCTGAAGTCTTTCCAGAAGACTTACCCGGACTACCACCACATCGACAAATAGAGTTCAGAATTGATTTAATACCAGGAGCGGCGCCAGTTGCCCGCGCACCATACCGGCTAGCACCTTCAGAGATGCAAGAGCTATCAAATCAATTACAAGAACTTGCGGACAAGGGATTTATTCGACCCAGTTCCTCACCTTGGGGAGCTCCAGTTTTATTCGTGAAAAAGAAAGACGGGTCATTACGCATGTGTATTGACTATCGTGAACTAAACAAATTAACCATAAAGAACCGATACCCACTACCAAGAATTGATGATTTATTCGATCAATTGCAAGGCTCAACCTATTACTCAAAAATCGACCTACGTTCAGGTTACCACCAAGTTAGAGTTCGTGATGAAGACATTCCAAAAACAGCCTTTAGGACACGATATGGTCACCACGAATTCCAAGTGATGCCATTTGGGTTAACAAATGCACCGGCAGTATTCATGGATCTCATGAATCGGGTGTGTAAACCATATTTGGACAAATTCGTGATCGTATTCATAGACGACATTCTCATTTATTCCAAAAACGAAATAGAACACAAAGAACACCTGAGAACAATTTTAGGACTACTCAAGGAAGAGAAATTGTATGCGAAGTTTTCCAAATGCGAATTTTGGATTCAATCCGTACAATTCCTTGGGCATGTGATTGACAAAACCGGTTTACATGTCGATCCCGCTAAAATTGAAGCTATCAAAAACTGGCCAACACCTACCACACCTACAGAAATTCGTCAATTTCTGGGTTTAGCCGGGTATTACCGAAGGTTTATTGAAGGATTTTCTTCAATAGCAAAATCTTTGACCAAGTTAACTCAGAAAAACAAGAAATACGTGTGGGATGAAGACGAAGAAAATGCTTTCCAAACCCTTAAACAAAAACTTTGTAGTGCTCCTATCCTAGCATTGCCAGATGGGATTGAAGATTTTGTAGTCTATTGTGATGCATCGTACCAAGGTTTAGGTGCCGTGTTGATGCAACGTGATAAGGTCATGGCTTATGCTTCGCGACAACTCAAGGTTCATGAAGAAAATTACACCACTCATGACTTAGAGTTAGGAGCTGTGGTCTTTGCACTAAAAATCTGGAGGCACTATCTATACGGTACTAGATGTACTGTGTACACCGATCATAAAAGCCTACAACACATTTTGAACCAAAAAGAACTAAACATGCGACAACGTCGTTGGTTGGAATTACTAAGTGATTATGACTGCGACATTCGTTATCACCCAGGGAAAGCAAACGTAGTAGCCGACGCCCTAAGCCGAAAGGAACGAGTTAAACCACTACGAGTCCGAGCCTTAGTTTTAACCATAAATTCAAACTTTCCTACCCAAATCCTTCACGCTCAAGCTGAGGCGGTGAAACAAGAAGACATCCAAAAGGAGAGGTTGGATGGCATGATACAAAAGAAATTCGAAACCCGTTCAGATGGAACTCTATGCTTCCAAGGTCGAAGTTGGTTACCACTTTATGGTGGCCTACGAGACTTGATCATGCATGAATCACATAAGTCTAAATACTCCATACATCCAGGATCTGATAAAATGTATCATGATCTTAAGTTACTCTATTGGTGGCCGAACATGAAAGCCGACATTGCAACTTATGTTAGCAAGTGTCTTACTTGCTCCAAAGTAAAAGCCGAACACCAAAAACCATCCGGTCCATTGCAACAACCAGAAATTCCTACCTGGAAATGGGAAAGAATTACTATGGACTTCATTACCAAGCTCCCAAGGACATCAAGCGGTTATGACTCCATTTGGGTCATAGTTGATCGCCTTACAAAATCAGCACACTTTATACCAATCAAAGAGACTTACAAAATGGAACAACTAACCCGACTGTACGTCAAAGAAATAGTCTCAAGACATGGTGCACCGATATCCATCATATCCGACAGAGATGGTAGATTTACTTCCAATTTCTGGCAGTCACTCCAAGACGCCTTTGGAACAAATCTAGACATGAGTACAGCCTATCATCCTCAGACCGATGGTCAGAGTGAACGAACCATCCAAACTCTTGAAGACATGCTTCGAGCATGTATAATAGATTTTGGAAAAGGATGGGATACTCATTTACCATTAGTCGAATTTTCCTACAACAACAGCTATCATACAAGTATTAAAGCAGCTCCATTTGAAGCACTTTACGGTCGAAAGTGTCGTTCACCTGCTTGTTGGGCTGATGTAACACCCCCAATTCATGGATGCAGCGGAATTCAAACTGGGTGTTACTCGACGGCACAATAGTCACAATGATAGAAAACGAACTCCAATTGAGTCGTTTTGAAAGATTTATCATTCAAATTGTATAAATATCAGAGATTACAAAATGAGGTCCCAATTGGTTCCATGTTTACAATGTAAAATAAATGAGTTTTTGAATGATAAGTAAATTTATAGCCCTCTTGAGTATCCGTGTCCTTCCGTGCCATCCTTGATCGTCATGAACCTGAAATACATGCTTGAGAGGTCAACACAAAGGTTGAGTGATATTCATAGAGTTTGTTAAATCGTTTGAACACAATAATCGTAGTGTTTGTAGGTAAATCGTTTGAACACAATAATCGTAGTGTTTGTAGGTAAATCGTTTGAACACAATAATCGTAGTGTTTGTAGGTAAATCGTTTGAACACAATAATCGTAGTGTTTGTAGGTAAATCGTTTGAACACAATAATCGTAGTGTTTGTAGGTAAATCGTTTGAACACAATAATCGTAGTGTGAACTGTAGACTCACACCAATGTTTGGAAAACAAAACAGGTAGGCTACGTTATTATACGCCCATAAAATGTATTATACACTAAGCTTATGAAACCAAAACGTTAACGTGTACCAATATCGATTGGCAGATTTATCCCGGTAGGTACTTTGCCGTCATACCTAATGTCTCAAATATTAATGCATTTGTTTGAACTAATCAAAACAAATGGGATTCGTCAATCCCAATAGGCCTATTCACAATATTCGCGCTCACTTGCAAGTAACCCTCGCAAGTGATTAAATGGTTCATACTAAGGGATCTTGGTTTGGCAAGGATGTTACTTAGTGATAATAAAACATAGTTGAATAACATACAGTAGAAAGCATTGTGTTCGAGTAGAAAAATAATAGCATGTATTCCCCCCCAAGGGTTTGTAAAACATTGAAGTAATGTAAAGTGGGGCTATGAACTCACCTTAAGTAAGATAGCAAGTAATGAATGTAACGGTTGAATCGTGTAGGTTTCTACGAGCAACCTATAATAGAATGTCGCGACTTAGGATCGGAGTAAAGACTATGAAGTAGTGCCTATATATATATCTTGCATTATAGTCCATGATGTGGTATGATGTATATTGTATGTCCTTGAAAGAAAAGATTCATGAAACATGTATGTTTTGTATATCGTTTACTACCGTTCGGGCCGACATAATTCAGAAGTCATGTTAGTAAGCGTTCGAGGAGCCAGGACACTTTAACTCGTAAATCCACAACTCAACTCGACGGCTTACATAATGAACTCCTCACATGAGGCTCCCTACTATTGTAGTAGTTGATAACATATATAGATATAAGTTTTGATTCGAAAAGTTACATGTCCGATATTTGAATAAACTTAGGAAAGTTTATTAGTACATGAAGATTGTTATTAGGGGTAGTTTCATAAGTCTTGAATGACCATTTTCTCTTGGTAAAATCTCATGGTTTCCTTTTAAGTGAAGTAGATCCAAATTGCTTGTTCAAGTTATCGCCTAACTCATTGTTTCATGTTTACGCCTATGTGAGTTGTTATGGTCATTTTGTCATGGCCTAGCCATGACCTTTGGTCCTTGTTCCAAGGTCATGAGACTCAACCTTGGTTCTAGTCATGTTTGTGGTCTTGATTATAGGTCATAAGACCTCTTGTTCCTTTCAAAGTATAACCATAATCTAGTGACTTTCGCCTAAAAATGGGCTGTTTAGAATTTGAAGAATTTTATCACTCGGAAAGCGTTTTTAGGGCTCGAGCTTCTTTGTTCCTGAACGAAAACGTCGTTTCGGACAACTTTCGTGTTTTAACTTTTTGATGAATCGGACCAGAAGTGGGACTTTCAAAACCCAAATTTGATCAGGAAGCTATTTGGCAGTTTTGCCGGAAATCTTTGGTAATTTCAAATCGCCATAACTTTTGACTCGTATACTCGTTTTGGGTGGTTCAAATTGCTATGGTTTCCTTGTTAAGTCCTCTACTGTAATATGTAATGATCCAACATCATATTTTTACCATTTTGATCAGGTCTTACCAAGAAAGTCACTAGTTTACTTGTTTTTAGTAACTTATTGTAACAATCAATAACAATAACTTGTTTTGCTCACTTTTATACATCATGGACATAACTACAAGACATAATATAGCAAGAATAACATGTAAATAACATGAACATGATTATTTAACAAGAATCAAGTTAGGGTTTGGCTCACAACTTTTGGCTTTCAAAGATGAAAGGAAGTTAACATGTAAGGATAGGACATTGATAGACTTGCTTCAACCCTTTTTCACTTCATGCAATCTTTCTACCCTTGGTATTCTTGAAAGATGGATGATGAAGGTTTAGGTGAAATGAGTGGATTTAAACTCAAGAGAAATCACCAAGTATATGAGGTTATGGAAGTGTTTGATGAATGATAACCTATCTAGGGTTTCTACCTTGTTTAAGCTCTTGATTCTTTTGGATAATACTTGGAGTGAATTAGAAAATGGAATGGTGTTTGTGTGTGTGTTGTGGACGTTCATGGAGAGGCAAGGAGGCTTTATATGGCCTTGAGGAGGTTAGAAGTGTTGACTTGTCAACACTTGATCACCAAGTTTAACACATGTTCTCATCTAAGGCCTCCTAGCATGAGATTGAGCCACACAAGGCTGAATTCCCCCTCCCTAGGTCGTTTCCTAAGCTTGGAGAGCAAGGGTTGGACTTTGGATGATATTATCCAAGATATCTAGTGTGTTTTGACTCCGGGAAATGCCAATCGTAAATGATTAAGCCTCAAAACGTAAAACCGGGTGTCGTAAAATTATGGAACTTGAAAGTATTGATAAACATGTCAATAAGTTCCATAATAAAATATAAAATGAGTGGTAGGTTCCATCGGGTGCTAAAACCCTGCTAAAAACTGGAAACACGGGTCTAAAACGCGTAATTCGCGTAAAACGCTGAATATTGCGTAAAATTGAGAAAAGTAAAATGTTACTTTTCTAATGTTATAAAAATGATTTAAAATGACTTATAATGTCTAGACTGGGCTCAGTCTAGTGTCGGTTGGTATTAAATGTCTTTTAGACATCAAACCGTAAGCCTAAAAATCACGAAATGACTTATAACATCAAGGGATCATTTTTGGTCAATGGAGGAGGGAAAGAATATGTTGACTTTTTCTAATAAGTTGAAAACTCAAAAAGTCTTAGAAACGCGTTTTGTGGTCTCACGGTTAATCGCCCAAATGGTTAAGCGTGCTCATGCGAGAGTAGTACAGGCATGGGTGACCTGCTGGGAAGTTTTTGGTCATATTTTTCTCAGTCACGATTAATTCTCAAATAAATCATGAGTGTGTAAAATATTTTACTGATGTGGGGTCACCTGACGGGGTTGAATTTCGTTGTGCGTAGAATTTATGATTGACGTTTTACCCTAAAACGTGTAATTCCGTGTAATTCCTTAATAACTTTCACGAAAATGAGCTTATGAAAGTTAAACTTTTAATTTGCCATGGAAATGATTTATCACTCGATAAAATCAAATAAAAATCAACTTTCGGGAAAGTTTCGGGAAAAAAATGAATAGTAAAAGTGAATAGTGAAATTTTCCGGGAATGGTAATTAACCTGAAATTGTGAATTGTTACAGCTGAAGTGGGAGAAGTTCAACTCACTGGACCAGAACTCATCCGTGAAACAACGGATAAAATTGTACAAATCAAAAATCGACTACAAGCCGCAAGAGATCGACAGAAAAGTTATGCCGACACACGACGCAGACCCCTAGAATTCCAAGTCGGAGATAGGGTTATGCTAAAGGTATCGCCTTGGAAGGGCTTGATACGATTCGGTAAACGAGGAAAACTAAACCCAAGATACATCGGACCATTCAAAATCCTAGCCAGGGTTGGTCCTGTGGCGTACAGACTTGAGCTTCCGTCAGAACTCAGTAATGTACACCCCACTTTCCATGTATCTAACCTAAAGAAATGCTTATCGGATGAATCACTTGTGATTCCACTCGATGAAATTCAACTCAATGACGATCTTCAATTTGTTGAGGAACCTGTAGAAATCATGGACCGAGAGGTCAAACAACTCAAACAAAGCCGTATACCAATTGTCAAAGTTCGTTGGAACTCACGACGTGGTCCTGAATACACATGGGAACGAGAGGACCAGATACGTAAGAAATACCCACATCTTTTTACCAACGAAGCTTCTACCTCCAACGTAAATTGATCTCCGGGACGGAGCTCTCATATGGGGTGGAGACTGTAACAAATCACAATTTCAGGTTAATTTCTATTTTCGGAAAATTTTACTATTCATGTTACTATTCATTTTTACTATTCATTTCTTTCTGAATTTTTCCCGAAAGTTGATTTTTATTTCATATTCTCGAGTGATAAATCATTTCCATGGCAAATTAAATGTTTGACACTCGTCAGATCACTTTCGTGAAAGTTATTAAGGAATTACACAGAATTACACGTTTTAGGGTAAAACGGCAATCAGAAATTCTACGCACAACGAAATTTGATCCCGTCAGGTGACCCCACATCAGAAAAATGTTTAACACATTCATGATTTGTTTGAGAATAAATCATAACTGAGAAAAATCATGGCCCAAATAAACTTCGGCCGTGAAAAACTGGAATTTTCAGTTTTAAGCGTTTTTACTCAGCCGTAACCCTAGCCTTTACCTGCACCGCATTTCTAAGATGATTTGAGCTTTCAACTTATTTAAATAAGTCAACATATTTTTCCCTCCTCCATTGACTAAAAATCATTCCTTGATTTTATAAATCATTCCTTGATTTTTAGGCTTCCGGTTTGATGTCTAAAAGACATTTAACACCAACCGACACCAGACTGAGCCCAGTCTTGATATTATAAATCATTTTAAATCATTTTTAGCATATTAGAAAAGTAACATTTTACTTTTCTCAGTTTTACGCAATATTCGTACATTTTACGTATTACGCGTTTTAGACCCGTGTTTCCAGCTTTTAGCAGGTTTTACCACCCAAATGGAACTTATCACCCATTTTATATTTTATTATGGGACTTATGAACATTTCTAACAATACTTTAAAGTTTCATAATTTTACGACACCCGGTTTTACGTTTTGAGGCCTAATCATTTACGGTTGGCATTTCCCGGAGTCAAAATGCATCTTTTAACCAAGGATAATACCAAGCCAAGCCACCTCCCCCTCCTTATCTGTTTTGAACCGCCAATGGGGGGGGGGGGGTAGTCACACCCTTGGTGGCTTGATCTCATGGCTTGATGATCTAGGATGCATACATGTGTATTTTGGCCAAAATATCTCTTGAAAACTAACCTCCTCATGGACCTATATATACTCCCTCCCCTCTCTTCCCTTGGCCGGCCATCAAACACACCACAACACTCTCCACTTAGCTTATCTCTTCTAATTTGTTGCAAGGTTCAAGTGAAGTTCAAGTATAGAAACCCTAGTTAGCTTATTTCTTACCAAAAATCTTCCAAACCCTAACATACTTGGTGTTTTCTCTTGAGTTTAAATCCACTCAATACACCTCAACCTTTATCATCTATCTTTCAAGAATACTAAGAGTAGAAAGGTTGCTTGAAGTGAAAAGGGTTGAAGCTTGTCTATCAAAGTCCATTTCCTTACTAGTTACTCCTTTCTTTCATTAGAAAGCCTAAAGTTGTAAGCCTAAACCTAACATGCTTCTTGTTTATTTATCATGTTCATCTCATTTATATGTTATTCTTGCTATATTATGTGTTGTAATTATGTCCATGATGAATCATGATGAGTAAAAGATGTTGTTGTAATGACTTATTGAAACAAATTACTAAAACAAGCAAACTAGTGAATATCTTGGTATAACCTGATCAAAATGGTAAAAATTTTATATTGGATTATTACATATTACAGTAGAGGACTTAAAAAGCAAACCATAGCAATTTGAACCACTTAAAAAGAGTAAACGAGTCAAAAGTTATGGCGATTTGAAGTTACCAAAGATTTCCGGCAAAACTGCCTAAATGTTTCTGTGATTTCTGTGACAGAACCTAAAACACGCAAAAAGAGGCCTTTCTGGTCCGATTCATGAAAAAGTTAAAACACGAAAGTTGTCCGGAATCATGTTTTCATTCAGGAATAAAGAGGCTCAAGCCTTGAAAACGCCTTCTGAGTGAGATATTTCTCAGTTTTCTTAACAGCTATTTACATATTTTAAGTTACTAAGTTATTGTCATACTTTCAAAGGAATAAAAGGTATTATGACCTATAACCAAGACCACCACCATGGCTAGAACCAAGGTAGTGTCTCATGACCATGGAACAAGGACCAAAGGTCATGGCTAGGCCATGACGAATGACCAAACCAACTTACAAGGCGTAAACATGAAACAATGAAATTGGCGATATATGGAACAAGCAATTTGTATCTACTTCACCTAAAAGGAAATCATGAGATTTTACCAAGACAAATGGTCATACAAGACTTATAAAACTACTCCTAATAACAATCTTCATGTACTATAAACTTTCCTAAGTTTATACAAATATCGGACATGTAACTTTTTCGGATCAAAACTTATATCTATATACTTTATCAACTACTACAATAGTAGGGAGCTTCATGTGAGGAGTTCATTATGTAAGCCGTCGAGATGAGTTGTGGATTTACGAGTTAAAGTGTCCTGGCTCCTCGAACGCTTACTAACATGACTTCTGAAATATGTTAGCCCGAACGGTAGTAAACGATATACCAAAACATACATGTTCATAAATCTTTCTTTCAAAGACTTACAAATATACATCATACATCATCATGGACTAAATGCAAAACATATATATAGGCACTCCGTTATATTCTTTACACAAATCCTAAGTCGCAACATTCTATTCTAGGTTGCTCGTAGAAACCTACACGATCCGATCATCACCTTCATTATTTGCTATCATACTTGAGGTGAGTTCATAGCCCCGCTTACATTACTTTAATGTTTTACAAACCCTTGGGGGAAATACATGCTACTTTTAAACCGAACACAATGCTTTGAAACTGTATGCTGCCTGATTGTTTTATTATTACTAAGTACCTACCTTGCCAATCCTAGGCCCCATCATGAACCATTTAATCACTAGTATTAGTGAGCGCGAGTATTGTGAATAGGCCTATTGGGATTGACGAATCCCATTTGTTTGAGCAGTTAGTTCAAATGAATGCACTATATTTGAAAACATTAAGTATGACGGCAAAGTACTTACCGGGGCAACATAACCGCCGATTGATATTGGTACACGTTAACGTATTGGTTGCATGAGCTTAGTACATAATAATAACTGTTTTGTTTTCTAACATGAGTATGAGTCTAATTAACTCATTACTACCAACATATTGTGTTCAACCTTAAACAAACTCTATGAATTTCACTCAACCTTTGTGTTGACCTCTTAAGCATGTATTTCAGGTCCATGATAATCAAGAATGGAGCGGGAAGGGCACGTACCGAAGGAAGAAGGCTATAAACAATTATGTCATTCTATAAAAACATCATAGACTTTATATTGATGTGTTTTGAAACAATGCAACATTTTGGGACCTCACTATGTAAACTTTGATATATTTGAATAATATGAATGACAACTCTTTTTATTACGATTCGTTTAGAGATCGTTTTCTATTATTATGACTGTTGTGCCATCGAGTAACACCCAAGTTGAATTCCGCTGCAACATGAATTGGGGGTGTTACACATCTCAAACTCAGCGTCACGGCCACTTCTATCCCCTGTAAACCACAAAATAATCTCATAGAGTAAGTCACTCTTTAGACGTTTTCAATGATTTAAGATGGCAATATGGGCAAGTTGGGCATGATTTGAGCTAAAGCACATTTTTTAAATATCAGTAGTCGTTGTAGTATGCATAAAAAGTACTTGTTTATTTGAAGTGTAGCCGTGCATTCGTTTAGGTATCGCATTATTAACATCTAAAAACTCATTTTCATCCTGCCAGCACCATCATTATTATTTTGCAGCATTCGTATGGTAGATAACTGGTGGTGTTGGTTATCTTTTGTTGTAGCCGTTAGTTGATTGTTTTGTTCCCTCCTTACTTCACCACCTAGATCACCGGGTTACATCTCAAACTCAGCGTCACGGCCACTTTTTTCCCCTGGAAACTACAAAATAATCTCATAGAGTAAGTCACTCTTTAGACGTTTTCAATGATTTAAGATGGCAATATTGGCAAGTTGGGCATCATTTGAGCTAAAACACATTCTTTAAATGATAAGGGGTGGATTGGTAATTTTGTTACTGGAAGCAATAAAGGTGTTTTTTGCAAGCAGTTGGCTATATATTATCAGAGAATTGCGGTGTAAAGTTATCTAAACGCAAATAACTGATATAAGGCCTGTTTTCCTAAACATCATTAATAGATTATTTGCGTCTTTAGCTGCAATAATCAAATAATGCAATGCAGTCCAAATCATGCTTAAGCTTTGTTATGAGTAAATACATCAACAGCTATGACGAAAATCGTCAACCTTTTTAAACATGTTTAAGTTACTTAGGTCCAGCTAACCCAAACACCCCCTTATTAGTATACTAACCCTGCATCTTTGAAAAATTCAACATCTTACCTTCCTCTCGACCCATTAGCAAGCAAGCCATAGGTTGTTGAATGTGGAGATTATAAAAAATCTATCAGCTAAAATGTAACATTTTCCTGAAAATATAGTAAAGATAATAGTGTTATAAACAAAGTAGCATAGTGCGTGATTTTTTTATATAGTGCTTAAATAGACATTTACATTCTCAAAACGCAAGATTTAGGACATCACAATTTCATCGTTCGTTTGACATGTGGCTCTAGTTGTGTCCACTTGATCATCTTGCACCATCATCCCTTTTTATTTGAATCTCTAATATTAGATCACCTGAATACATGATAACCACTTAAACATAATCAAATAAAAAATGACAATACATATTTCATGTGCATTCTTTTTCGACAGTCCTATGATGGTGTAACTCTTAAATGTAGTTTTATGAGCTGAGTACATTTAGATAGTTTGACACAAATGATCATTAAAATTCACAAAACTACAACTCAAGCAACTATAACTTTCTAATAAACGATGATGAAATCATGATACCAGTCGACGTATATACCGATATGATACCGACGTACGCTATCGTTTTCTTCCATCAATGTTGCAGTTGTTTGCAATTGTGAATGGATGATGGAGGTGGGAGAATCCAACCTTTGACTACAGTAAGTTTTTCCACAACTTGAATGCCAGAAATCTTCATTCACAAGTTTATCTTGGTTGTTGTTGTTTTCTCTTAAGACCTATAAGAACCAAAAATATCAACACAATAAGCAAATAAACAAAAATTGTTGAAACAATGATATAATAGTTAAAGTGCAAATAGATCAGAATAAATTAATATAATATTAGAACGTAACAAAAAAATATGTCAAATCTGGATATCTGACCTCTATTGCAGAACCAATCATCTGGGATTCCCACTCTTAACCTACACTTGCAATTCAGAAATTTTGCACTTAAAGATATGTGCCCTCTAAAGTTGCAACAAGTTGTTCTGAAAACTTAATCAATGTTGACAAATTTTTCATACCTGGTATAGTGCCCGTGCACGCACGGGGTTTTTTCTAATTTTTTGTATAATGTATTTTATCTATTAGAAAATAAATAATTTTATTTTATTTTTTTATTGTGATTTTTATTTTTGTATTATACAAAGAAGAAAGTTGAAGTGCAGCTATAACGTCTGTTCAAGGACGGTGTTTTTTTTTTTTTTTTTTTTTTTTTTTTTTTTTTTTTTTTTTTTTTTTACATAAATTATTGAATAATGCACGGAGTTTGACATAAAATTATTTTAGTTACATATTAATTATTTCAATTAATTTTTTAGTTGGTTGACATTTGTTTTTACTAAATATATTGTGGGCGGAAGGGGAATGTTATTAGTTCAAAAAAAAAGAAGGGGAATGTTATTAGCACTATACAAACTGTTTGAAACTTTATGAATTTTGCAATTGAAACTGTCACAAACACTCTAACATAAGTTACTTCAATTGATTATGTATACAATTACAAACACCCATGAAGTTCCTGGTAAAAAATACTTCCATATCCTATGATTTCGTCCAATTACGAAAGATATAAGTACTCAAATAAGATAAAATCAATAAAACAATTTGTTTTGATTAACTTCTATGAATACCCAAATATTATAGGGAGGCATCAAAAGTTTACCATGTCGTATCAATTTGTACAAATTCTGGAAAACAAATTTGTCTATGTATCAACTATATATAGTCTACGAAATGCCAATAAAAGTATATACATAGGAATGTCAGTGAGAGTATGCTATGTGGATCAGTTCAGAATCTCAGTGTCTTCTGGTTTATTTCTTGCTTCATAATAAACGCGTCGTCTTAATGTTTTCTTGGTAAAACTCTCTTAATTTCGTTTGATTGTAACTGTTTCTCTGATCAACAACAGGGCTGCTAAGCACTACCTAGTAAGACTCACTCACCGGAACTTTTACACATGGTTAACATATCGAGATACAAAATAACGGAAATTAACCCATTCATTACAGAAAATAGGTACATTTACAGAATTCATGGTTACCATCTTTGTGACCAAATGGGCTCTTATAGCCTTTACATCTGGAGTTGATGGAGAGTATAAAGCGATCCTTTAAGAAGAAAACAAATAACTAACCTTTTAATAGACCAAATCTGGTATGCTTTTGTACTAACCTTTACGCCACTCAGTACGCATTCCATCCCATCATGTAATTCGCCTTCGTCATTTGTAACACTTGCAAACAACCTGAAAGTTTATGAAAATATAGAATATTAATGACCTGATATTCAAAACTTGAATGGACCGATTCAGGTGTATTTCTGTGATCTGACTTGGAAGAAGAACGATGTTTGACCCTGAATGTTTCTGAATCAGATTCATCACCGTCTTGATACACATTAACAGACGTGTCTAAGATTTCAGTGCTTCACTGCTTCGGGGTACAGCCAAGATCAAACTTGTCATCAACATTAGTTATATTCATCTCAAATTCGACTCCAATTTTGCAATATTGATTATATGTTTAGTTTTCCATAATCGCTTTTGTCCAGGTCTTTGTCGGATCTTGGATCAATCATGGATGAATTTTAATAATGAAAACAATTAAGAGTATGAGTATGCACATCTGTGCAGGGACTCGATATGAGAACAGAGAGAGGGTGGGAAAGATTCTGATAAACACACAACTAATATTTATTCCACCATTTAAAACAATACATTTACATAAGTATATATAGGAGATCAATCGGTATGTTGAACCGATGTGACTCTTCCTAAGAGATATCTTCTAAACGACATAACCTATCCTACTTTACAGGAATAACTATATTTACAGTTAATAACTATCTATATAACATATATGGTCCTTATACTTTAAAGACTTATGTTTCTTGATTATATTCGATGCCAACAATCGCAATATTTAGCTTTTAATGTTTACATAGAAAAATATATGCTTGTATCAGCTTCGGTAAAACAATTTCATATCAGCTACAACCCGTTTTCTTGCATAGTTAAACTTAAAACCCATATCCAAACACTCCCTAATTTGACATAAACATTCTCATTAAAAGGTAGAAAGTGGAAGTTGGTTGATATATCAGAACTAAGAGATCCTCTTATTAGAGAAATGGTTGCAGCTAATTTGAAGCTCGTGATTTTGAAGAGGTCAAAGAAAATGCGGAAGAAAACTTGAGGAGGCAGAATGGGTGTTTGAGATTCCTTTTTTCAAAAACAAATTATATAATTTAGTTATTCAAAGTTGTTAAAAAACAAAATATGAGTAACCAACAAATAGTTTATCAAAAATTATGTAATGTTTAGTTGAAACTTTTTGACGCAGTTAATACACGATCGTATATAGATAAATGATATGAGTAACAGAATCTCTTGATGATTAAGAGAACCAACCTCATGAAGCACAGGATCACAACTACTGTAGCGCACATTACCATTCTCTTGTGTTTCTGATTTGTCTCTACCTGCAAATATAGTACGAATGAAAGATGTAAACATGAACTTTATATACTAACCGTGGGGGTGTAAAAATCAGCACTCCAAAACAGGTAACTATATGCTATTTTCGACCCGTTCGGCCAATTATCAATAATAGTCAACCTGAATTGACCCGCTTTCATATGTAATTGTACCATTAAGTTACTCACAAACACACAAGCATATGTAAATTTAATTCATTATATATCGTTGTTCAAATTATCATTCTCAGGGATGATTTCTTGAAGTGGAGTTATTTTCATTGCCATACCTACAAAGAAACTATAGATTTGATGTTTTTAATGGTGCAATCCAAACAACCCTTAAAATGGTTACACTGATAAGCAATCCCATACAGCAACTGTGAGTGGTTTCAATAAACAATCTCAAATATTATCTAATAAACAATCCGTGAAAGCAATATCAATAAGAAACCCAAACAACACTTAAAAGTATTTGTCATGCTCATCATAAATACCTTCCAAAATGGCGACAACTCCTTCCCAATCTTCTGTCAATAACTTGGCTTCGCCCCTCTGAATAACGGTACACAAATCAGTCGAATTATAACAATTTTTAATAAGCTATGCTAGTTGGAAATAAATAATCAGATTAAGTTTATAACATATTGTATACTGCTTTTAGATAAAAGAGAAAAAACTAAGGACATGAACCAAATATTCATGCTGACCAAAAAAGCCAAAACATTGGAAGTTAACTTCTCACCTGCTACATAAAGTCCACGAACATTTGTCTCCCCTTGAAAACCAGCTCGAACCCTCCACGCATGTAATGAGCAGCGGGAACAAATGGAATCGGGTCGCGAGTTATATCCAAGCTATACTTAAGGCACTCAGCAGCTATATTTGGAAAATGTGAAAGAATTCTCTCTCTGGCTCATGGTTCGGTAATAATCAATACGCTTAATCATATGAGACATGAGGTTGTATATTGCTTCTAAACGATGTATTATTGCCAACTGAAAGCGTTATGTCCTTTATCAATGGTATAATTCCTCGCATCACTACTGAGGACATTTAGAGTCTTACAAACAACCTCTCAAACATCATGGCGTACAGCCTCCAGAACTGGTATGGTGTAAAACAGATTTTAATCGTTATATCAGCTGTTCTCATTAATATTATCACCTATTATTTTCAAAAGCTCTTTAGCTTTTTTGTAGTCTTTCTTTTTCGTCTCAATATGCTTGATTGGCACCACTGCAATTAAGACAACTAACTAATACAAAGATCGTTTGGACAGTTGATGGAAATAATCTCATGTTTCCATCTAAAACTGATTAAATTATATAATATATTACCCACAAATATTAAAACCTTCCACAGGCTGCAATACAACATAACGATGGGGAAACTAAGCACTAAAATGAAACGATGAATCAACTGATAAATTAGATAAAATACAGCTACTGGGATTGCACAAGATAATAAAGTTTATTAGACACTTTAGTTTGGTCGCCTTCATGGTTAAACCTATTATGATAATGACAGGTTATTTTTATTGGATGATAATCCATTAATTCATGTTTAGAAGTTATTGTGTAAATTAGTTTAGTGTTTATGTTATGTCGTATGTATTAGTGTATGGGTCAAGTTAGAAGTCTGCTTATGGGTCATATCTGTTAACCCAATCAAGGCCCAATTTGCAGCAGTTAGGGTAGATATAAGGAACGGTTACATCACAAACCATCACAACGTTTGGATGAACCATTGTGTCGTTTAGGAAGCAACGCTTCATGTAGTATATATAGGGATAGGATCATTGTAAACGTTAACCTTTTCAGTTTATATAATATCGTTTATAAAGGTTCACAACAGATTCATTATATACAAAAAGCGTGAGGTTGTGTATTGTGTGTTTGTTCAATAGACATGGTTTGATTCGAATACATATATGATCCGGATGGGACCAACATTGGTATCAAGAGCATCAGAAGTTCGAATCAAACCCAGAGAGAAGAGAAGAATAACTTGGTTCAGGGAATCAAGTTCAATAACGACTCAGGGAATCAGTTTCAGAGAAAGAGAAAGAAGAGGTTGATGGTACTAACGTAAAAGATCCGAGTAGTGGTTGATAGTGCTGTTGTAAAAGATCCAAAGAGACCGATTGATTCAGGGAATCAATCAAGAGAAGAGAAGAAACCGTGCGCATACCGGTTAATCAAGAAAAGAAAGACAACGATTCAGGGAATCGTTTTAGAGAAGAAAACCAAAAGGTTCAGGGAACCAGAGACAGAGAAGAAGAGATTGATTCAGGGAATCAATCAAGACCGATCAGAAAAGATCAAGAGACTCAGAAAAGTCGAATAGAGAAGAGATAGAAAATAGAGAAGAGGTAGATTACAGCATGGAACAAAATAGAACAATGAATGTTTGAGTTCTTAATAACGCAGAGAAGAAAAAGAAACTGACCAGAGAATCAGTTGATTCAAAAGAGAAAGAAAAAAATTTTGATCAGGGATCAAGTTTGGAGATTAGACAAAGAGAAGTAAAGAACAAAAGGAGTGAAGAATGGTCATGTGATATGATCAAAATGGCTGTGAAAAAGTCAGAATGGAAGAACAGAAGTGATGACATATGCTGTTAAGAATGAAGATTGTATGAAGTCATCAAAGATCAAGTTGAAGACATGAAGATGTTGAAGACACGGATTAATGAATTAGGGAGGAATATTGGATGATAATCCATTAATCCATGTTTAGAAGTTATTGTGTAAATTAGTTTAGTGTTTATGTTATGTCGTATGTATTAGTGTATGGGTCAAGTTAGAAGTCTGCTTATGGGTCATATCTGTTAACCCAATCAAGGCCCAATTTGCAGCAGTTAGGGTAGATATAAGGAACGGTTACATCACAAACCATCACAACGTTTGGATGAACCATTGTGTCGTTTAGGAAGCAACGCTTCATGTAGTATATATAGGGATAGGATCATTGTAAACGTTAACCTTTTCAGTTTATATAATATCGTTTATAAAGGTTCACAACAGATTCATTATATACAAAAAGCGTGAGGTTGTGTATTGTGTGTTTGTTCAATAGACATGGTTTGATTCGAATACATATATGATCCGGATGGGACCAACAATTTTCTATAGTTAAGTTATGCATCTTCATCTGCAAAAACAACTTATTGATCAAATAATAAAAAAAGAGGAGTGCTACACCCACCAAAAGTTTACAAAAAATCATCCACTCGCTGACGTGGCAGAGTCGTGATTGGTTGGTTTTCTGTGGCCCACAGAAAACCAACCAATCACCACTCTGCCACGTCAGCGAGTGGATGATTTTTTGTAATCTTTTAGTGGATCTAGTAATATTCATAAAAAAATACCACTCATCCTTATTGAGACCTTCATTAGCGAGATACAGATTAAATTCTTCACATAACTTTATTTTATTTGTATCAGCTGATTAAAGACACAAAACTTTCACAAGTTAAAGTTCATAAGGTGTCTGCAAGTGGATATATCGACAAAAAATAAATGATTATGGTTCCAATGTTCTAAAGAATAATGAAGGATTATGGAAAAACCTCGGTGTTGATCCTCCAAATGGGCACTCAAGTGTATATCATCAATGTCCTCTAGGGTCTGCACAAACGAACATGCACAACTATAAGATTTTGAACTTTAAAACGGGAAAAACGTTAAAAGGATATCGTCCTTTTCATCCCGCTTTATTGCAAGTAATACCCTCTAAGCTGATCAGTGCATCTTCCAATGTCTATGATTCAATAATAAAATAAATCATCATTAATTTTCCTCAACATAACAATTGATCATAGTATAAAGCAATACTAATCTGTAAGTTTCCTGCTTTGAACCGACCTTTGCATGCCTTGCTAGTGGTTTTAGGATGCTTATAATCATATCGCCATACAGTTATCACCCAGCCTCTCACCTGTGTGTAACTTCGTACAAAGAGCTTATGATTTAATTCACATTGCTTGATCTCGTCATAATAGATTAAGTGTTAAAATTTTAATAAAAGAGGAATTTTTTTAATGATAGTAAATTTCACCTTCACTTCAGTAAATATCTCATTTGTATATGGTCGGTTTCAAAAGGAGGTCAGTTGGGGCTTCTTAAACTGACTCTTATATGGTTTCCAGCCCTCATCTCTATTTTTACTACATATAAAGGCACTATTGTTTAATAAAACTACCTGATGGTCATGTTAAGCATCTCATTTAGATATATAGATTACCTCGACTCAAGAAGAGGCATCAATTTGGACTTGATCTTTTTTGCGGAACCTTCAGTATAAGCAAATAGAATACGTAGAAAAAAAGTGGCATTTGGAGAGTTTCAAAGCAAAAAGTTTGACTTGAGAGGGCATTGATGGTATATTGTCCTTTCCTTTCCACGTGCACATATTTATCTTCAAGAACTCCAAGTTATTGAATGGACATGGTTTTTGCGAGAGTTCATCCATGCATGATGAAAGAATCTCGGTACATATAATATACAAACAGATACACATAAATTATAAAATACAATAAGATAAACCTCAATAGAAACATAAGAAATAAGATAAGCAATAATCACGACATATGTATATACCTCAACAATGTTCGTATCAAGGATTAGAGTTTTAGTACCCGAGACTCTTTCTAACAGATCGAATAGAGAATCAACATGTCTCTCCCTTTTCTGAATGTTACTTGACAGTGAGAGATTCACTTTTTCAGAAAATATAATCTTTCTTCTGTGGTCAATTTCAGAAATTAATAAGATGAAGAGTATCCGCCAGCTGTCAGAGTCTCGAGTTCAGGAGCAAAAACATAAAAAATCCTCTGGGAACCTACTGGTTCTTGTAATTGTAAGATCCAAAATATTTGGAGCAGAAACGATAAAAGCCTCCAAATCATACGTGGAACAGTTTTCTAAAGTCAGACTCTCCAACTCCACAGACTTAAAAAAAAGGTCCAGGGTCCTATTACCAGCGTCCCCCAATCGACAATCCCTCAAATACAGAGTTTCTAAAGCTATATTATGAACTTGAAGCTGTGACTGTTTACCTTCAACCGTGAATCCATTACTTTGTTTAAAATTTATATTATATAAACTGAATTTACTGATACAGCAATTCTCTATATTTCATCCCTAGTGTTTAGGTGTTTAAAACTTAACTGAGTCATTGAGTGTATATCGTGTAACCCAATGACATAGTTTCGTCAAGATGCTATAATCTGAAAGTGGATTTTGCATGAATTATAGTTTTTTCCATGATTATTGTTGATTATTATCAATTTCAAACAGCACATTTGCAGCAATACATAACCAGAAAGTAAATCAGAGATAGCACATATATGTGTAAAGGTTTTATGATACTCGCCTAGCATGAAGTAACATGCTCTCCATCTTCCGGTACTTGATCTTGAGGCAGGTCTACCTTTAAGATTAGTAGTCCCATCTATCTGTCTGTCATTACACACAAAAAGAAGATCATCGTGAGAGAATTGAGGGGAAAAAATGTTGAGAAAAAGAAGAAATTAGGGTTTGGAGAAAAAGTAAATTACGAATGAACCGCTCTTACGTGAGATTAGGGTTTTAAGTTGTAGAGATTGTCATAGTTATGTGATTTCATGCAATATCAATTATGAATTGCAAATTTTATCACAACCATTGGAATGCTCCAGTGGCTGCTGTTATATATATATATATATATATATATATATATATATATATATATATATATATATATATATATATATATATATATATATATATATATATATGGGAGGCTTTATTTTCAGAACCCTGTTAAGTGCGGGAACTGCAAGAACTCAAATTTTGCATTAGAAAACATGCATGTTCATATAAAACATGTATGTTTTCTTACATACACCTTAATACAAATATAAGCAAGTCCAAATGACATGCCCCAAACATGCTTTGGGTACATGCACAAAAACAACACTATAAGTTAAAATGAGCTGTTTAGTTATAAGTCATAATGATTTTTTTGGGTAAAAACAAGTAACCTTTTGTAGGAGTCAATTTAGGTCATTTCCACTATTGTTTACTTTTTAAAAAATTCATTCATTTACAATGAGGAATTAGAATCTCGTGCTCTACAATGGGGTTGAATCATAGATCCTTACTGTGTTTTATGAAATAATAGTAATTCAATCATGTATCTTAGTATGATACTAAAGCATTGATCTTATAAATTACTAGTTATATTTTTTTAGTTGGTGTTTAATTATAAAAAATTGTGTGTTTACCATGTTATCTTTCAATTCTAATGTTAAAAAGATGTTTGATATGCGAACTTAACAAACATAATGTCATTTAATAAGAACTCAGTCAAGATATATGTAAACCTTTTGAAATGCAAAGAAAATAAATAAAGGTGGGTGCAAGGATCGAATGATGGCTCCTAATACCCCTTGCAAGCAAACTATGCTAAGCTTTGACTTGTGTTTAATTTACAAAAGTAAAAAACAAAAAGGTTACTATTCTTTCTAAAGTGACATTAAAGGAAATGTTATTTAAAGTTATAAACTAAATTAACTAGAGCTATAATATCAAAATAGTAATCTAATAAAAAAGCAGCTTGAGTATTCGGATGGAGTAATGCAATCACTATAGCCAGATAAACCAGGTGAAAGAGCACATAATATAACAAGTCAAATAGGTCTAACGGTAATTTATTAATGCTAATTATTTCAGCAGATTATGTTGCAGGTTGTACCTGTGCATTCAAGATGAATTCATTACAGGTTTTTTTTTATGATACATGTTACGAAAAGAAAAAAAAAGGCATTTCGCCATTTGGACCAGAACCATGATTCTAACTCTACTTCCTAATAAAGGCATGTATACTGATTTCACCACAAACAGCAGATGCTAGAATTCATTAAAGCCTATTTACATAAGTTCATCAATTCATTCAGATAAAGTTGAGAAACAAGTTTCAGCTTATTGAAAAAGGAACAAAAGAAAACTACAAGCAACGCATGGACCCGGTATACAGGTCCAATACTTTTTCAATATTCTTGGCGTCAAATTACATACCAAAATAATGCATCACTAAATTACAGGTATAAACTCGTTTCTTCAGAACTGCAATCCCTGTAGGTGAATAGAAGTATTAATTAATAGAGTGATTCAAACCCCTGAATATGATAAACATGTAAATATCTGACAGAGATCACGTACCTCTTGTTGTTTGGCCTTTATAAAGGAGGTTGGGTCTTCTGTTGCATAACACAATCCAAAAGATATGTCTATTACCTTCAGCTGTGGAGTAGTTGACTGCCCACACGTGAAAACCGTTATCTGTGGACAGTCTTTGATTTCCAAAGTATCTAATGATTGCCATAGAAAATCCTCCGTCCCCAAGCAAAATCCCTTGAGATTCGGAAGGGAACCAAGTTTTATCGATTTCAGAGAAGGAAACACAACAACGTCAGTAGCTCTAGTGTCAGAATCTTCTGCTTTCTTGACAATTACCTCCATATTATCGCAATCACTAATTTCAAGCTCATGTAGCTGTAATAGACTGTGAACCATGCCACATGTGAAAACATGTTCAAGAAGCGGACATTCATCAATTAACACTTTTGTAAGGTTTGGAAAGTTCAATGTTATCCACCTACTGCTCTTCCATATATAACTCACACTACGAAGCGATACCAGTGTCACTTCTTTTAGCTTTGGCAATACCACAACAGATTGCTTTTTATGCACATCATCATTTTCCAAATCTACTACTTCAAATATCTCCTCTACCTCAGATGACTGCCAATACTCTCTCCTGATATGAAGCTTTTCTAGATTCTGCAGATTTATCAATTCATTGCATGGAAAAATAATGCTGCTCTTCAACAAGTTTGTATCCAATTCTTCATTTACTTCAACTAGATTTGAAAAAGACCAAGGGAACTGAATTTCCTAATGAAGAAACACAAGCGTAAATATCATCAGGCAGACATACGACCAGAAACAAAATTAATTGCCAAATAATAATGGAAACAGAGATTAATTGATTTGTTGATGCAATTATGGTAATAACATACCTCATGTGATGCATTTGACAATGGAAAGTTTAGTCCACATTCAAGACTATGCTTGCCAATGCCTGTATGTATGTAGAGGAGCTTTGGAGTCATCGAGCGAGCAGATGTGAAAGTCATCATTTTTGGGCTACCATAGATCTTAACCTCGTCCAATATTGACCATTGGAACTCATTCATCCCCAGGAAGAAACCTTCGACATTTGGTAATTTGGTTAGTGTAAGAGACTTTAGACGGGGAAAGAGAACAGTTTTAGAATCGTGTTGTCCATCTTCCTTCACAATCACTTGCATTGCATTACACTCTTCTATGGTCAACTCTACAAGCTGGTTGAGGCTATCAAGTGTGGAACATGTAAATAAATGTTCCAAAAGGTCACATTTGATAATCCGTAATATCTTTAAGTTGGGCAATTCAAGCAAAGTCATATTTGCGGACCTTGGAATCGTCACTCCACGAAGTATATCACCAATTCCATCTCCAACATTAGCACTATCACTACCATTCCTGTTGATCCTTTCAAATTCAAATATCTCCCTTAGTGACTGGCAAGAGGATATTATCAGCTCTTCAAGCTTTTATAATTTTCCCACTGCACTGAATGGAATCAGAGTTGCTAACATCTCACATGTATCGATCTCTATCTTTCTGGAATATTGGCATAGTGATGGAGAAGCAAAACCCACCTGAGAACATTATTTGATATGAAAAATTAGTGTACACATTATAATTAATGGAATTGAATGTGACTATAATAAATAATAGAACTCAAAGCACCTTTTTGTTGTAAATAGAGATATGTATACATGTAAACCTCATTCGGTTTTAGAGGTATGACTAATATATTGCTTTGATAATTTTGGAAGTTTAGTTGAACATGTCATCAATACCAAGATGATAAGCCCCCGCAAGGAATTAATTTGACTAAAAAGTTTTAAGAAATAGGGTTAATTGCTTGAAAATGTATCATACTTGTCACTTTTTTTTATTGTATGTTAAGAACTATTTTTTTTTCTTATTGTGTGCAATGAACTTTCAAATTTCGATTATTGTGTATATTTTGTAACTAATTAACCATGTAAAATAACCATTTTACCCTTCAAAATTTGAAAAAAGTAAGGCACAAAATACACATAATAATCGAAATTTGAAAGTTCAATATACGTAGTAAGAAAAAAAATGGGTACACACAATAACAAAAAGTGATAAGTATGATAAATTTTCAAGCAATTAACCCTAAGAAATAAACATGAGGAAGCCTATTTTCATATATTTAAAGGTTATTATATTATAATCCCAAATTAGCAATTTGAAATATTTATATCCTAACATGTTTGTTAAAGAACCACTTATATTGACTTGTTAAGCATACGCATATATTATATTCTTATATTGAAAAAAAAAAAAAAAAAAAAAAACTATTTTCCATTTTTTTTTAAAATAAAATATCTTACAAATGGTAAATCGTTAAGTGACAAAAAATACACCATCACGACGAGAATTCTTTTATCTTATAGTAGACGACACTTCGATATAATTGACGAATTTTTTTTTCAAGTCTTGTTTTAGTGTTAAAATTTACATCTCGAAAAATCACATGTGATTTTTTTTAAAATCATGTGTGATTTCACAAATCACATCATATGATTTTAAAATAACAAATCATATGTGATTTTTTACAAACGTAAATTTCAACAACCACAAAAATAGTTAAAAAAAATCGTCGAAAATATATAGAAGTGCTCCTCTATAGAAAAATGATTTAATTCTCGCCGTGATGGTATGATTCGTTTCGCATAACGATTAACGGTTTGTGAGATATTTAATTTAAATTTTTTTTGATGAAAGTGAGTTATTTGTTTTGATAAAAAAAATGAATAGCGAAAATTAGTTCATCGGGTCTTCAGAAAATTTGAGGTATACATTGAACTTATAGTTATATTACATTACATACAATTAGAAATAACACACATAGCAAAATTAGCGTATATCATTTTTATCAAATCATTCTCCCACTCACAATCTTTTCACGAGACCACTTAAAGATTTAGCATATAATATCTGAAAATGGTTGTACGTAATAAAGAATGGATATTAAAAAAAATAATAAATAAATAAAAATAGTTGACTATGCATACGATTAGGATATATTAAAAGAAAAACATACCTTAAAGTGATCATGAATAGAATTCGTACTCGAAGCAATATTGGAGTCAGTACCATCAATATGCTTTAGGCGTGGTAGATTAGAAAGATAGAGCCAGTTGAAACAGGGTAAGAAAGTGGTGTTTGTTTGGGAAGATGTAGCTATTTCTTCATATTCGTCATCTCTAATTGAAACAACTTCTTCAATAGCTTTACAACTATCTATGTAAATTTGCTCTAAGCTCTAAGCTGGAAAGAAGTTTAATCATGCAAGGTGAGAGCAAATACTTTATGTTTTTGCACCAACGAAGATTTATGCTTTTCAGGTTCTGGAAAGAGGATTTCTGTTGTGTCGTAGAACATAATTTTTTTTTTTCCAATTACACTTCCACACATAATTCATATTCTCCATATGCTCTAACCTTAAGGCGTCCAAGTAGGGAAGGAGTGGTGAATGTTGATTATCCCTTTGACCTGTTGCTAAATCTTATAGCTGCTACTCCTTGAAAAGTAATTTCCATGTTAAAGGAGCAGACACCGATTGCAAAGTATAGGCGTTGTCATTTCTGTAGCGGGTGCATATGCTGCTACATGTAAGCATCACATGTCATGAATGCCATATCGACTATGGTTTGCACAGATCCCGCTCTGTTTGTACGTCAACACCGACTTATGCTTATTTGAGTTGCTTTTTTGAGAAGCTCTTTTTCGCGTGGCTTCTTGGGAAAGCTTACAACTTTTTTAAGGATGCTTTACCATGTCACACTTTAAACTAATATATTGTGTTTGGAAACATTTATAAACTAATAATGAATGAAATGTCTTGCGTAGGTAATAGATTCCATTGCGAAGGTTTTTCAAAAGATGATGAAAAGGAACACAGGGCAGCATGAATGCACATGTAAGTACCTTTTACGAGCAAATAGCAGAGTTAATGTAGGCTTAACTTGAGTTCATTGTCAATTGCAGTGTCACACAGCAAACTTGCACCTGCAAATGAAAATGAAAAGCAGCAATTGTAGTGGTTTTTCAACGCTTGCATAGGAATTCGTCAGGTATAATCATCTTCTTAATACATGACTATCTACCATAGTCTTGCTTAAATATCCAACATGACTTTTAGCATCTATTAAAGGTGGAAAAATGGGCGGGCCAGACATCTTGGGTAGGCTGATATAAGCAGACTATGGTAGACAGCTTATAGACAGTCATGTTTTTATTTGAAATGGATATTTAAGCAAGACTATGGTAGACAGTCACTAAAAAGATTTGCTAATGGAATTCCTTCGCTAATGGAATTCCTTATCTCACCATAAGCAGATTTGCTAACGGAATTCCTTCGCACGCCTTCTTTAATTTTTTTGCCTTTACTGGTATAAGCCGCGATCCCACATGCACTTTTTAGTGATCATGCTTAGTTTTCTTAACTGCTTATATCTTGGTGAAACAGCGTGTGGGTTTGGTTGCTGAAATGGGACTTGAGGTGGGTCAGTTTAGGTGCTTAAATGGGGCTGAGATTAGAGTTGTTGTGTAGATGAAGATGAGCGGATAATGGTGTATTGGTGTGTATGTGAAGGAGTACTTGGTGGAGGCATTGACACCCCGGATATGCATTTTTTTGGCTTTTGCAGGTATGATGTACATACTTTTATTCACAGTCGCCTTAAAAATAGAAATATATAGCGCTATCACAATTGTGTCATGATGGGTTGCATTACGTTATATTGATGTAAAGATTTTATGTTTTGTTTATAAAGCCATTTGTGGAACGTGCAGGGTTGGGCGTAAATCAAAAGCTGAAAATATTGCAAGAGGGGCACTAAAGTCACCATGCTGGACTTTAAGTGCTCGATATCACCATTAGCACAGGTATGTAAAAGTATATGTGTATGCGTATCCATATCACATTTTAAATCATTTGAATAATCTCCATGTTTTATACATTTATATTTGTTGCTTAAATACTGAGACAGAGTCGGTGTTTGTTTTCCTTTGAACATTTTCTTCCCACCAATTATTAATGTATACAGTTGTATTTAATTTTCATAGCTACCAAATACAAAATATCATTAGCCATTGTTGCCACTTTAGCTTACAGTTTTGTTGGGTTGGATAGGTATGAGATGAATGGAACCTATTGACTAGGCCAGGTTAGATATAATAGTGTTGGCCATTTTATCAAAAATTCTTCATTTTTTTAGCTGGGCAACGTTTCTATAATATGCTTAACTTCAGGCCTGATTACAAGGGAGCTAGCCAAGCGGGAACGTGCTCCTAATGACATCAAGCCCACAATGGTCAAGAATTCCAGTGAGCCTCTACTCACTACAACAAATGGATTGTGTGATAATGGGTATGTAGAAGAAGTCACATTTGTTATGTTTTTGGTTATATGTGGAAGTCACATCATTTACATTTGTTTCGTGTGCTTTCATATATGAGCGTATAAACTGTTGGAAAGTAATGACGTGGTACTAAGACCGCAGCCGGTGGTGGTTGAGAATAGGAGCGGGCAGTTCAAAATCAAAACGGGTGCGTTAACTGCATATCAACAAAACCATTATTCCCGGAAGCAGAAGACACAACACTGGCTGAACCACATACCAAAGTGCAGCCTTTTGTAAGTTCTAATTAGTTGGTTCACGCGGTTTGGTTAATGGGTTTTACTCTACCGTTTTGTTGCTTCTACTCAATCCTAAACACAGTATTAAATTTAAATATAAAATCTTTCTTGCTAAGATTGGGAAGCATAAACCACTACTTTCATTTTATATGTCAAAAAGTTGCTTTCAAAGCTTCTAAAGTGAGGTAGGCGTACACTTGATATGCATATCAGGTTGTTGTGAACTTAAGATATATTAGGATCAGGCTACTACAAAAAAAAAAAAAAAAAAAAAAAAACAGATAAGGTGTGTTCGGGATATTTGTGACACTGAAATGTTGGTAAATACGATTTACAAATTCAGTCAAATAAAAGTAGTCGATTTCGTCTCATATTCACAACTTTTGTGTTATGCTAAATTTATTGGCTTTTAAGGAGATTTCGGATGCGTGCATAAATAACAATATATGGATATATTTTAATACTCATGACTGATTTAACCTTTAGATTTACAGTAATAAAGTTTATGGTTTTTGTAGTTTCATTGTTTTCGTACCTACTGTTACTTTTCAGAAGCAGATATTGCATATGCACTTCAGTCAACAAAATTTATGTGTTTTCACCGAAAACAGTTTTTAGATGTCACTCATTCTAATGGAAGAGATAACAACACATGATGGTCAAGATTTGTGACTATTATCTTTTATGGCAGGTTTTAATGTGGAAAAAGTCCAATATAAGAATGTGGTCTTCACGCCTTGGGATGTTGGTGACCAACAAAAGGCACGGCCATTGTGGAGGCGTTACTTTAATGACAGAATAGGACTGGTAAGGACAACCCAATTTTTTATGCGTTTAACATCTGCAATTTTACATTTCAACAACTTTAGTGCGTTACTCTCTTTTAAATATAGTAAAAAAAAAAAGTCCCAAACAGCGAGATAAATTATCTCTTCTTGCTGTTGTGATGTAACATTAATCTTTGAAATATGTTATGTTATACATAAATGTATAGTAGTTATTTTAGTTGGTTCTTAATATTATATAAAATTACATATCAATGCAACAGACCCTACTGTATGCAACACAGACGTCCTACGCTACCCACCTCAGTTGATCCACAACGGCAAAGATCAACATAACTGGATCTTCTTTATTGGCAAAAATATAAGGTATTTTGCCAGCTTATTTTGTGAGCAGAAAGTTTTTTATTTTTATTTTATTATTATTATTTTTTTCCTCTGAGACTCTAGACTATAAACTACGACATTTACAGGTCTAATGCAACAATCACATTCAGATACAATCATACTAACTCAGCATATATAGTCTCGAATCGTGAACACAAAGTTATATTAAAAAGAGCCTATGCTTGTGCTTATCAGCTTATTTCATTTACCTTATATAGCATAAGTCTGTAACTTCCAGCTTACAGGTATTAGGTAACATGATGAAAATGGACGGGTTGGGTGACGGGTCTTTTTTCTGCAAGTCCTAAATCCTAATGGGTTGAATTGACTAAACAGTCAAACCACTTTTTGTCTTAATTTTTTTATTTACAGTTAATTTCATATTTGACCCGTTCAATCCTGTGAGACGAAATATTACAAAGCCCAACGACGAAAATATGACTTGCCATCTTGAGATGGTTTAAGTTACAATTAACAATTTTTCGTGGTTGGATGAGGAGGACTTGAAACACTTTAGTCCGAGTTTTTTTTAGATGGTCAATACACATTTGGCAGCTTTGAGGCATAGCAACCTAAATCAACCCGCTCAAACTTGCCACCTCTTACACTAAAATTTGTAGCTACTTTTTTCGAACTAATATAATTATGAAATAGTTAATTTAACTGATATAATATTCTTGCTAAGGGTATTGAGTGTGGCAATTTTTTTTTCAGTCAATGAGGATTGTATTGCTTTTGTGCTGCTGAAATATGACGGGTGAAAGCGGCCCGTGTCTTGACACTAAAAATGTAAAAGAGGGTCTCGGGTCTGTCATATGGCAGGCATTTTAGAAGGCCAAATAGGGCAGTAAAGGGACAATGGAGTGGGATAAAGAGAATACAAGAAAAGGAACAATGGAATGGGCAGTAAAGGGACGATGGAGTGGACCAAGTTCTTGAAGACTTGGCATATGAAACGCCCTTTTTTAAACTGTATAATTCAAGCCAGTTAAGTTCGTTTGACTATCTATACTACTTGCCACTCATATATTTTATTTGTAGGAGCTCTCTACATCTCATGGTCACTTTCGTTCCATGTTTTGAATTCGATTCTTCTTTTGATTCTCAGATTTGATTGCTATGGTACAGGGAGCTACTGGACGTTCCTTTGTAATAAGATCGAGTAGGTGGATGACAATATGTGATCATGCTAGGCTGTCTCCCCATGAGCTGTGCACAGGTGAGTCTCTATGAATATTATTTTTGCCAACACCCGTGTCCCTTTTGATTGTTACTTCAATCGCTAAAGTTTCTGGGTAGGAATATGTCTTTGTACTTAGCTGTTGCAAATAGGCCTCTGCGTTTAACATTCTTTATTTTCCCATTAACATTGATGATAATACACTATAATGAAAATTGTTAATTTTACTGTATCATTTAAGATGTATTGAGAGGGGTTTGTTTCATTCACTTTTAAATGGGTCGATTCGGGTTCTATTAATTTATAAGAGGTCAAATGCCGTTAATAATTATATTTCAAACCTCAATTATAGATCAAATAAAATAGATCCATTAGCAGTGTTTGTGAGTTGGCCCAGCTTCGCACGCTACCCAATTTGTTCGACCCATTCATTTTGACACCAGTTTGTATTTACCATCAACTGTTTTCCTACGTTCTAATGCATCGTAAATGTTTAGTTCAATCACCTTGCGATATTGAACAAGGCATAGCAAACAATGGTTATCATAATTCCATTCTTAATATAGTTTAGACTTTTTAGAAATGAACAATAAGCCCCCCAATATAGGGTAATTTAGCAATTCTATGCATTTCGGATAAGTGACCCTTATTGGTAACGAAAGAGTAATCATTGAATAAATATTTTTGTAGCAGAATTCAGGTGAAAGAGTCAGGCAAGAAAGTGCGAAGAAAGCGATCGGATTTATACATGTAACATATAGTTGACCATGTGTTGTCAAATAATCTTGCTGGATCTTGGAGGTTGGTTAGAGGAAATGAAGCTTCCCGGATATGGCTAAACTTTCAAAGAAAAGAGTGTACGGGTAGGTTTCTCACTTTTTAGTTCTTTAAATTGTTTTGGATGATTACATGTATATCAGTAAATGCATATTTTGCTTTTTGATCAACTGGATTGTGTTGGATAGAATTTCACATGAAGGCTATTTGGATTTCATTTATTACATTGTGTTAAATAAGATTTAAAATTATTTCAGTTTGGTTAATGTGGGTTGTTCGGGTAAATTAGAGCTGTATTAGGTTTCTTTAATTTTGTTTATGCATACTGTTAACATAAACTGATTTGAATTTGGTTAATGTGGATTGTTTGGGCATGTTGAATAAGTGTTCGGCTTAATTTGAATTTGGTTTATGCATATTGTTACGCTAAATTGAAGGTGACGATTCTTAAAGTGTGGTCATTTGGGTTAGCAAACAATTTTTTTTACAGACAATCGGTAGAAAATGCATCAAATAAATTCATCAATTTCCATCTCGAATTAAAATCGTAATATTTCTAAAAACTAAAAATTTCTTTTTATTACACATGGCGTTAGTAAAAACAAAACAAGAAAATAACGAGGAGGCTGAAGATAATGAGGGTGATATTATTTGGGCCATATTTGGAGTCTATTTTAGATATCTAATGTGATTAAACAGAAGTCACTCGAAAAGAACAAATAAGCTACTTACCAATTTGAGCTTTACATTTCCTCAACGACACATGCTATAACCTGACGCAACATTATTTATTATAAAAAGTTAACATGCCATGAGCACTCACATTGAATTGATCTTACACCAACTCTAGCTTTATTAGCAAGGTGGTTAATTTCTTACACAACACATTGTCGAACACGGAAATCAATGATTCTTCACACCGTAAGCTACTTCTTTAGCAAAACTGCCCGCCGCGAAGCGCGGGTTATCCACCTAGTTTCTTCACAAAACCAATTTTATGCAAATTTTAGTTGAAAACCAACCAAAAAGATAAATACACACATGGCATCATAAATTGGTTCAGTGATGGCCCAATTGAATGACACCTCATCAATTTTCTACAGAAATTCATTCACCACAAACAACAGATGTTGGAACTCATTAAATTCTATTTATATTAGTTGAATGATACTAAACAAGTTAATATAAGGTTGAAAAACAAGTTTCGCCTTATTGAAAAGGGAATAAATGAAAACTACAAGCAATATTACTTATTTAGTATTCTTGACGTCAAATTACATACCAAAATAATGCATCACTAAATTTCAGGTATAAACTCGTTGTTTCCTCAGAACTGCAATCCCTGTAGGAGAATAGAAGTATTAATTAATAGAGTGATACAAACCCCTGATTATGATAAACATGTAAATATCTGGCAGAGATCACGTACCTCTTGTTGTTTGGCTTTTATGAAGGAGGTTGGGTCTTCTGTTGCGTAACACAATCCAAAAGATGTGTCTATTACCTTTAGCTGTGGAGTAGTTGATTCTCCACACGTGAAAACCGTTATCTGTGGACAGTCTTTGATTTCCAAAGTATCTAATGATTGCCATCGAAAATCCTCCATCCCCAAGCAAAATCCTTTGAGTTTTGGAAGGCCACGAAGTTTTATGGATTTCAGAGAACCAAACACAACAACATCAGTAGCTCTAGTGTCAGAATCTTCTGCTTTCTTGACAATTACCTCCATATTATCGCAGTTACTAATTTCAAGCTCATGTAGCTGTAATAGACTGCGAACCATGCCACATGTGAAAACATGTTCAAGAAGCGCACATCTATCAATTAACACTTTTGTAAGGTTTGGAAAGTTCAATGTTATCCACCTACTGCTCTTCCATATACACCTCATACTATCAACCCTATCCAGAGTCACTTCTTTTAGCTTTGGAAATACCACAACAGATTGCTTTTCATTGCCATCATCATTTTCAAAATCTACTACTTCAAATATCTCCTCTACCTCAGATGATTGCCAATCGTACTTTCTCCTGACATGAAGCTTTTCTAGATTCTGCAGATTAATCAATTCGTTGCATCGAAAAATAATGCCGCTCTTCAACAACTTTTTATGCAATTCTCCATTTACTTCAACTAGATTTGAAAAAGACCAAGGGAATTTAATTTCCTAATGAAGAAACACAAACATAATTCCTCATCAGGTAGACACACGACCAGAAACAAAATTAATTGCTAAATAATAAAGGAAACAGAGATTAATTGATTTGTTGATGCAAATATGGTAATAACATACCTCTTGTGATGCATTGGACAATGGAAAGTTGAGACCACATTCAAGACTATGCTTGCCAATGCCAGTATGTATGTTGAGGAGCTTAGGAGTCATCGAGTGACCAGATGTGAAAGTCTTCATTTTTGGGCAACCATAGATCTTAACCTCATCCAATATTGACCATAGGAACTCATTCGACCCCATGAAGAAACCTTCGACATTTGGTAATTTGGTTAGTGTAAGAGACTTTAGACGGGGAAAGAGAACATTTTCAGAATCGTGTTGTCCATCTTCCTTCACAATCACTTGCATTGCATTACACTTTTCTATGGTCAACTCTTTAAGTTGCTTGAGGCTATCAAGTGTGGAACTTGTAAATACATGTTCCAAAAGATGACATTTGATAATCCGCAATATCTTTAAGTTGGGCAGCGAAGTCATATTTGCGGACCTTGGAATCATCACTCCAGGAAGTATATCGCCAATTCCATCACCAGCATTAGCACTATCACTACCATTCCTGTTGATCCTTTCAATCTCAAATATCTCCCTTAGTGACCGGCAAGAGGATATTCTCAGCTCTTCAAGCTTTTGTAATTTTCCCACTGCACTGAATGGGATCAGAGTGGCTAACGTCTCACATTTATAGATCAGTATCTTTCTGGAATATTGGCATAATGATGGAGAAGCAAAACCCACCTGAGAACATTATGTGATATGAAAAATTAGTGTACACATAATAATTAATGGAATTGACTGCTTCGTGGCAATAATAGTAAATAATAGAACTCAAAACACCTTTTTACAGATATGTATACATGTAAAACGCATTCGATTTTAGAGGTATGACTAATAAATGTACTATTGCTTTGATAATTTTGGAAGTTTAGTTGAACATGTCATCAATACCAAGATGATAAGCCCCGCAAAGAATTAATTTGTCTAAGCTGTAAAAAGTTTTAAGAAATATTGACTATTGTATAGTATCACTTTCCAATTTTAATAAACTAACCTATCTATGTTTTTTCATTAAAAACAATTCACAGCCTTGCTTCCTTTAACTGCTCATCGTTACATCCTTCAACTAAAATTCATTTCTAATTCTTTTTTTATTAGTGTCTTTTAGATGATAAACAGAATTCATGGTTAATTAAATTTCTAGAATTTGTGTTTGGTTGATGCTATTTGCCACATATTGTATTTCTGGAACCATAGTAGCGATCTTTATTATATAATTGTATAGTTGATTAACGTAACTTTTTGCTCTAAGTTGTTTTTGTTTGTTAGTTAAGATTAAGAAACTAATTATCCAAACTAGCGCTATTGATGTTTTTGTGTGTTCTGCTTATTTAGTTGATTAACGCGCGATGTCTATGTTTATCCTTTCTGTTTACAATTCATGTTATATTTATCATTTATGATCTACTTTAACAAAAAGATTAGCTGTTCGATCACTAACTGTTGTTGTGTTTATCTATTATTATATTTTGAACGGTCTTGTCCATGCATACTTATTGGTTTGCTAGAAGAAGAGAGGTCGAGTCATATGAGTGCCGTTGCAGGTATGATATGAAATAATGACTTTGGCACGAATTTCTCAGTTCTTAGTAGTGCAATTATTTTATTTTCAAATTGTTTTTATTATATAATAAATATTACTAACTTAATAATTAGGTAATATATTAAACTAGTTTTGTTCGAACAACTTTTAATGATATACGAGAATTAAAAATAAAAAATAAAATTAATGAAACATGCAGGATGGACGATTATATATGTACATTAAGAAAATTCATAATTCACTTTCACTCATTGTTCTATTAATACGAGATTCATTTAATTAAAAGAAATGGAATAAATTAAAGTAAAAGGAAATACAAAATGAAAATACTATACAAGAGTCAATATTTTTAAACAATCCACACATTGGTAAATAAGTTTTTCAAAGACAATGAGTTGGTAAAAAACTCCGTGAGGAAGCCTATTTTTATATGTTTAAAGGTTATTATATCGTAATCCCAAATTAGCAATTTGAAATAAACATATTCCTAACATGCGTATTAAAGAACTGCATATATTGACTTGTTATAAGTAGATAAGCATAAGCATATAATTTATTCATTTTATTTTTTCCAATCACCACAGTTTATCTACATTAAAAAGAGCCCAATAGTTAAATAGTTAAGCAATCCTAAACACGCTCATATATTTTTACAATCATACAAGTGATATTATATTCGTTAAACTTTATTAAATGAGTTGAGTTCAATAAACAAATCATTCACTCATTAAAAAAAAGAAAAAAAAAAAAAAAACTATTTTCCACATTTTTGTTGAAAATAAAATATCTTGCAGACGGTAAATCGTTAAGTGACAAAAAATATACTATCACGATGAGAATTCTTTTATCTTTCCGTTGACGGACACTTCGATATAATTTTGACGGACCTTTTTTTTCGAGTTTTGTTTTAGTGTTAAAATTTGTGTCTGAAAAATCACATGTGATTTGCATGTTAGAAAATATGTGTGATTTCACAAATCACATTATATGATTATAAAATAACAAATAATATGTTATTATTTCATACGTAAATTTCAACATAAAAAAAGTCATAAAATAGTTTGTCGAAAGTATATAGAGAAATGTTTCTCTGTATCAAGATGATTTAATTCTGGCCGTGATGGTATGATTCGTTTCGTATAACGAATAACGGTTTGTGAGATATTTAATTTTTTTTTAAAAAATGATGATTTTGTTTTTATTAAAAAACTGAATAGCCAGAATTGGTTCATCGGGTCTTTAGAGAATTTGAGGTATACATTGAACTTATTTTACATTACATACAATTAGGAAAAAAAAAAAAAAAAAAAAATAGCATATATCATTTTTATCAAATCATTGTCCCACTCACAATCTTTTCAATAGACCACTTAGTTCAGAAGGAAAAATAAATAAATAAATAAAAATAATAAAAAAAAATAATAAAAAAAAAATTAGCATATTAGATGTCATATAATATCTGGAAAAGGTTGTACATAATGAAGAATGGATATTAAAAGAAATTAAAGGTCCGTTTAGTTTGTTAAGGGAATTGGATATGGATATAAATTTTGATTTGATGTAAGTTTTAAAAAAAGAAAAAAAAAAAGAGAGAAAATATATAAATGGTACAATATTTTTATTTATATATATATTAAAGAAAAATAATTAAATTTAATTATAAAAGAAATTAAATTGAAATAAGTGGTAAAAATAACTTATGGCCCACTTTTTAGGAAAAGACAAGAAATGCCACCGAAAGAAGTTGTAAAGCTTTTTTTGCATTCAATTCAACCCAATCCGTGGGACCCACATTTGTATATCAAAACCGTTGACCAAACGCACCAAAAAAATATAGTTGACTATGCATAGGATTAGGATATATTAAAAGAAAAACATACCTTAAAGTGATCATGAATAGAATTCGTACTTGAAGTAGTATTGGAGTTACCACCATCAATAAGCTTTAGGTGTGGTAGATAAGCAAGACAGAGAGAGTCGAAATGGGGTAAGAAAGTAGTGTTTGTTTGGGAAGATGTAGCTATTTCTTCATTTTCGTCATCTCTATTTGAAACAACTTCTTCAATAGCATTACAAGAAAGTATGTCAATTTGCTCTAAGCTTGAAAGAAGTTTAATCATGCAAGGTGAGAGCAAATACTTTATGTTTTTGCACAGTTGAAGAGATATGGTTTTCAGGTTCTCGAAAGAGGATTTCTGTTGTGTTGTAGAACATAAAAATTTATTCCAATTACACTTCCACACATAATTCATATTCTCCATCCCCCATAACTCTAAGGACTCCAAGTAGGGAAGGAGCGGTGATTGTTGATTATCCCTTTGACTTGTTGCTAAATCTTTACTGGTTGCACTCTCTATCTCAAATGCCACCTCAACATCATCACGGTACCTTATAATAAGCTGTCTGAGGTGATGAAACGTAGATAAGACATGAAATGGAATTGCAACATTAAAATCCGGAATAATATCATCAACTTGTAATATCTCTCCCCTGTTTATATCATTCATCTGCACCTATCATTACATAAAACAAATGTGAATATCAAATTCAGTTGAGATAGAATTCCTTCTGTAAGTTGAAACTGAAAGTAGGAATAAGAATGACATTACATACCTCGCGGCTCCTTTCAACTGATTCAATAGTAAGGTGCTCAAGTGCGCCCAAATCAAACCTAGCGAAGGTAGGTGTAAACAAATTTCTAAAACTTTTACATCTCCTTATTGTAATGCTTCTCAAGCTGCTACAACCCTCCTCAATCTCACCAACACATCCCACGTCAATATTGAATAAAAATTCAATGGAACCACAATCTTCAACACGGAGATCAATAAGATGATGCAACAATGGCATCGGATTGCTTGGAAAAATATTCACAAGATTATCACATTTACTCACTACAATTGCTTTCAGTATGCAACTGTTAACTTCCCCGCTGCTGCAAAATTGATAAGGCCATATATTTTGCAATGCCTCCATCTTAGAAACTCTCAGTGTCTCCAACTTAGGGATCACAACCTGCACAACATATAGGCCTAGCTTGTTAATTTATCAATACATCCGTGCAACTAAGATATATGTGTGACTTTAATTAATATTTCGACATACACATATTACCTCTTTGCTTAAAAAAGGTTGAATTGCAGAACTACACAAAGATGTTGAAGACTTATTCTCGGGATAAATGCTCGTGAAATTTGGAAGGCCGTCAAGTATCAACTCTACTAATTGCGGTAGCTCAATTAAACTAATAGTGTTGCAGAAACCTTCCAACGTTGGTAGATCAGACAACTTCAAAAACTTTAGCTGTTGAAACTTGATTACCTCTTGTGCACCATTTTCACTATATGCCACTACTTCCATAACAGGGCACTTCCTAATTGCGAGTCGCTCAAGCTTCACCAAACCATTAGCTACTGGGACTGTGAAAAGGTATTTCATGTCGGCACACTTGGAAATTTGAAGCTCTCTTAAATTACAAAACGATTCTTCAGTAGGACACACAGATGCCACCAAAAGTTCGACAAGATCATTCATACCATTCGCTTCTAAACAAAGCACCTCTGTTTTTGGAAACAACTCATTCAATCTAGATTCCACCAGTTCATCTTTAGTAGTGATCAAATTCAACGTGTTTTCGAATGAGTGCATACTTTTACTGTTTTCTTCTGAATCCTCAATCTCATCAGAATCCTCAATCTCATCAGAATCCTCAATCTCATCAGTACATCCTACGGAGATCCTAAATCTTTCGAGCTTCTTAAACGACATATTCTTCGGCTGAGCCTTGTTTTCAAAGAATTCAATCTCTAATGCAGAAAGATTCCTTGAGCACTGTGCCAATTCATTAAAGCTGGCATCCGTGAACCTAATGCGCTTTCCATCGGAGACCCTCATATACAGCTCCTCAAGCTTCACCAAACCTTTAAAAACACCTTCATCAATATGGAGTTCAACACACCCTGTCAAATCCAATTGCTTTAGCTTCTTCAAATTCCCAATTGCGGATGGTAATTTTCGAATGCCACAATTTGCAAAGCTCAAAACTTCCAAATTCAAAAGGTCTCCGATAGAAGAGCAATCAAACATCAACAGGCATTCATGGAGAATGAGCGTTCGAAGATTGGTGGAGCATTGAAGTGATCTTGGAAACTGAAGCAAGGGGTACTCCATTTTCTCATACACTATAACTTCAAGATTTTCCATTTCCTCATAAAAATCTTCAGTAAACTTAAGTGTTCTATCTCCACCCATAAGTCTCAGAAGTGTTAGGTTCTGGTATTCAAATTCTTTTGGAAACTCGGTCATACCCATGCAGGTCAAGGAAATTTTTTGGCAAGACCTGCTCATCTCAGCCCAACTCCACCTCGAAATATCACCATGGTTAATGATCCACGGATGGTCACGTTTAGAAACTTCTCCTTGCACAAAAGCAAGAACAAGATCGTGCATTTTGACACACTCGAGGTAATCACTATCAATCAATAAATTTGCATCTTTGAGATTGCGTACACATGCTTTTGTCCTGTCTCTAGCTTTACCAAAAGTAGGAACACCCTTCAACAATTTAAGCCCCCATGCATATCTTGTCAGCTCCTCAATCGGAATATTAAAGTCATCCGGAAACAAGCCACAAAGCAGAAAAATCGCTTTATCTTCGTCTTTTGGTATAAAATTGAAGCTAATTTTAATAATTTCTTGCACATTTTCATCAAGATCATTATTCTCCAAACGGTTACATGTATCTCGCCATACAGAAATGTCTTGCTCATTTATAAGGGTTGTTGCAATGAGTTTGATGGCTAGGGGCAAAAATCCACATCTTTTCACAATTTGATTCCCTATCTCATTGAGCCCCGGATTTGAAACTCCTGTGATTTCACAAAAGAAATTATTTGCTTCGGACTCCTCCATGACATCTACTTTAACTACTTTAACATCTGAATTAGCCTCTACTTTAATTTGTGTGCAAACAGTTTCATTTCGTGACGTTAGCAGCAATTTGAAGCCGGTTGGCAAAGGGCTTAATCCAATATCCTTGAGTTTGACCATCTCCCACATATCGTCCAATATTACTAGAACCTTTTTTCCTTCTTGGGACATCTTTTCAAATGTAATACGAAGACGATCTGGCCTTGCTGTTTCACTCATTTCAGTTAAATTTAGTCCTATATATTCTGCTATGGTTTGTTGAATTGAAAACGTGTTAATCTTCTGCCCAATAACCACCTTCACAATATAACCAAACATATTCCTATTTTTGACAGTCTTTCTCAGTTGTTCCATCATCATGGTTTTTCCAACACCGCCCATTCCGCACAGCGCTATCACTTGCTTCTTGTGATCTTGTTGAAGGAGCCCGAGTGTTTCTTCAAAAATCTTCTCTCGCGATTTGAAGTAATCTTTAGCATCACCATTTGACGGTACAGAAGTGGGTCCTTTTTTAAAACTATTTTTTCCAAGTGGTTTTGGGGTATTGCTCCATTCTATTCGAGTATTTTCCTGAATAAGACGTTCAATCTTCTCAGTGGTCTTGAATGCATTTCTTCCAGCTTGGTACCTCCTCTTCACATTAAAACAGCCATTGTAGTTACTTGAAATTCTTTCAACATCTTCCTTAATCTTTTCGGCATCTTCCAACCAACCCGGTACCCGAGTAGGTATCTCCAGTTGACTTGTATTGTTTGTTTCCATGTGCTTTTTGACATCAACGCTTGTACAATCCAATTCCTTCCATTTAGTTTCCATGTTCCTAACGTTGTTTCTGGAGGAAAAGATATAGCCCAAATGTTTCTTGACAGGCATCATCAAAGATTCAACAACAGGACCAATGATTGCTGATACAAACTCCATTACTCGGAATATTCGCTTTTAGTGAGACCTACAAACCACAAACAAAAAAATAAAATTAGACAAGGGGATTGAATTTTTGACATTATCAACTAGTATTCATTCAAGCTTTCATATTTTTACTATTAACTGATAGAAACTGAACTATCTTTTCTTTCAAAATTATCAATTTTAACTATTACGTAACTTCAAGGGCGGTCCTATGAAGGGGCAGGGAGGGTCCCGGCTCCCTCAAAATTTACGGCACATAGTGTAAGTATTATAGGTTTTAGAGGTAAATATTATTGGTAAATATCAGGTGGTAGCTATAGGAGTCCAAATGTATTTTTTAGAGTGTTCGTCTAATATGACCTTTCTGAAAGTAAGTAGTTCATTTTAGATTTTACCCTTAAACATTTGTATACTTGAAAAGAAAATTGTATAACAAAAGATTAATCATCTAAAATTAATACTAATGTCTAATAAATAATCACATGTGTGAAAATAAATAGTAGATTCAGTGTTGACTAATTTCAACATAGGGATTGAAATTGTTTGAGAAAATTAATATCAGATCCGATTATATGTTAAGATACTATAGTAAATATCGGGATCTTATAAAATGTGCAAAGATTCTATGTAAGACAGGGATCTTTTTTATTTTCTAGTATCGTAAAATCGTATGAGGATCTTAAGTTCTTAACAATGATTTAAGTAATAGATAGTTTTGGAGTATCAAACTTAAACAAAAAGGTACCTTGCTCTGATCTCTCTGAGTGTGCAGCTGTTTTGTAAAGACTTTATGTGAATAATAATATGAATTCAATTATGAAAAGAGAATGGTATATTTGAGAAAGCAATCATTGATTTTTGTGTGTGGCTATGAGTATGGCCATTAACATTATCCACATGGGTATTTCATTTTCTTTCAAAATATATAATAGAAAATTGATTGTCATGGATATTTATGATTGATAAAATGTTGAAATGGCTCATCCTTTTAAAGATCAATGTGAATATTCAACAAAAATTATTTATAGCCCAAAGAACTTTGGAAAATCCTTATGTTAAAAATATGAAATGACTTTGATAGCTATTACTAAGTTCAACATTTATCATAATGGAGAGCAACTCACTCTTACCTTCCAAAAATCCTTAAGATTTAACGTCTAGAACCACTAATTGTGTTTTTTCTTCACTGAAATAAACAACCGATTAGATACACCTTGTTAGAGCGATCGGTACAATAACATATGATGGGGCGTTAATCCGACGTGGTCGGCGTTGCCATACCAGCTGTCCGACCTTGAGGCCGGCGTTGCAACATATGTTGCTATACAAACGTAGCGGGCAACATGCAAAAGAAAAAAAAACTTACACCCACCGCTTGACAACTACTTTTGGATTTCAAATTAAAAAAATTACAAAATCACCCTTGCTATACAAACGGCCAGTTTTATTATTTTATTTTTTTTAAAAGAAAAAAAGCATTTAGTAACTCAATATAAAACGAATGGAGTCGCATATCCTTAGTGTGTTTTATTTAAATAATAGTAATTCAATCATGTATATGAGTACGACACTAAGGCATTGATCTTATAAATTACTACAAGTTATATGTTTTTTAGTTTGTGTCTAGTAATAAAAAATTGTGTGTTTACCATGTTTTCTTTCAATTCTAATGTTAATAAGACGTTTGATATATGCAGACTTAACAAATAACAAACATGATGTCATTTAATAAGAACTCACTCAGTTTGTAAACCTTTTAAAATACAAAGAAAAAAAAGTCAAGGTGGGTGCAAGGATCGAATGATGGCTGCTTATACCCTTGCATGCAAACGTTTGCCACTATGCTAAGCTTTGACTTGTGTTTTATCTTACAAAAGTAAATATATTATATATACGAGTAATACAGTATTTGGCAGTAAAAAAACAAAAAAAACAAAGCACATGATATAACAAGTCGAACACACAATATAATCTGTATAATCTTCAGACAGAAAGAACTATTCACATATAAACCAACAAAAATGATTCAGGTGAAGCTAATAAAAGAGCACATGATATAACATGTCGAATAGGTCTAACAGTAATTTATTAATGCTAATTATCCAGCAGATTATGTTGCATGTTACAGGAAAAAAAGGCATTTCGCCATTTGGACCATAACCATGATTCTAACTCTGCGTCCTAATAAAAGCATGCATACTGATTTCACCACATATAGCAGATGCTGATGGAACTCATTAAAGCGTATTTATATTAGTTGATCGATATTGAACAAGTCAATTCATTCCATAAGGTTGAGAAACAAGTTACGGCTTATTGAAAAGGAACACCCCAACCCGAAAAGGGTCAAAATGCCACATTATGGTGTCAACAGAACAAACACAAACGGAAGACGTTTATTAATAATAAGGTTACATTAGTTTAAAATGAAACTAAGGGAATAATTCTGAATCATAATTGTAGCAACCGGCATTTTTAAAGCAATACTTGTTTATAAAACTCGAAACCATTTATGACAAACGATGATTTTCCAAACATATTTTAATAATAAATTATGTTTATTATTACCTATTTGTGACAAACGATGATTTTTCAAACATATTTTAATAATAAATTATGTTTATTATTACCTATTATGCATTTTGAGCTTTTTGGAATTTATTTGATTTGAAAACGAGAAGTAAGTTGCACAAAACATGAAAACTGCACATGGCACTTACCGGCACAACCGCGCATCTAATATACGTTTTAATGTGATTGTTTTGATATTTTTGAGATATTAGTCGTGTAAATACTCGTTTTTCGTGGAGAAATTACCTTAAAAATAATGGTATAAATCTCATGTCTTAAATTAATCATTATCAGGCCTAAATGAGTTCCGAACCTCAATTTTATATAAGATAACGAAAATTACAACATAGGTCCTCGTGGTAAAGTTACACCGTCTACCCTCATCTATCACCCACTTGCCATTTTATTTTTTTTAGATAAAAAAAGAAGATAATACTTGGTTTAGTTATACATACTATAGCTTATGTGAGGTTGTTTACTTTCGTATGCATATGATGAGAAAGACAAATGTTTCACTATCTCGATAATAACTACAAAATAAATGCGTCACCACCAGAAATAAAGAAACGTGTTTTTTGGTTAAAGCGATGGAACAAATTTCATAAATTTCCTTGGGTTAAAGCGTTGGAGCCTTGGAGGGCTATTACCAAATTAAAAACTAATACGGAGTATTATTTACATTACCTTTTAGTCTTATGTTTTATTAATCTGTATTGACATAAACCATACTATATATAATTTTGGCCTACCAATCTGTTGAATATTAGTAGTTAAGTACGAAAACATATGAAAACCTGTATAAGGGTGTTTTCACTTGGTTAGTTTATATTTTACATATGTGACTTTGCGGTTTTTGAACATTGGACTAACATGATTTATTGTTTTGACACTGGTGATCATTGGTGGTTTTGGTATAATTTTGGACTTAATGCTTTGGAAACAGGGTCACAATAATACTTAACGGACTAAATATATTAGACGTTGGACAAAAACTATTGATTTAACTTGGGATTTATTGGACTATATATTGGATTTAAATTGGACTTATCGGACTTTAAATGGAATTAGCAATGTTGCAAAAATCGTGAATCGGTAGTCGGGCGGTCGACCACCCTGCAGCCTGTAATCGGTCAAGGCAGTGATTAATCGGTTTGGCATTTCCTGCATGTTTTGGGAATTTCTAGAGAGCAAACTAAAGATCTTAACTGATTCCAAGCCTTTTATGTTTACAAACCTCAATAAAAGGCTTCAATTCTGATTATGAGGCCCATTGTACGTTATAAGTGAAATAAACGATCCCCAAATTAAGTAAAATGCCTAAATTTCTATTTTTTTTAAATTGACCGATTCGGCCGATTTTTGGCCGATTCGACCGATTTTTGGCCGATTCGGCCGATTTTTGACCGATTCGACCGATTTTTGACCCATTTTTTCTGATTTTTTTGCCTAGGCCGATTTTTTCACCGATTTTCGAAAATCGACAAGGTGCATCACCGATTAGCGATTAATCGGCCGATTCGGCCGATTTTTGCAACATTGGGAATTAGTATAATTGGACTTGCAACGAACTTAAGATATTGGACATACGTTTGTTTGAGTATTATCGGGTTATAAAGCCCAATAACTATTAAAGACATTTTATTAGACATCTAAAACTAGATTATTATATGACTTGGTTAAGGGGATTATTATTGTTTTGGAAAAATATTGTTGAAACGTGTTGGGTGAACGAGAAACTAAAATGACGTCGATTTGGAAAACTCTCAGAAGATGTTGTGTTTGGGAAAATTGATTTTTACAAAAGTCATATGACTTGGAAACGTTGTATAAACGGATGAGTCATGTCAAATTTTTATAAAATCTTCTAAACTTATACTTTTATTTCAAATCTCTTTTATGTTTATAAAACTCGACAAAATGTACAGTTTTATTTAATCTTTAAAACACTTTAATATTTGAATTATTAACTTGCACTGTTCTTATAAAACCTACTTGTCTTTCTAAACTATTTGGGGATTTCTGGGTAAACACCGAAACATACCATTGACTTGTTGTCTTCTTATTCTTCTTACTTATTTTCCTTAGTCATTTTCTTTGATTATTATTTTGTTTATAATATATATTTGAATACATTATACTTTGGCATGTGTTTTGCGTCGAGATTATTCCTTCATTTATTCTTCTTTAGCGCGACTTGTATTTCGAGTCTATGTTTATATACCACCACATGAATAATGATACAAACTTTTTTACAAATAACGATACAAGTCTTCCACGAAAACTAAAACACTTTGTCTTTTGAAAAATTATATGCATTATAATATTTCTACGGGACATTTTCTGAGATAAACTACATATTTAGGTTGTGCCAAGCCAGTACCGTTGTGCCTTGTTTGTTGATATCGTTTGTGAATTTTTGTTCATCAATTGCTAAGGTGAGTTCTCGTAGCTCCACTTTTTATATGTTTTCCTTGGGTGGAAATGGTACTAAATGCTTTTCAAACGTTTTTATGTTGTAAAATATTGTTTTACATGATTTTGGACATATTTGTGTGATGATGCGATTATGTGCTATAAAATGTTTTGTTTCGTGTGGACATGCAACTGCGCAAATGTTAACTCTGTTGAGAGCCGACACAATTGGATAGATCAATCAGGGTAGCTCCCCATAGTGTACTGTTTATGTATGTGACAATCATGGTAGCCTCAGTTGGTGTGACACTATTTTGTTTTGACTTGTGCTTCTAATTGGTTATCATGCTCACTTTGTCCTACAATATGTTATCACAGCTTAGCGGTTTTACTCTTAAACCAACAAACTCACCAACATTATGTTGACGTTTTCTAGTACCATTTTCAGGTGATCATTGTTAAAGTATTTGAGGGCACATTTATTGGAGTCAGACTATTCGGCACCTTACTACCATGTTTTCAAGGCAATAAGATTTCAAATATGGAGATACTTTTACGTTCAAGAGTTATATAAGAATTGTTTTGTACTGATGTAAACTATTATTGAAGTTTATGTATGGTGTGAACTATAATGCTATGCAATGTGCCTTCTTCGTTACATCTCGTGTTTCCACCATTGATGGGGTGTGACAATAATGTCATTTAAACTAGATTACAAATCTGAATCAAAAAGTAAATAGAAGATAACTCCAAATCTAATTAATAAGAAAATGGGTAACTATCGTCAGGGTGGTCCACTAAGAGCTCCTATGCACTCTTCACTCAAATCACAACTTCCATCCTAAAACCTGTCGCATGAAAAGAAATACGGTTGAACTTAAAAAGCCCAGTGAACAGATATAACAAAACAATAACTGAATCTGAATAAGTTAACAAAATGGAATCAAACGAATCTGCTGAACAAGGATGCATATATCATAAGAGTCAAAGTAGATGTGAGTCATAAGTATCATAAGGGAATCAAACAATTAACGAAATTGTAGAAAACTAGAAGGAGTTGAATAGTTTTTACCCTTTTAGTTGTTTATAAAACTTTATATTCGATGACTTGATGTAAAATCAACACAACATACAATATATGAATATAAACAATAAGTAATAAGTAAATGTGGAATTGTAGAAAACTAGAAGGGGTTGAATAGTTTTTACCGTTTTTAGTTGTATATAAAACTTTAGATTCGATGACTTGATGTGAAATAAACACAACATACAATATATGAATATAAACAATAAGTAATAAGCAAATGCGGAAATATAAAGGAAACATCAAACCAATAGACACAATTGTGTATTGATGACGTATAATACGGATAACAGGGTTACGGGGCCCGGACTATCCCAAATGAACTGGGCTCCGGCCCTACAAACAAAACAGGCTCCTGCCCTACAAACAAAACGGGCTCCGGCCCTACAAGAAAATCGGGATTCGGCCCAAGAAACCAAACAGAACCAGAAATGACCAAAGCCCATGTCACGAGCATGGCACAATCCGGACAAACTAGGATACATACGAGCGGCACTCCCGAAGTACGCTTACGGACTGGATCCCGGTCCGGAAATCCACCTAAGTCCACGAACATCGATTATGTTACGGATCCTTGTCTGAAAAGGGTCCCACTTCGGCCACTATAGCAACATGCGAAATATCAGGAAACCATAATATTTCCGTTACCTATAAAAGGAAACCTCAATTCACACTTTCGAGGTATGACTTTCTCACTCATCCCAACACACGAATATTTATCTCATAACATGAGTACTTATTCTCACGCCAGAGCATAATCATAGGGTCCGTCCCCACGATAAGGCTAACGGTGTGCTCTTACTTGTGCAGGAACTCGTTCCTCTACTTGGATTAGTGCATAAACTATATAACAGACGATCCATCAAGACCGGCCCAGCACGAACTAAGACCAGTCCTAACCCATTCACACTTTTTTGCACTAACAAGTTGGCGCCTTCCGTGGGACCCAGTGCATAACTGCGTTCTTGAAAATACTCGCCATGAGCAATCACATTGGCAACATCCTTCCATTGATAATATCCGCCTCACAGAAAACGAAGGTGAAGGGCAAAAAATTAAAAGGTCAAAGTAAATCGGCGTTGGGCACAACCCTCCGGGGGCCTGATAACGATCACGACCAATGGTCATCTACTGACCCGAGTGAGGAAGCTCATCCGCCAACAACACCACGAGAAAAGTCCGAAGAGACCCAAACTCATCCCGGCATGGAAATGACCCAACCTCAAGTTCAAAACGGAGCGGTCAAACAAAAACGAAATAAGAGATACCAAGGCATGCTGAAGGGCAAGGGCTTAGAGGACAAATGATTAAGGTCGGGGGAAGGAAAGAACGATACAAAGTATTTATATAGGGAGAGTATTTATTTCCAAGGAAATCGCAACGAATGCAAATTTCCCGGGTCGTTCTCCCAACGAAGGTTGAATTCGAGTTTGTCGGTTCGGGATCGTGAATCGTGAAGTGAAGAGTGAAAGGAAGTGAAATTAGGAGTTTTATACTACGAAATGTGAAATAACAATAGAAAACAAGTACTAAAGCAAAGGGAACAAGTAACGGGGCACAAGTATACCTAAAACGAAAAAGGAACCTAAAACGGGAATTAAAAACGTAAAATAAACGTAACGTAACGAGATAAAATGTAAAATTAAAGCAATTCTAATCCTACGGGCACCAAATTAATTTTCTAAAGTCCTAAAAGATAAAAGAAAATTGTGGGGAAAAGAAAAATATTTTTTTGACTTTTTATTTATTTAATATGATTTAAAAACCAATTAAAAGAAAATAAATGATTAAAAATAGAAAATGAAAAGTAAAAATTATGAAATTTTTTTAGTAACTATAAAACTAAAGCAGAAACTTAATAAAATTTAGAAATTTGAAAAAGCATTAAGCAATAAGCTCAAATAAGCTGAAACAGCTTATAAAGCTTATTATGCTAGAAAAAAGATTCACTATAAATGAATTAAGTTTGCAAGGGATAACATAAAAGTCCCAAGGGCGCTATTGGTTACAGGTACATGTGTGTGAGGCTTGGTGTGCAAGAGGTGAGGGGTTCGACCCTGGCTTTTTGCAATTTTTAAAACTATTTTTTTCTTTTTCTTTTTGCACACTTGAAAAGCATATAAAAATTCAACACTTTTAAAAAGTAACTTTTATGAGAACAGAAAATAAGTTAGGCAACATCTTATCTAACCTATCAGTTAACCAAGAAGCTAAAAAGGAGATAAGTAACTAAAGGCTAATCTAAAGAAGATCAAGGCATAAGCTAAAGCTAACTAATTCTATAACTAACAAGATCAGTCAACAAGCTAATAAGCAGGCTAAGGCAACAACAATCAAAATCAAATTCAAGCTCAAAAGACTATGCTATCAACTAAGGCAGGCCAAACAGGCAACAAAATAAGCAAATGAAACTATGCAAATATGCTATCTAGGGCTGATAAGCACTAAACCTACAAACTGCTACTACTAGCTACTCAAGGAACCAAAAATCTCACAATAAGCTCAAGGAATGAAGCAGAAAAAAAAAAACTAAAAAAAAAGGTGGGCTAAAGAAACTGACTTGATGAATGTTAATAGAGCTTAATGAATGTTAAGTAGATTCTAGTGATAAGCTAAACAGTGAACACTATAAGCTATACTTAACTAAAAACAATCTAAACAACTCTAAATAACATAAATCAAGCAAATGGCAAGCTAATTTTGTCTTATAAATGAGAACTCATGAAATTGACTACCCTGGTGCAGGGGAGTTTTTTGTTCAAACAGGCCTAATTGAGCCTCTTAAAAGCTTATGATAAAATTTTCAAAAATCAAACTAAAAATATATTTAAAAACACACGCTGTTGAACTTTTTAAAATCTAAAATTTCAGCTAAAATGATAAAGAAATGAAGAAATGAAAATTCTATAACAAAATGGTTTTGAAAACTGATTTTATCTTTTTGACTTTCTATCTTGTTTATGCAAAGTTGACCAAAATGAGATTCAAATTATCAAATGAGACTAAAAATGCAATACTAAGTTAGAATGATATTAGATTATGCTAGAATTACTACTTGTGCAACTAATGACATGATTATGCAATCTACTAACCTAATAGTGATGCAGTGATGAAGATTTTAAAATGATTTTGACTTTGATGCTAATATCCTACTATTATAATGCTATATCTGAACTAATATTACCTAATGCAACCTAGTTATGCAGCTACAATAAAAAATGAGCACTAGCAGGACATTAAAATGTCCTGATCCAAACACCCTTTATGAAACCGAATATAGATTTTTATGAAGTAAATATGAATTCTAATCCATGAAACCACCATAAATGCTCATGTTATGATCAGATATACCCAATGAAACACAGAAACACAAATTAGAACAACAAAGCACCACAAAAGTATAGTAATGTAGATGAAACAGTAACATGAACCACTTATTAGTATAATGATAAAAACAACTATAATATGACTACAAAAAAACAAATAAGCTCAATTATGACTAGATTAAACTAATGGAACAGTAAAAAGTAAACAATCAATATCTAAACTACTATGCTATGAAATGCAATTTAAGTTTAAGAAATGAAATTGAAAACTCACTATGAGAACCTTAGTTGAACAGAGGTGACATTTGATCAGAGCTTATCTTTAAAATAAGCTCAATTAACACCTAGGAACCTTCATCTTACAACTTCAACCCATTTCTTTATAAACTTGATCTCCATTTGACTTTTGTTGACCAATTATGAAACTTGAGATTCTGATTTATCTTAACTACTAATCTCACTCACAAAAGCTAAATAAGCTAGAATGAGCTGAATACTACAGGAAAAAGCTTGTTTGCAAGCTGATTTAGAAATTATAAAGCATATTTTTTTGTTTGTTTTGAGTATTTTCTTACTTTTTTTTTATGTTTTTATTAAAATGAGAACAAAAAAGAGTAAGTAATGATTGTAAAACTTAAACTAGCTTATGAGAAGCTTATTGAAATGATAAACAAGCTATGGAAATCATTAAAATAACTAGTAACAATTTAAAGTAAAATGAAAAGTAATGTGTTAGGAATACAAATATTCTTGTAAAAGTCTCTGTCACCTAATTATTGTAATAGCATTGAGTTAGCTCGTAGTTAGTTTAGTTATTAGTTAGTTAGTATTAGATTAAGTAACATCGTGGAAGACGGACGGGTCTTTACCCACTGTATGCCTGATCCACAGCCCAGGTGTGGGCGTTTTATCATTTATTTGTTAGGATAGTATATATACCCCTCTCCACATGTGGAGAGGGTTAGACCTTTATTCATATCAATCTAATACTCTTTAGTTTTCTCTCATTCTTTCCAAGGTTCTAATACTTCTCTCTTTTCTTCTTCTACACCCACGAATCACAACCAACACCATGTACTACATGTTTGTGACTTAATTTAGCATCCTACAATTGGTATCAAGAGCCAAGGTTTCGTCCTAGGGCTTTGGATATTCGGATTTGGTGTGGTTTTTGTGGTTTTTGTGAGTTAGTAGTGTTTTATTGAAAACATCTTGGTTTGATCCTTCTAGTGTTATTAGATGTGTTAGAGATGTACTTTTATGATCCTTGGTGTTAGTACAACATTGTGTTTCAGTTGGTTATACTATATCATAAGCTTATTTGAAGTTTGGATTGGGTTTAGGTCGAAGTTCTTTGTTGCGATTAGCTCCACTGTTTCATTGCTTATCTGCGGTTTACTCCTGATCTCTGTAGTTAGTTTGTCTGTGATTACTATTTTGGGAATACAAACAAATCGCAAGGAAAGTGACAGTTCTGGACTATTGTCAACTGCGACTAGCTCCTGCGGTTAGGTGGTCTGCGTTTAGTATACTGACTGCGACTAGCTCCTGTGGTTAAGTGGTCTGCATTTAGTTTTTGTGGTTTGCTTTTCTTGCGGTCACCATAATTGCGGTTTTGATTATTTTGCGGTTTGCTTCGTGCTGTGGTTAGTGCCTTGGGGTTAACTCTCTTTGTGGTTACCTATCCTGCGGTTAACTTTCCCTTCGTTTTGGTCAACTTGCGTTTAACTCCTCCTGCGACTTGTGCATCTTGTTGCGACTAATTCCTACGCTGCGGTTTGGTGGTTTCAGTTGCGACTTTCTCTAATTGTTTGGCAAGTTACTAAGTGATGAGATTCATGTGATAGGTTAATCATTTTGCAATTCATGAATTGTTGTAACCTTAGTCGTTTCAATTAATCTAATTGTGATCTGACGTTGTGAGTTAATCCTTACGACTTGACTAATCTCAATTGGATATATTGCAACTTGACTTGTCACAACTTAACACTTGATGCAAACAGTGACTCATCTGGTATCTCTCTGTTAGCTTAATCTATTGAATATATCTTCCGGTTTCTTTTGTTGACTTTAGTAAAATCCCTAGAAAGAATCATTTCTCGGTTTAAGTCACAAAAGCTGTAAAATCTCATTTGAAGACTTTGAGATGTCGACAGTATCAGATGACATTCAAGCTGCTGGGTCCAACACCCGACCTCTGATGCTAGACAGGACAGATTATGAATCATGGGCACAAAGAATCAGACTGTATTGCTTGGGTAAAGAAAATGGTGAGCACATTCTGCGATCTATCGATGAAGGTCCTATGCAGATGGGTACAACCAGAGATGCTATCTCCACGGTTGAGGATGGCACTGTTGTTCAGGGAATTGATAGACCACACACTTACAATGATCTCACTGATGTTGAAAAGAAGCGCTATGATGCTGACATTCGAGCCTCCAACACAATAATACAAGGGTTACCCAAAGATGTATACAAGCTAATCAACTTCAACACTGAAGCCAAAGCTGTGTGGGACAATGTCAAAATGCTTCTGTCTGGCTCAGAGCTGACCAAAAAAGACCGTGAATCTTAATTGTATGATGAGTTTGTGCATTTCAAAATGAATCCTAGTGAAAACATTACCGATTACTGTGTCAGATTTCACAAGCTGGTTAATGACATGAGAATGATCAGAATGACAATGCCCAACATTCAACTCAACTCTAAGTTTGTGAACAACATGTCACCTGAGTGGGATCGTTTTGTCACTGCTGTCAAGCTCAACAAAGGGTTGAGAAATACGAACTATGAGCAATTGTTTGCTTATTTACAACAACATGAGAAGCATGCTGCTTATGATCGTCAATTAAGAGAGAAGCTCAATCCAACTGTCACCAATGATTCACTTGCTTTCATGACTAGTATGGTGCCAACTACTCAACCTGTGTCATCAATGGACCACACATCTCTACAATCATCGGCTGCCATGAATACTCACCTAGACTCAGGATACTCTCATACTGACAAGATGATTGACAATCTTTGCAATCAAGTGTCTCTACTAGTTCAACATTTCAGGGCTGCACTCCCATCTTCCAACAATCAACTCAGAACTTCTTCCAATCCATGTAATCAGGCTATTGTGGAAGATGGAAAAGTAATGGTGCAAAACGTTCAGGGAAGACAGAATGTGAATCAAAGGAATGTTGTGCGGGGTAACTTTCAGAACAGAGTTGCAAATGTGAATCAGGGACAAGGAAGGCAACCAAAATGTTACAACTGTGGGGGTTTAGGTCACATTGCCAGAAACTGCACTCAACCAAAATGTCCTCAAAACTCAGATTACTTTAAGGACAAAATGCTGCTCATGCAAGCTCAAGAGAATGGAGTGGCGCTTAATGAGGATGAATTGGCATTTCTTGCTGGGGATGATGGAAAGACATTCGATGATGATGTGGATGAACAGCCAATTCAGGATTTAGCTCTTAATGATCCGAACATCTTCCAAGCAGAAGATTATGATGCGTTCGACTCAGATGTTGATGACGAACCCACTGCTCAGACAATCTTCATGGCTAATTTATCATCTGTTGTCTCACCCACACAACAATCTGATCGATCCAAATCATCCATCATATCTGAGGTACTAAAATTATATGATATATGTGCTAACAACGATGAACAAAAGACCATCAATGATATACGACAAAATAATGTTCGTGAATCAAATGAGGCTGAATTGGAAACCATTAATGTGTTCCCAACTGAGCAACATTCGGATCATGATAGTATTTCTGATGTATATTGTGGAAAGTCTTCTGTTGTAAGTGATAATGATGTGATGCATGAACAAACGATATATAACGAAGTACAACAAACAGACGTTGCTGAATTAGATAGTGCAAATTTGGGGAATAGCAATATTGTCCCATATGAACAATATGTAAAGCACAACGTTGAGTCTGTTGTATCAAGTAATATATCCTCTGTTGATGACGATATGTGTGAATTGGATGAATACACTGCTGTTGCACCTGATGACACCCTAATCACTAGGATAAATACTCTTAAGGATCAAGTAAGGTTCTATGAACAACGTGCAAGATTTGAGCTAACTAAACGTGAACAAAAATTGGAATTACAAATGCATGCTTACATCACTGAACATAATTTAAAGGAAATGGCCTTTAAACAAGAGATTAAATCTTTTCAAAATCAACTTGATCGTGTTCTTAAGGAAAAACAGGAAATTCAGGATAGTTTAAATCTCCTAAAATGTGAATTTCAAGAAAAGGAAAAGAAACTATTAAACGAATTTGCCAACCTTAAGCAGTTGAAAAACAAACTTGAAAACAAGTTGTATGTTCAAGGCCAAACATGTCAAACAGCTCAAATGATAGAAAAGCACATTAAAATTCGGGATAAGCATAGATATAAGGATTTAGGATTGCCTAAAACAAACTTCCTTAAGAGCGTTAGAGCCTCTCAACCTGCCCTCTATGATGCTAAAGTTATGCTTACTCCCAATCATGAACCACCAAATAGTTGGTCCGATAAAGAATTGGATGAACTTGATTATGCCAATAGAGAGAGATTTGATAAAAAAAAAATGAAGGATCCAAAGTGCATTAAACACCGAGTCATTGTTAAGCCCCATGATTATTATGAACAAAACCGAGTGACTGTTTTTGCACCTCAAACTAAGTTAACACCAGAACAAGTATTTTGGCCCTTAGACATTGAGAAAATAAAAGCTGAGGAAATTAAGGCCAAGACATCCCAAAAGTTAGCTGCCCCAACTGTGTATCCTCCCAATACACCAATGCACTTAGTTCAGTTGTCACTTCCCACGCAATGTAAAACTCTTATTAGCATTTATGTCCTGTGTCAAATGTTCACTAATTTTGATAAAACATGCAAAAAGAGAATCACACCAACGGGAATCACTGAGGGTGAACGGGGATTTGAGCTAACCAAAGAGTGTTACTTACTGAAGTCATCTCATTTTTCAAACTAATCAAAGAACATTTCGAGGGTTTACGAAAATCTCTTGATGTTGAGCTTAAGGAAATGAAAGAAGTGTTTAAAAATGTGGAAAACGAGTGTAAACAAAAAGTAATAGATCTTCAGCATAGTGAAATTGCCAGAAAAAATATTCTCATCATGAATGACAATTGATTGCTAAATGTATTACACAAGATGTGTTTTACACTGCTACAGATTCTTTTCTTAATGCTTGTCAGTTTCATGAAATGTCTATTGCTTTGAATAACCTTCACAATCGTGTTGTTGAGCTTGAGGGGGAGAATTTGAAATTGCTTGAAAAAATTCAAAATGATGATCATGACAACATGGTCAAGCATCTCTCTAAACTAGAAGCTGAGAATATTAATTTACAATTAAAATATCAACATTTAGAAGAAAAAATGAAAATATCAAAGGCCAAGACATCTTCTGATGCTCCGGAATTTGATGCATATTTTGAATTAGCAAAAAGGGATGAAAAAATCCAAGCTCACACGAAGACGATCAGGTTATTGAGGGCTCAAATTGCCCAATTGAAGTCTCCCATGAATGCTGTGATCGACACCCATAAACCAATGTCTGCAGATTCTCATAACTTTCAACTTCAAAACACAATCAACTTACTTAAACATGAAAATGATTGTTTTCAAGCCGAAAATTCTAAAGTTAAACAACATTACAAAGAGTTATTGATTCTATCAAGATCACTCATGATAAAACCAATGAAAAAATAACCTATTTGCTTAATGAAATTGAGAACCTAAAGATAAAGGTGAAAGGGAAAATGCCGATGAATAAAAGTGACAATATCAATTCTGTGGTTTGTAATTGTAAAAAGTATGCACGTGAGGCTGTTTTTATCCCTCTTCCCCTTAAAAACAATGAGCTAGTCCATAGTGATTACCTTAGACATCTTAAGAATTGCCTTGACATGACCCGTGAAACCATTGAAGAAGATAGAATGGTAAGACCATCTGATAACTCCCTATCGGATGTTTGCTTTCTTACCAAGCGGTCACAAGAGTTGTTAGAATATGCCATAGGTACATGCCCCAAGATTACCAACATGCGTGATAAAAAAGGCACATCCTCATCTAGGAATTTGAAGAAGCATGTTACTTTTGAAAAACCTCTGGCTAGTTCTAATCATAGCACATCACCACCTAGAAACCAAACAACTTTGCGACAATCTAATGTTCCCATCGTCAATTCTATAGGAGTAATCAATGCCGCTAAAGCTAGCGGGTCAAAGCCTAAAGGCAATACAAGGAATGATAGGACTTCGCCTGCTAAGAGTGATCAAGTGAAGAAAGTAGAAGACCACCTTAGGAACAATAAGATTGATTTGAATGAAAAGAATCGTGTTGATTCTAGTATTTGCGTTAAACGTACTGTAATTAATTCGAATTCTAATGTAACTTGTAAGATTTGTAACGGTTGTTTAATTTCTGGTAATCATGATGAATGTGTTGTGTCTTTTTTAAAATCCTCTTATAAATCCCCAGTTAAATCTGCTATGACACACAAACAGGATAACAATACTTGGAAAGCTACAGGAAAAGTTTTTAACAGTGTAGGATATCAGTGGAAACCTACTGGAAGAAAATTCACTCTAGGAAACCAGTGCCCATTGTCTTACATGCCCGACCCTAAGTCTTTAGAGGTTAAGAGATGGAAGGCTACTGGTAGAAAATTCCCTTTAGTGACCCAATGCCTTAATAGTAAGACAACAGTTTCCACTGGCATCGGTTTATCTGTGAGAACCAATGAAAATACTGATCCTGTATCTCTTAAGTATGCATGTGCTAACCTATTGGATCCCAATTACACTTGGGGATCCATGTTTTTCAGTTATCCATATCTGTCTGGTTTCAAATGCAGGTCGTGCAAATCGTCCTGTGGTATTTGGACTCTGGCTGCTCAAAACATATGACTGGGGATCGCTCTCGGCTTAGAAATTTCATGAAAAAGTTTATCGGGACTGTTAGATTTGGAAACGACCACTTTGGCGCTATCATGGGGTATGGTGATTATGTGTTTGGTGATAGTGTGATTTCAAGAGTTTACTATATGGAAGGACTTGGGCACAACTTATTCTCTGTTGGTCAATTCTGTGATTCTGATCTCGAAGTGTTCGTCAGAAAACACACATGTTTCGTTAGAGAATTGGACGGAATTGATCTCCTTAAGGGAAGTCGTGGAACAAATTTGTATACCATCTCTATTGAAGACATGATGCGGTCCTCTCCCATTTGCTTACTTTCTAAGGCCTCAAAAAGCAAATCATGGTTATGGCACTGTCGTTTGAACCACTTGAACTTCAGCACCATAAATGAACTCTCTCTCGAAGATCTTGTTCGAGGCATGCCTAGATTGAAGTATGAAAAGGATCATCTCTGCTCATCATGTCAATTGGGTAAAAGCAAGAAACAAACTCATAAACCAAAACACACCAACTCCAACACTGAAGTACTCCATACCCTTCACATGGATCTGTGCGGACCCATGAGAGTGCAAAGCTTCAATGGAAAAAGATATGTTCTAGTTATTGTGGATGACTATTCACGATTCACATGGGTGAAATTTTTAAGATCCAAGGATGAAACACCCGATATCATTATCAAAATCATCAAGCAGTTGCAAGTAAGGCTCAACGAAACAGTTAGAATCATTCGCACTGACAATGGAACTGAGTTCGTATACCATCAGCTCTCTCAATTTTATGAAAGTATCGGCATCAGTCATCAGAAGAGTATTCCTAAAACTCCTCAATAAAATGGAGTTATTGAAAGACGGAATCGCACACTAGTTGAAGCTACTCGCACTATGCTGATATTCTCAAAGACACCAATGTTTCTATAGGCGGAAGCCATTGCTACTGCTTGCTACACTCAAAATTGGTCATTGATACATGCTCTCCACAACAAGACACCGTATGAGCTGGTGCACCTCAAAAATCCTGATCTCTCCTTTCTTCGTGTATTTGTTGCCCAGTGCTACCCAACTAACGATAGTGAAGACTTAGGGAAGCTTAAAGCTAAGGCTGATATTGGGGTATTCATCGGATATGCAGCAGATCGAAAAGGGTACCGAATCTACAACAAAAGAACCTGACAAATCATGGAAACAATCCATGTCACGTTTGATGAGCTGACAGAGCATACGGATTCAGGACACACCAGTTCTGGACCCTTACAAAATCTTTTATCTCCTGGACCAATAAGTTCAGGACTTGTACAGAACTCCAATCATGTCACTCCTTATGTTCCTCCCATGAGTGAAGACTTGAAAAAGTTATTTGATCCTATGTTTGATGAGTACTTTGAGTCACAGCCACCTCATGAATCGGTACAACCGGCTGTTGAACCTAATATTATGGCTGTGAATGCACCTCATGATACAAATGGTCCATCAGTCTCTATCTCTCTTGATCTGGATGCACCAGAATGTAGCAACACTCAAAATGAATCAAATATACAATCGTCTTCTGAACATCAAGGAGTTACATCTGATAACACATGGGAAGTCAATCCTTTTGCACCACCTGAGGAAGAACCATTTGAAAATGTTTTTACCCTGAATCCTCCAATGAAGCATCTTCCTCAAAAAATTCAAACAATGCTATATCAGTTCACTATCCTCAGCCTCATGAACATCTCAGAAAATGGACAAATGATCACCCTATTGACAACATCATAGGAAACCCCTCACGACCTGTATCCACCAGAAAACAACTTGCCACTGATGCCTTATGGTGTTTCTTCAACTCAGTTTTATCCAAAATCGAGCCCAAAGACTTCGAAGATGCCCTTATGAAGGTGTCCTGGTTCACCGCAATGCAAAAAGAAATCCATGAGTTTGATCATCTTGATGTATGGGAATTAGTACCACCACCTGAATGTGCGATGATCATTGCTCTCAAATGGATTTTTAAAGTTAAGCTTGATGAGCATGGGGATGTGTTGAAAAACAAGGCTCGTTTAGTTGCTAAAGGATACAGTCAACAAGAGGGTATTGACTTTGAAGAATCATTTGCACCAGTAGCTCGTATCGAGGCCATTAGAATCTTTCTTGCCAATGCTGCCAGCAGTAACATGATTGTTTATCAAATGGATGTTAAGACTGCCTTATTGAATGGGGACTTAAAAGAGGTGGTATATGTTTCTCAACCTAAAGGTTTCGTGGACCCAGAAAGACCAAATCATGTATATTGCTTAAAGAAGGTACTTTATGGTCTCAAACAGGCTCCTCGAGCTTGGTACGACATGCTTTCCAAGTTTCTCCTTGCAAATCGATTCACCAAGGGTGTAGTTGATCCTACCTTGTTCACTAGGAAGACTAGTAACAACCTACTTCACGTTCAAATCTATGTTGATGATATCATCTTTGCATCGTCTAATTCCAAGGAATGTGATCGCTTTGCTACGGAAATGAGTTCCCAGTTTCAAATGTCTATGATGGGACAAATGTCTTTCTTCTTGGGGTTACAAATCTCACAAAACCCGAGCGGCATCTTTATCAATCAAGCTAAATATGCTAGTGACATCCTCAAGAAGTTCGGCTTTGATTCAAGTGACACAGTTGATACACCCATGGTTGAAAGATTCAAACTCGATGATGACTCAGCAGGGGTAACCATTGATCAGACCAAATACAGAAGCATGATTGGATCTCTCATGTATCTCACAGAAAGTAGGCTAGACCTTCTTTTCGCCGTATGCATGTGTGCCAGATATCAATCCAAGCCCACCAAAAAGCACTAAGAAGCAGTTAAGAGAATATTTAGATATCTCCAAGGGACGATCCACATGGGTCTTTGGTATCCTAAAGACAATGCAATGGCTCTCACGGCCTACTCTGATGCTGATCATGCTGGGTGTCAAGATACTCGCAGAAGCACTTCTGGAGGTGCTCAATTCTTGGGTGAGAAACTTGTCAGCTGGTCATCCAAAAAGCAAATGTGCACTTCAATATCATCCACAGAAGCTGAATATATAGCAATGTCCTCGTGCTGTGCTCAAATTTTGTGGATGAAATCACAACTATCAGATTATGGGTATAACTTCAACAAAATTCCGATGTATTGTGATAACAAAAGTGCCATTGCTCTGTGTTGTAACAATGTCCAGCACTCCAGAGCCGAGCATATAGACATTCGTCATCACTTCATCACAGAACAATTAGAGAAAGGGGTAGTGGAACTCTACTTTGTGAGAACGGAGTTTCAGCTAGCTGATATATTCACAAAGGCTCTTTCTCGGGAAAGATTTTAGTTCATTCTCCCACGACTTGGGATGAAGAGCCTCACTCCAGAAACTCTTAAGTCTCTCCAAGAAGAGAATGATGATTGAAGGATTGGCTTCACATATCCTTTGTATATAAGATTTATCAAAAAGAAAATAGAAAAATATAAAACCTATAAAAAACCATAAAAATCCAAAAATATTCTTCTCACGACATGTCTCTTGTGTAATCAATATTATGTATGTTTCTAGAAATGTCATTCAACAATGCCACGGAATCATACATATGCTTGAGCAAGAGTTTTTCGGTTTCTGAATAAAGTCTTTTTCAAAAACATGTCGTTTCTCAAAACATTCTTCAAAACTATGGCTTGTAGTCGTTTCAGGCTGCAACCCGGACTTCAAAATTTAGGCTTGCTATTACTTCATATAGCAACCCGTTTTTCAAAATGGGGAAAACACATCGCCAAAAAGACGGTTGTTCCTTTTACCGGGTGAAGTTCACCTGGGCATGGATTACTTTATATCCATGTTTCCTCGATCTAATGTACGCTTCAGTGCATTATTTCTTGATAAAGAAGAGAAATCTTCTTTTTATCGCCAAATATTTTCCCTTCTATGATTTTTCCGGAAAGTATTTATGCAAAACTTGGTGGTACTATGAGATTTTGGTTGAAAATCAAATTGAACTCAAATTTTTGATAAAATTTTTCACTCAATCAATGACATCATTTATTTAAGTTTTAACATCCGTCATTGATTGAGGGGGAGAGTGATTTCTCAAAATTTTATGTATCATCAAAACTCTCCACACTTTGTACAAAAACCTTGCAACAAAACGATTTGTGATGGTTATGTGTCAGAATGAGAACATTTTCAAAGAGTTTTCATTAAAACTTCAAATATTGGGTATAGAGTTACCTGCATTTATTGGGTATGGATTTACCTGCATTTATTGGGTATAGAGTTACCTGCATTTATTGGGTATGGATTTACCTGCATTTATTGGGTATGGATTTACCTGCATTTATTGGTTATGGAGTTACCTGCATTTATTGGGTATGGATTTACCTGCATTTATTGGGTATGGATTTACCTACATTTGGAAAAGCCCAACTCACTAGTCTAGTAAGCATTCATGAAATAACCAGGAATTTCCTACAAATCAAGAATCAGTTACAAGTTTGATAAGTTATAAACCATTAGAATTACAAGATACCAGTTCTGCCTAGGAAAGGTATGATACCATTAAGAAAAATTCAGGAAGTTAAACCCGATATACACTGGACCCAACACTGGACCATTTAATATTTCAGACAGAGTAGGCCTGGTGGCTGTCAGACCTGAACCTTGTTAGAGCTCAGAAGATTACACGATAAATATCATCATCTTTTCACCAATACCACTCTAGAAATCAACACAAACTGAACTTCGGGACGAAGTTCCTTTTAGAGGGGAAGAATGTCACAACTCGTAATTTCATGTCCTTTTTCACATGTTGAAATTTCATTTTTTATTTCGGGAAGTTACTATTCACTATTACTATTCACTTTCACTATTCATCTCCGAAATTCTTATTTCATATTCTCGTAAGTTAAACTATTTTAACGGTAATCCGAGAGTTTGGCGCTCGTCGGATCATTTCTGCAAAAATCACGAAGCCGTGTCCGAGATTTACTTTTGGGTTTAAACGTCGTTCCAGCATCCCGATATGTCCATAAAACATTATAAACAATAGAAATATGATTTTCTCTCATTTTACGACAATTCTAAAAGTTTTGGAATTTTACGTTTTTCAGTTCAACGTTTTACGCGAATTACGCGTTTTAAACCCGCGTTTCCAGTTTTAACAGCGTTTAAGCAACCCGATGGAACTTACCATTCATTTTATATTTTATTATGGAGTATATTGACAATTTTAGTCATTCTTTCAAGTTTCATATTTTTACGATACCCGAATTTACGTTTCGCGGTTTAAAACTTTACGGTTAGCGATTAACGGAACCAAAACCGACTCCGTGAACTAGATATTAACAAGTTTCCTACATACTCATCAACCATGTGCAGCCCCCCCCCCCCCCCCCCCTCACCATGTTACTTCCACTTGACCCTTTATTTACCATTATGCCATTGGATTAGATATTTTCATACAAAAACACAAATAATACATTTATATTCATTTCAAGAATCAAAGTCAAGGTTTTCTCTTGTTCTTCCTCCCTAGCCACGACCCAAAATACAAACCAAGGAAGGATCCATCAATTTTTGAAGATCAAGTGTTAATCAAGCTCTACTTCTTTCCTTGTTAGGGTTTTGTGATAAAAACTTAGGTTTCTTAATCCATTTCTCATCAAACTCCATATATATTCAAGTAAGCTTCAAGTGTTATTTTTCATCATCTATTACCTTCATTTCATTAGTAACATGTTGTATCTTCATGGTATATTGGTTAAATATGCAAGTAGTTATGTTATATATGTTAGTTTTAACGGATAAAAATTAATGAATATGTCCGGACTCGAACTCGAGACTTCGGGATTGCACACTTTACGTATGAGTTTCAATTAATTAATAATTATTGTTTTAGTGACGAATAATTATTAAATTCACAAAATGATCGTTGGAGGAAAGATGAAGGACTGAACTTAAAATATAGTTCAAGAAAAACATGGAATGGGCTTGTAAAACCCATGTTTGGCCAAACCCAACCCATTAGGGTGTAGGGTTTGTGTCTTGTGCTCCAAGATGTTGATTAGTATATAAACAAACCTCTTTGTTCATTCTAATCATCCCTTGGTTCACTTGCAAACCAAATCTCCTTCTCTTTCTCCTCTTGAGTTAGAAATCGAACTACACCCTTATAGGGTTCCTACTAGATTTCTAAGCTCAAAACCATTCTTGTTTAGTTTATCAACTACACCCTTCTAGGTTTCCTACGCGATCTTCTAAACATTGTGTTTGGATTGCTTGTGAATTAAGAACCTAGCTTTTCTTATTGAAACGCTACTAATACGTGTGTTCAAGAACGAAGTGTTGGCATACTTTTGCTAACAAGGTGATTTGCCCTATTCGACTAACCCTAGTCGATCCACCATTAAACCCAATTAGGGTTTATAGTTCTTGTTCCATTGGTTTCTTGTTCTTGCTAGAAATCACAAAGAGGTACGCATCCATTTATATTCGGTTAATTTATTATTTGTATTTGATCTATTCCGCTGCGTACTCTTTGATGCTTATATGTTTATTGTTTATTATTATTCATATATTCCAACAGTGGTATCAGAGCCGTTAATACATTATAATGAATTACCGAAATACATAAAAATTGAATCGTTTGATTAATCACATGCTTGGTGTTCTTATGTTTTTATATTTTTCATAAACCCTAGATTTTATTTTTTTTTAATTTTTGAAATTTATTTATTTTTTTATAAATGTCGATTTTTTTTTTATTTAAAAAAGGAAATTAGGGTTTGATGAATTATGTGATAAAAACTTGTAGAAACCCTAGGTTGCATGTAATTTACGTGTATATAAATGGATATTGGTGATATGCCGTTTGGTTGTGTTCCTTGATTGACATGATTATTTGTTATAATATGTGCAATATGGGCATCCATGACAAACCATGCATGTGTTGTTTTGGTTTTAAGATTTCATGCTTATTATGCGATTCTATTATAATTGATAAATTGTTTAGTAAATATTATGAATAAAGATTACTAAAATTTGATTAATTATAAGATTAGGGAAGACCCTATTAATTGTGTATTAAATCAATTGTGTGTTTTAAATTGATTTTTATTTGCATGTCCATTATTGTTGTTGTTTGTTTATTTTATTTATTACTTTTGTTTTATATGTTATTGTGACATGATAGTAACAAAGGGTAATTTCATAAATAAAATATTAAACGGACTTAATAATGGTGAAATCCTGTTTTGAGCTTATATATATATATAAATCTTGAACTTTTGGTTGATTGATTGCGACTGTATTAAGTGGTTGTAAGGTGAAACTATTTTGACAAACTATAAAGTGGGTATAAGGATGGCTTAGCATTAAATTGCGGCCTTAGTGAGCCTCCATTCTGGCTTGCCGCTTGCCTGTGAGTCAAATTTAGTTTTACCTAACATCCATGATAACTACAAAGCACTTAAGGCAAAGTTGTAAGTTTCTCAACGCCTCAATCAAAACTTTGGAGATTTAAGCTCGTAAAGAAACTAAATGAGTAAAAGTTTTTTTACATGAAACATATGCTACAAGATGAATGCATGACATCTTTGTACATATATTTGATTACACACATCAAATTTACTACCCTTAAATTTAAGTTATATGCCATCCAATGAAACGGAAACACCTAAAATTGGATCTACGTCAGGGCGTAACCTGGCTAGATTGCAATGGAGGGGCAAATTACATGATTTCATCACTAGCAGATCAACTGGTGTGGTGTAATTATGTAAGTTTGCTGTTTCTTAAGTTGGTTAACTTAATTGAGTTGATAGCGGGTTCTGATCACTCAAGGCATAAGAAGATGGGGATAAAACATGTTTACATTGCAACTGCGGTTGGCAAATATGTAAATCCCATCGATTCTAGGAATTGCAATTGAATATTGGCAATTGAGGTTCGACTCGTACCTTATTGAATACCGTCATCACTAGCAGATCAACTGATGTGATGAACCTATGTCAATTTGGATCCTAGTTTTTCAGTGAAAATTAAATGGTTATATGATTATGAACCATGGGTATTTAATTTTCTTGAAAATTTAATTATCAAAAATACTAAAATTGAATTTTGTAATTCTTTTTAACGTATTAATGCAACATTAAAGCCGTAAACGTGGTTTGGTCTTAAATTGGTAAATTGATATAATTCTGCTTTCAAACATAATGTTTGATTGAGAAAAATTTACCGAAATGAAAGAAAGTCTATTTTCCATGAGAGAAGAATAAGACTCAATCCTATTCCTTTTCATGATTGAGAAAGGTATGATAGGAACATAAGAATAAGACTCAAGCCTAAGTCTATTTTCCATGAGAAAAGAATAAGACTCAATCCTATTCCTTTTCATGATTGAGAAAGGTATGATAGGAATATTAGAATTGTCTACATTCTAATATATAACTCATAGCAATCTTTAATATTTAAGGATATAGCACATCCTATTTTCCATAGAAATTTCATTACTCTTATTTGGTGAATGAATTCTTCTATAACAAACAAGGCATTTGGTTAAATGGAAAATATGAGTTATTAGAAGCTGGACAGATTACCGCAAAATTGGTAAAAGGCAAAGCTAGTATTTTATCTAGTTGTTGTGCTTTAAAGGTGCTACATACCATTATGGGGATGGTAGGCCTATTAAGGAAGAAGCTGCATGCTCAAATTCTTCAAGTTAATAGTAGAATACACATTTTAGAACCTGAGTAATTATTACATATGGGTTTTTCTAAATGTGTAGGAAAGTAAAAACAAGCAAATTGTTTTCACTGGTTATGAAACACGTACAATGTTGTCAAATCCAGTGGGAGCTTTGTGTTGTTTACTGAATATAGAGTTATTGTTATGTTCTCTAATTCAGTGGGAGCTACAAGACTTAATTTCTGTGTAGTAGCCCAAAATTATCTTCAAGATAATTACTTTCAAATTGTAGACACTCATGTTCTTAGGATAGCCATATGCGTTTCCTGATAAGACAAAGTAGTCCTACATCTACTTATGACACAAATCATATTGAATCACATAAACAAACTTATGTTGTGTTGTTTATATACTACATGATATTGTTCAATGCACAAGTGGGAGAATTGTTTATTGTGTGCAAAGGAACAATACATAGAAATATGATGATATGTTTCTCTTAATTGCAAGGTAAGAGATCAATATTCTAATAGGACTTATACATTTAATGTGTAAGATTGTCTTATGTAGAACATGTGTCATGATTATAAGACTACTTTTATGTCTTATGATATTCAAATTAAAGAAACACTTTGTAACAATTCGCAATTTCAGGTTAATTACCATTTCCGGAAAATTTCACTATTCACTTTTACTATTCATTTTTCCCGAAATTTTCCCGAAAGTTGATTTTTATTTGATATTCTCGAGTGATAAATCATTTCCACGGCAAATTAAATGTTTGACATTCGTCAGATCATTTTCGTGAAAGTTATTAAGGAATTACACGTTTTAGGGTAAAACGTCATTCAGAAATTCTACGTACAACGAAACTCGACCGCGTTAAGTGACCCCGCATCAGAAAAATGTTTGACACACTCATGATTTATTTGAGAATTAATCATGACTGAGAAAAACATGACCAAAGACTTCCCAGCAGGTCACCCATGTCGGTACTACTCTCACATGAGCACGCTTAACCGAATGGGCGATTAACCGTTAGACCACGAAACGAGTTTCTAAGACATTTTGAGTTTTCAAAATTATTAGAATAAGTCAACATATTTTTCCCTCCTCCATTGACCAAAAATCATCACTTGATGTTACAAGTCATTTCGTGATTTTTAGGCTTACGGTTTGATGTCTAAAAGACATTTAATACCAACCGACACTAGACTGAGCCCAGTCTAGACATTATAAGTCATTTTAAATCATTTATATCATATTATAAAAGTAACATTTTACTTTTCTCAGTTTTACGCAAAATTCGTACATTTTACGTATTACGCGTTTTAGACCCGTGTTTCCAGTTTTTAGCAGGGTTTACCACCCAAATGGAACCTACCACTCATTTTATATTTTATTATAGGACATATGGACATGTCTAACAATACTTTGAAGTTTCATAATTTTACGACACCCGGTTTTGCGTTTTGAGGCCTAATCATTTACGGTTGGCATTTCCCGGAGTCAAAATGCATCTAATATCTTAGGATAATATCAAGACCAAGCCAACTCACCCCTTATCCTTGGTGAACCGCCAAAGGGGGGGGGGGGAGTCACCCTTGAGGTGGCTTGATCTTGTGCTAAGTAACTTAAGATGTTTACATGTGTAGTTTTTGGCAAAATATCCTAAGGAAACTAACCTCCTCATGAGAGTATATATACCCCCTCCCCTCTCTTCCTTGGCCGGCCATCACAACCCACCACAACACTTCACACTTAGCTTTATTTCTTCCTAGTTATAGCAAGGATCAAGTGCAAGTTCAAGATAGAAACCCTAGTTAGCTTATTTTTCACCAAAACTCTTCCAAACCCTAACATACTTGGTGTTTTCTCTTGAGTTTAAATCCACTCAATACACCTCAACTTTCATTACATATCTTTCAAGAATACCAAGGGTAGAAAGGTTGCTTGAAGTGAAAAAGGGTTGAAGCTAGTCTATCAAAGTCCATTTCCTTACTTGTTACTCCTTTCTTTAATTAGAAAGCCAAAAGTTGTAAGACTAAACCTAACATGCTTCTTGTTTATTTCTCATGTTCATATCATTTACATGTTATTCTTGCTATATTATGTGTTGTAATTATGTCCATGATGTATCATGATGAGTAAAAGATGTTGTTGTAATGAATTATTGAAACAAGTTACTAAAACGAGCAAACTAATGAATTTCTTGGTAAGACCTGATCAAAATGGTAAAAATATGATATTTTATTATTACATATTGTGGTAGAGGACCTAAAAAGGAAACCATAGCAATTTGAACCACCCAAAACGAGTATACGAGTCAAAAGTTATGGCGATTTGAAATTACCAAAGATTTCCGGCAAAACTGCCAAATACCATTCTGATCAAATTTGGGTTTTGAAAGTCCCACTTCTGCTCCGATTCATCAAAAAGTTAAAACACGAAAGTTGTCCGGAACGACGTTTTCGTTCAGGAATAAAGAAGCTCGAGACCTAAAAATGCTTTCCGAGTGATAAAATTCTTCAAATTCTAAACAGCCCATTTTTAGGCGAAAGTCACTAGATTATGGTTATACTATGAAAGGAACAAGAGGTCTTATGACCTATAATCAAGACCACCACCATGGCTAGAGCCAAGGTTGTGTCTCATGACCTTGGAACAAGGACCAAAGGTCATGGCTGGGCCATGACGAAATGACCATAACAACTTACATAGGCGTAAACATGAAACAAGGAATTAGGCGATAACATGAACAAGCAATTTGGATCTACTTCACTTAAAAGGAAACCATGAGTTATTACCAAGAGAAAATGGTCATTCAAGACTTATGAAACTACCCCTAATAACAATCTTCATGTACTAATAAACTTTCCTAAGTTTATTCAAATATTGGACATGTAACTTTTCGGATCAAAACTTATATCTATATATTTCATCAACTACTACAATAGTAGGGAGCCTCATGTGAGGAGTTCATTATGTAAGCCGTCGAGTTGAGTTGTGGATTTACGAGTTAAAGTGTCCTGGCTCCTCGAACGCTTACTAACATGGCTTCTGAATTATGTCGGCCCGAACGGTAGTAAACGATATACCAAAACATACATGTTTCATGAATCTTTCTTTCAAAGACTTACAATATACATCATACCACATCATGGACTAATGCAAGATATATATATAGGCACTACTTCATATTCTCTACTCCGATCCTAAGTCGCAACATTCTATTATAGGTTGCTCATAGAAACCTACACGATCCAACCATCACCTTCATTACTTGCTATTCTACTTAAGGTGAGTTCGTAGCCCCACTTTCTACTGTTTAACTACTTTACAAACCCATGGGGGGAATACATGCTATTATTTTTCTACTCGAACACGATGCTTTCTAATGTATGCTTCACGACGATGTTTTATTATCACTAAGTAACGATTGCCATGTTCGAAGTCCCTATATCATGAACCATTAGTCACTACCTTTAGTGAGCGCGAATATTGTGAATAGATCTATTGGGATTGACGAATCCCATTTGTGTTGAACAACGACGAGTTCACACAAATGCACTATATTTGAGATTTAGCGGTATAACGGCAAAAGTACCTTGATAGGGCTTCTATAATGCCAATTTTGTTGGTTCAATGTTAATGTTTTGGTTGCATGAGCTTAGTGAAATAAATAACGATTTTGTTTTCTAACTATGAGTGTGAGTCTATAGCTCACACTACGATTATTGTGTTCAAACGATTTAACTAAACTCTACGAATTCCAATCAACCTTTGTGTTGACCTCTCAAGCATGTATTTCAGGTTCATGACGATCAAGGATGGCACGGAAGGACACGGATACTCAAGAGGGCTATAAATTTTATTATCATTCAAAACTCATTTAAATTGTAAACATGGAACCATCTGGGACCTCATTTTGTAATCTCTGATATTTATATAATTTGAATGATAAATCTTTTAAAAACGACTCAATTGGAGTTCGTTTTCTATTATTGTGACTATTGTGCCGTCAAGTAACACCCAGTTCGAATTCCGCTGCATCCATGAATTGGGTGTAACAATTCACAATTTCAGGTTAATTACCATTCCCGGAAAATTTCACTATTCACTTTTACTATTCATTTTTTTTCCCGAAACTTTCCCGAAAGTTGATTTTTATTTGATTTTATCGAGTGATAAATCATTTCCATGGAAAATTAAAAGTTTAACTTTCATAAGCTCATTTTCGTGAAAGTTATTAAGGAATTACACGGAATTACACGTTTTAGGGTAAAACGTCAATCAGAAATTCTACGCACAACGAAATTCAACCCCGTCAGGTGACCCCACATCAGTAAAATATTTTACACACTCATGATTTATTTGAGAATTAATCGTGACTGAGAAAAATATGACCAAAAACTTCCCAGCAGGTCACCCATGCCTGTACTACTCTCGCATGAGCACGCTTAACCATTTGGGCGATTAACCGTGAGACCACAAAACGCGTTTCTAAGACTTTTTGAGTTTTCAACTTATTAGAAAAAGTCAACATATTCTTTCCCTCCTCCATTGACCAAAAATGATCCCTTGATGTTATAAGTCATTTCGTGATTTTTAGGCTTACGGTTTGATGTCTAAAAGACATTTAATACCAACCGACACTAGACTGAGCCCAGTCTAGACATTATAAGTCATTTTAAATCATTTTTATAACATTAGAAAAGTAACATTTTACTTTTCTCAATTTTACGCAATATTCAGCGTTTTACGCGAATTACGCGTTTTAGACCCGTATTTCCAGTTTTTAGCAGGGTTTTACACCCAAATGGAACCTACCACTCATTTTATATTTTATTATGGAGTATAATGACATGTTTAACCATTCTTCCAAGTTTCGTATTTTTACGATATCCGGTTTTACGTTTCGTGGCTTAACCATTTACGGTTAGCATTTTACGGAGCCAAAACTAACACCATATCTTGGATAATATCATCACAAGTCCACACCTTGTTCCCCAAGTGTATGAACCGCCTCTAGGAGGGGGGATTCACACTATGTGGCTCAATCTTATGCATTGAACCCTTAGATTTCATCCAAGTGTTAACCTTGGCCTCCAAGGGTTGACAAGTCAATGGAAGTAACCTCCTCATGAGCATATAAATACTCCTTGTCCCTCCTTGAACGTCCACAACACACACACAAACACCATTCCATTTTCTAATTCACTCCAAGTATTATCCAAGAGAATCAAGAGCTTAAACAACATAAAAACCCTAGTTAGAATATCATTCACCAAAACTCTTCCAATCCCTAATATACTTGGTGATTTCTCTTGAGTTTAAATCCACTCAATTCACCTAAACCTTCATCATCCATCTTTCAAGAATACCAAGGGTAGAAAGATTGCATGAAGTGAAAAAGGGTTGAAGCAAGTCTATCAAAGTCCTATCCTTACATGTTAACTTCCTTTCATCTTTGAAAGCCAAAAGTTGTGAGCCAAACCCTAACTTGATTCTTGTTAAATAATCATGTTCATGTTATTTACATATTATTTGTGCTATATATTTTCTTGTTATCATGTCCATGATGTATAAAAATGACCAAAACAAGTTATTGTTATTGATTGTTACAACAAGTTACTAAAACAAGTAAACTAGTGACTTTCTTGGTAAGACCTGATCAAAATGGTAAAAATATGATGTTGGATCATTACATATTACAGTAGAGGACTTAACAAGGAAACCATAGCAATTTGAACCACCCAAAACGAGTATACGAGTCAAAAGTTATGGCGATTTGAAATTACCAAAGATTTCCGGCAAAACTGCCAAATAGCTTCCTGATCAAATTTGGGTTTTGAAAGTCCCACTTCTGGTCCGATTCATCAAAAAGTTAAAACACGAAAGTTGTCCGGAACGACGTTTTCGTTCAGGAACAAAGAAGCTCGAGACCTAAAAACACTTTCCGAGTGATAAAATTCTTCAAATTCTAAACAGCCCATTTTTAGGCGAAAGTCACAAGATTATGGTTATACTTTGAAAGGAACAAGAGGTCTTATGACCTATAATCAAGACCACAACCATGGCTAGAGCCAAGGTTTTGTCTCATGACCTTGGAACAAGGACCAAAGGTCATGGCTAGGCCATGACGAAATGACCATAACAACTTATATAGGCGTAAACATGAAACAATGAGTTAGGCGATAACTTGAACAAGCAATTTGGATCTACTTCACTTAAAAGGAAACCATGAGATTTTACCAAGAGAACATGGTCATTTAAGGCTTATGAAGCTACCCCTAATAACAATCTTCATGTACAAATAAACTTTCCTAAGTTTATTCAAATATCGGACATGTAACCTTTCGGATCAAAACTTATATCTATATATTTCATCAACTACTACAATAGTAGGGAGCCTCATGTGAGGAGTTCATTATGTAAGCCGTCGAGTTGAGTTGTGGATTTACGAGTTAAAGTGTCCTGGCTCCTCGAACGCTTACTAACATGACTTCTGAATTATGTCGGCCCGAACGGTAGTGAACGATATACAAAACATACATGTTTCATGAATCATTTCTTTCAAAGACTTACATTATACATCATACCACATCATGGACTAAATGCAAGATATATATATAGGCACTACTTCATATTCTTTACTCCGATCCTAAGTCGCGACATTCTATTATAGGTTGCTCGTAGAAACCTTCACGATTCGACCGTTACATTCATTACTTGCTATCTTACTTAAGGTGAGTTCATAGCCCCACTTTCCATTACTTAATTGTTTTACAATTCCTTGGGGGGAATACATGCTATTTCTAAATCGAACACAATGCTTTCTACTGTATGCTATTCGACTATGTTTTATTATCACTAAGTAACATCCTTGCCAAACCAAAATCCCTTATTATGAACCATTTAGTCACTTGCGAGGGTTACTTGCAAGTGAGCGCGAATATTGTGAATAGGCCTATTGGGATTGACGAATCCCATTTGTTTTGATTAGTTCAAACAAATGCATTAATATTTGAGACATTAGGTATGACGGCAAAGTACCTACCGGGATAAATCTGCCAATCGATATTGGTACACGTTAACGTTTTGGTTTCATAAGCTTAGTGTATAATACATTTTATGGGCGTATAATAACGTAGCCTACCTGTTTTGTTTTCCAAACATTGGTGTGAGTCTACAGCTCACACTACGATTATTGTGTTCAAACGATTTACCTACAAACACTACGATTATGGTGTTCAAACGATTTACCTACAAACACTACGATTATGGTGTTCAAACGATTTACCTACAAACACTACGATTATGGTGTTCAAACAATTTAACTACCAACACATCGTGTTCAAACGATTTAACAAACTCTATGAATATCACTCAACCTTTGTGTTGACCTCTCAAGCATGTATTTCAGGTTTATGACGATCAAGGATGGCACGGAAGGACACGGATACTCAAGAGGGCTATAAATTTTATTATCATTCAAAACTCATTTATTATACATTGTAAACATGGAACCATTTGGGACCTCATTTTGTAACCTCTGATATTTATATAATTTGAATGATACATCTTTTAAAACGACTCAATTAGAGTTCGTTTTCTATTATTGTGACTATTGTGCCGTCAAGTAACACCCAGTTCGAATTCCGCTGCAACCATGAATTGGGGGTGTTACAGATTGGTACCAGAGCCATGGTTATAGAGAAACGGGTCTAAGTGAGACCTAAACTATAACTACAATCACAAGCAAAAACATTTTTATAGCCTTCCACTCTCCGTGTCTTCCATCCTCCAGACGATTATGAACTTAGTAAGCATGTTATGATACACAAACATATTGGTATATTCATATATACCCATTTTGAGCATTTCCCCGAAGACATTTTTATGCTACACAAACATAATTGCATATTGATATATACACACTAGGCATTTTATGCTACATGAACACATATAAGTATATTGATATATACACACTAGGCATTTTATGCTACATGAACATATTAGTATATTGATATATAAACTCCGTTTATTTTCAATCATTTATCTAAACAATGGACTAAACATATCTGTGTATGCCTATTCTAAGGCATTTCGGCACAGCCACACTCTCCCAATCATGTTCCTACTCCAACATTATATGTCCAAGACATTGTAACTAATTACAATGGTCTCATTCAGTTTGCAAGACATTGTGAGATACAATGGTCTCATTCATTTTTCAAGACATTGTATGATACAATGGTCTCATTCATTTTTCAAGACATTGTGAGATACAATGGTCTCATTCATTTCCCAAGACATTGTAACTGATTACAATGGTCTCATTCATTTTCCAAGACATTGTATGATACAATGGTCTTAATCATTTCTCAAAATGTTTTGAGTCACACAATGGCCTAACCTACTTCCCAGACATTGTGAATTGCACAATGGTCTAACCTACTTCCGAGACATTGTGTTTTGTGCAAATGGTCTCTAGAATTATTCCATCACATCATCAATATCATTTCTTATGATATCAAAAACCCATCACAATCTAACGATTTCCAAACAAGAAATATGAGATTTCTAAAGGACAAACTAATCCATCGTCGACAAAAGCTGAACTTTCTCTACATTCATTAAGGTTTTCTTATGAAACCTTCATTATTAAAAGTTCGTGATCCTGGCCAAGTATGTTCTATTTTAGAACTACTTAAAACTTCCTTTCCATACGTATCTACCCTTACTACCTTCTATGCAATGGAATATGAAAACATACGTTACAAGTCTTGTATGGACGGGACTTGCAACTTAAGGGTTTGACATCGCCTTTGTTTAGTGGACAGTTTCTCGAAAGCAACGGACATATCAAAAGTATACCTAGTTTAGGTATTTGAAAATTTTATCGAACCTTGGCTAAATATAGACTAGTCACCTATATTTAACCTAGGGACAGTGGAATATAGTCTGACTAACTATATTCGACTTAAAATTTCCAAATACTGAGAGTAGTTGTACTAGGGTTATGTTTAGGTTGATTTCCTACATGAACTCGATAAACCACCAGAATACATTAAAACAATCTAGAGACACGATAATGTCTTACCACTCAGCGAAATCTTAACACCTTATTTGTGTTACCTAATTTCATTCTTGAAAATTTTCATTTATGAGATAATCCGAACTACTATCTTGGGATAGTTATCAATTATTCTCTTCATCCTGTAGAAGTACTATCCTGTTTAGGATACCATTCCATCATAAACTTTTAAAATCTCTTAAGATTTTTAAAGCAAACTCAACATCTATACCTAACAGTATTAATGTTAAGCATACATTACACACTTTTGTTCATCAACATATCACAACATTATCATCACAACCGTTACAAACACAAGCTCATTAACAGATCTTGATGCACTTTTAAAGCTCAAATCATCCTTAGTTACACCACAAGTACCCTCATCAGCTTTACAAGTTTGAATATTCATCTTGTACCTTTGGAACACCAGTATCATCTCGTAATACACTACCTTGTAACTCACCGGCTAAGTATGAATGTTGTGTCGGGAATTCTTGAGTAGGATGATTTATAATATCCTTATTTGAATGGATTGGGATGCCTTTTCATTTAAATAAAGAAATTATAAATCATCGAACCATACGTTTATATTCCTTTAGTTACATTGTTTGGGATGCCTCTCTATGTAAATAAAGAATTATAAACAAGTGGGCTTAATTATATCCGAAATAACATAAGTATGAAGTCAACCTACATTACATTGCTCGGGTATGGCTTGATACCTACATTACATTGCTCGGGAATGGCTTGATACCTACATTACATTGCTCGGGTATGGCATGATACCTACATTTTATTCGCCACAAGAAATCCTATCTTTTCACCGACATCGCTTCAAACCATGACATAAACACTAGGTACAACAACCGATTACCTACAAGGCTATGATTGCAACGACTATCCCAATTTCCATAAGTACGAGGTTTACATTTTGGTTTTCATAATGATAGTGCAATAACAAACAAACTCGTTGCGAGGCCATGTAACCATATGCATGTGCAGTCGTACCAAACTCATTACGGGGCCATGTAACCATATGCATGGGCAGTCATACCAAACTTATAGTGAAGCCATGTAGCCATATGCATGGGCAGCCGTACAATTCAAACAGGACTTGGTCCAACCACATGTTCAACGCTTATTCCATGATTCGATTCTTATATCAATTTCCATTTATTGGATTCCTATGTAAATTGCTATTGTTGTTCAACTGTTATATCAATTGCTATTGATACTTGACAACTATATCAATTTCCATTTTGATATTTAACTATATCAAGTTCTATTTGATATTTAACTACTATATCGATTCCTATTAATATTCGACTGCTATATCAATTTCCTTTGATATTCGACTATTACCATACCTTTCCTATATAAAAGGAAGCCTCATCCTACACCATACACTGAAATGACAAATCAAATTACATTACCGGAAATCCCAGACTTTGGTCCTCATAAGTAACCACACATCTTTATCGACACCACTCCAACATATGACACACATAGAACTTCGGGACGAAGTTCCCCGTAAGGGGTAGAGACTGTAACAATTCACAATTTCAGGTTAATTACCATTCCCGGAAAATTTCACTATTCACTTTTACTATTCATTTTTTTTCCCGAAACTTTCCCGAAAGTTGATTTTTATTTGATTTTATCGAGTGATAAATCATTTCCATGGAAAATTAAAAGTTTAACTTTCATAAGCTCATTTTCGTGAAAGTTATTAAGGAATTACACGGAATTACACGTTTTAGGGTAAAACGTCAATCAGAAATTCTACGCACAACGAAATTCAACCCCGTCAGGTGACCCCACATCAGTAAAATATTTTACACACTCATGATTTATTTGAGAATTAATCGTGACTGAGAAAAATATGACCAAAAACTTCCCAGCAGGTCACCCATGCCTGTACTACTCTCGCATGAGCACGCTTAACCATTTGGGCGATTAACCGTGAGACCACAAAACGCGTTTCTAAGACTTTTTGAGTTTTCAACTTATTAGAAAAAGTCAACATATTCTTTCCCTCCTCCATTGACCAAAAATGATCCCTTGATGTTATAAGTCATTTCGTGATTTTTAGGCTTACGGTTTGATGTCTAAAAGACATTTAATACCAACCGACACTAGACTGAGCCCAGTCTAGACATTATAAGTCATTTTAAATCATTTTTATAACATTAGAAAAGTAACATTTTACTTTTCTCAATTTTACGCAATATTCAGCGTTTTACGCGAATTACGCGTTTTAGACCCGTATTTCCAGTTTTTAGCAGGGTTTTACACCCAAATGGAACCTACCACTCATTTTATATTTTATTATGGAGTATAATGACATGTTTAACCATTCTTCCAAGTTTCGTATTTTTACGATATCCGGTTTTACGTTTCGTGGCTTAACCATTTACGGTTAGCATTTTACGGAGCCAAAACTAACACCATATCTTGGATAATATCATCACAAGTCCACACCTTGTTCCCCAAGTGTATGAACCGCCTCTAGGAGGGGGGATTCACACTATGTGGCTCAATCTTATGCATTGAACCCTTAGATTTCATCCAAGTGTTAACCTTGGCCTCCAAGGGTTGACAAGTCAATGGAAGTAACCTCCTCATGAGCATATAAATACTCCTTGTCCCTCCTTGAACGTCCACAACACACACACAAACACCATTCCATTTTCTAATTCACTCCAAGTATTATCCAAGAGAATCAAGAGCTTAAACAACATAAAAACCCTAGTTAGAATATCATTCACCAAAACTCTTCCAATCCCTAATATACTTGGTGATTTCTCTTGAGTTTAAATCCACTCAATTCACCTAAACCTTCATCATCCATCTTTCAAGAATACCAAGGGTAGAAAGATTGCATGAAGTGAAAAAGGGTTGAAGCAAGTCTATCAAAGTCCTATCCTTACATGTTAACTTCCTTTCATCTTTGAAAGCCAAAAGTTGTGAGCCAAACCCTAACTTGATTCTTGTTAAATAATCATGTTCATGTTATTTACATATTATTTGTGCTATATATTTTCTTGTTATCATGTCCATGATGTATAAAAATGACCAAAACAAGTTATTGTTATTGATTGTTACAACAAGTTACTAAAACAAGTAAACTAGTGACTTTCTTGGTAAGACCTGATCAAAATGGTAAAAATATGATGTTGGATCATTACATATTACAGTAGAGGACTTAACAAGGAAACCATAGCAATTTGAACCACCCAAAACGAGTATACGAGTCAAAAGTTATGGCGATTTGAAATTACCAAAGATTTCCGGCAAAACTGCCAAATAGCTTCCTGATCAAATTTGGGTTTTGAAAGTCCCACTTCTGGTCCGATTCATCAAAAAGTTAAAACACGAAAGTTGTCCGGAACGACGTTTTCGTTCAGGAACAAAGAAGCTCGAGACCTAAAAACACTTTCCGAGTGATAAAATTCTTCAAATTCTAAACAGCCCATTTTTAGGCGAAAGTCACAAGATTATGGTTATACTTTGAAAGGAACAAGAGGTCTTATGACCTATAATCAAGACCACAACCATGGCTAGAGCCAAGGTTTTGTCTCATGACCTTGGAACAAGGACCAAAGGTCATGGCTAGGCCATGACGAAATGACCATAACAACTTATATAGGCGTAAACATGAAACAATGAGTTAGGCGATAACTTGAACAAGCAATTTGGATCTACTTCACTTAAAAGGAAACCATGAGATTTTACCAAGAGAACATGGTCATTTAAGGCTTATGAAGCTACCCCTAATAACAATCTTCATGTACAAATAAACTTTCCTAAGTTTATTCAAATATCGGACATGTAACCTTTCGGATCAAAACTTATATCTATATATTTCATCAACTACTACAATAGTAGGGAGCCTCATGTGAGGAGTTCATTATGTAAGCCGTCGAGTTGAGTTGTGGATTTACGAGTTAAAGTGTCCTGGCTCCTCGAACGCTTACTAACATGACTTCTGAATTATGTCGGCCCGAACGGTAGTGAACGATATACAAAACATACATGTTTCATGAATCATTTCTTTCAAAGACTTACATTATACATCATACCACATCATGGACTAAATGCAAGATATATATATATAGGCACTACTTCATATTCTTTACTCCGATCCTAAGTCGCGACATTCTATTATAGGTTGCTCGTAGAAACCTTCACGATTCGACCGTTACATTCATTACTTGCTATCTTACTTAAGGTGAGTTCATAGCCCCACTTTCCATTACTTAATTGTTTTACAATTCCTTGGGGGGAATACATGCTATTTCTAAATCGAACACAATGCTTTCTACTGTATGCTATTCGACTATGTTTTATTATCACTAAGTAACATCCTTGCCAAACCAAAATCCCTTATTATGAACCATTTAGTCACTTGCGAGGGTTACTTGCAAGTGAGCGCGAATATTGTGAATAGGCCTATTGGGATTGACGAATCCCATTTGTTTTGATTAGTTCAAACAAATGCATTAATATTTGAGACATTAGGTATGACGGCAAAGTACCTACCGGGATAAATCTGCCAATCGATATTGGTACACGTTAACGTTTTGGTTTCATAAGCTTAGTGTATAATACATTTTATGGGCGTATAATAACGTAGCCTACCTGTTTTGTTTTCCAAACATTGGTGTGAGTCTACAGCTCACACTACGATTATTGTGTTCAAACGATTTACCTACAAACACTACGATTATGGTGTTCAAACGATTTACCTACAAACACTACGATTATGGTGTTCAAACGATTTACCTACAAACACTACGATTATGGTGTTCAAACAATTTAACTACCAACACATCGTGTTCAAACGATTTAACAAACTCTATGAATATCACTCAACCTTTGTGTTGACCTCTCAAGCATGTATTTCAGGTTTATGACGATCAAGGATGGCACGGAAGGACACGGATACTCAAGAGGGCTATAAATTTTATTATCATTCAAAACTCATTTATTATACATTGTAAACATGGAACCATTTGGGACCTCATTTTGTAACCTCTGATATTTATATAATTTGAATGATACATCTTTTAAAACGACTCAATTAGAGTTCGTTTTCTATTATTGTGACTATTGTGCCGTCAAGTAACACCCAGTTCGAATTCCGCTGCAACCATGAATTGGGGGTGTTACATTGGGGGTGTTACAGATTGGTACCAGAGCCATGGTTATAGAGAAACGGGTCTAATTGAGACCTAAACTATAACCACACTACAAGCAAAAACATTTTATAGCCTTCCGATCTTCGTGTCTTCCATCCTCCAGACGATTATGGACTTATTAAGCATTTTATGCTACATGAACATATATGTATATTCATATATACACACTAGGCATTTTACACTACACGAACAAATACTAGTATATTTATATATACATTCGAGTTATTTTCAATCATTTATCTAAACATATCTACACATACCTATTCTATGGTATTTCGACACAACCACATTCTCCCAACCATGTTCCTACTCCAACATTTTATATCAAGACATTGTAACTAATTACGAATGGTCTTTTCTATTTTCCGGACATTGTATGACACAATGGTCTTAATCATTTCTCAAATGTTTTGAGTCACACAATGGTCTAATCTACTTCCGAGACATTGTGATTTGTGCAATGGTCTCTGGAATTATTCCACCACCTCATCAACATCATTTCATATGATATCAAAAACCCATCACAATCTATCGATTTCCAAACAAATATGAAGATCTCTAAAGGATAATGAATACGAATATGTACTAGAGCCATTACCACCACCACTAGCGCTTCCCTTTGATATCCCTACATGTGATGAATTGGATCACTCACTATGGATTGTACCTCGACCACCATTGATCGAACAAGAAAGTCAACATGAAAACTACAGCTTCTCAAGTTTCATCGACTCGTACCTCTATGACACACTAAACCAAGAAGTTGCCGATCAATCAGAGCTGCTCGGACCTTCTAATCCACAATAGACTAGTATGATGATACTAGTTAACTTTTGTACTACTAAACTGAAAGTATCAGTTAGTAAATTTTGAAGAAGCTTGTAATAAGTTTCGATTTTGTAAATCAACCAACGTTGTACGAATAAAACTCTTGTTTTATATACTATCATGTGTTATGCCTTTAAATCTTCAACATTATTATTCTATCAATTCCTATCAAAAATTTTGCTCATCTCACAACTCTCTAATTACAATATATCTTTTGAACAATAGAATCATGGCGCCAAAGAAACAAACACCACCAACAATGACGCAAGCCGCCATCCGCAAACTGGTAAAGGACAGTATCAATGCAGCACTTATCACGGAACGAGCAGCCGTAGCTGCAGCAGCTGCAGCAGCTGCCGAAGCCACCACAGCTGCTGGTGCTGCTGATGCTGCAACAGCTGCTGATGCTGCAGCAGCCGCAGAAGCCGCCACTGCTGCGGAAGCTGCGATAGCTGCAGAGGCTGCCAGAATTGCCAGTCTTAACCTTGGAGGACCTACCCCTCCGGTGACCAATGTTACTACAGTACCAATGGGTTGCTCGTTCATTTCCTACCTGAAATGTGAACCCCTCAAATTCAAGGGTACTGAAGGAGTTGTAGGTCTGACCCGTTGGTTCGAAAAGGCGGAGTCGGTGTTCTTGGTTAGTAAATGTACCGAGGAGGATAAAGTCCAGTATGCCACGAGTACTCTGTTGAATGAGGCGTTGTCCTGGTGGAACTCAATTGCTCAACCCATGGGCATTGAGAATGCCTACAAAATTACTTGGGCTAATTTGAAACAAATGATGATCAAGGAATATTGTCCTCGCAGTGAAATACAGAAGTTGGAGGTTGAATTCTGGGATCATACGGTTAAGGGAAATGATATCATAACCTACAATCGTCGATTTCAAGAATTAAGGATACTTTGTCCAACAATGGTTTCTCCAAAGGAAAAATTGTTGGAAAGATATATCTGGGGACTTCCATCCAGCATACAAGGGCATGTAACTTCGGCAAATCCAAAGGAACTTGATGAAGCTATGCGGATGTCCCGCAGCCTCATGGACCAAGTGGTACGAATGACAGAAACCCGAAAGCAAACCAACAACAACACCAACAACGCCAGCAATACCAATAACCCCAACAACTCCAACTACAACAATAACAATAAGAACAACAACAAGCGATCATGGGATGGTAATCATGGAAGTAACAACAATAACAACAACAACCAAACTCAAAACAACAACCCACAAAACAAAAGACAAGAGACCGCAAAGGCTTATATGGCTGCACCAACTAGAGGCGCAGGATATACCGGGAATGCTCCACTATGCAATAAGTGTAACTTCCATCACTCGGGTCCTTGCCCAGCTAAGTGTCGCAACTGTCAGAACACTGGACACCTTGCCAGAGATTGTAGAGTCAAGGCTATAGCTACCGGTAGCAACACACAACCGATAGTCATATGCTTCGGGTGTGGAGAAAGTGGACATTACAAGAACCAATGTCCCCAAAACCAAGGTCAACAAGTTGAAGAAAACCAAGATTGAGCATATATGATAAGAGGAGAAGGAGCTTATCAGAGTCTCAACAACACTACAGAACGATGAAGTTTAGAAATTAGCAGTCATGTTTATTTACGCACTATGTTGTACTACGTGTATCCCTAGTAATGGGAGTTTTTATGACTTAAGAATATTTAATGTTCAATAAACGACTCTTTGTGATAATTCTCATCTATTGTACTTTCTATCTCCAAACCAATTTCATTGTTTAGCCGACTATTACCATTCTTTGTGACTTACTCAGTTATCTTATAAACCATTCAACAAATTTTACTTCAAGCTAATTTGTTATCACTTTATTGTTTCACATCATTTTTACTCCAAGATATTCTACCACCATCTTAGAAAAATCACTTCGTTGATACCACCCTATAAATCAATATCATGCCTTCATTTCCAACTTTCATCACAAACCACTAAATCTCAACATACCAAAATGAAGAACACAAACCTTCTTAACCTTATCACCATCATCATCTTCACAACCCTTAATTCCACAAGATCACTTTCTGATCTTGATGCACTTTTAAAGCTCAAATCATCTTTAGTTACACCACAAGCAAACTCATCAGCCTTACAAGATTGAATACTACGTGACTAAACCGAACATCACATTATCGGTCCTAAATTATACATAGCCTGATCACCTATGTCTAATTCAGGAGGGATCATGTTATGCTAGGAGCAGTCACCTGTATGTTTTCTTAGAAACAAACTTCTCATAAGTAAACTCATACTACGCCATACACTGAAACGACAAATCAAACTACATCACTCTAAAGTAACCACACCTCTTCATCGACACCACTCCAACATATGACACACACAGAACTTCGGGACGAAGTTCCCCGTAAGGGGTAGAGACTGTAACAATTCGCAATTTCAGGTTAATTACCATTTCCGGAAAATTTCACTATTCACTTTTACTATTCATTTTTCCCGAAATTTTCCCGAAAGTTGATTTTTATTTGATATTCTCGAGTGATAAATCATTTCCACGGCAAATTAAATGTTTGACATTCGTCAGATCATTTTCGTGAAAGTTATTAAGGAATTACACGTTTTAGGGTAAAACGTCATTCAGAAAATCTACGTACAACGAAACTCGACCGCGTTAAGTGACCCCGCATCAGAAAAATGTTTGACACACTCATGATTTATTTGAGAATTAATCATGACTGAGAAAAACATGACCAAAGACTTCCCAGCAGGTCACCCATGTCGGTACTACTCTCACATGAGCACGCTTAACCGAATGGGCGATTAACCGTTAGACCGCGAAACGAGTTTCTAAGACATTTTGAGTTTTCAAAATTATTAGAATAAGTCAACATATTTTTCCCTCCTCCGTTGACCAAAAATCATCACTTGATGTTACAAGTCATTTCGTGATTTTTATGCTTACGGTTTGATGTCTAAAAGACATTTAATACCAACCGACACTAGACTGAGCCCAATCTAGACATTATAAGTCATTTTAAATCATTTATATCATATTATAAAAGTAACATTTTACTTTTCTCAGTTTTACGCAAAATTCGTACATTTTACGTATTACGCGTTTTAGACCCGTGTTTCCAGTTTTTAGCAGGGTTTACCACCCAAATGGAACCTACCACTCATTTTATATTTTATTATAGGACATATGGACATGTCTAACAATACTTTGAAGTTTCATAATTTTACGACACCCGGTTTTGCGTTTTGAGGCCTAATCATTTACGGTTGGCATTTCCCGGAGTCAAAATGCATCTAATATCTTAGGATAATATCAAGACCAAGCCAACTCACCCCTTATCCTTGGTGAACCGCCAAAGGGGGGGGGGAGTCACCCTTGAGGTGGCTTGATCTTGTGCTAAGTAACTTAAGATGTTTACATGTGTAGTTTTTGGCAAAATATCCTAAGGAAACTAACCTCCTCATGAGAGTATATATACCCCCTCCCCTCTCTTCCTTGGCCGGCCATCACAACCCACCACAACACTTCACACTTAGCTTTATTTCTTCCTAGTTATAGCACGGATCAAGTGCAAGTTCAAGATAGAAACCCTAGTTAGCTTATTTTTCACCAAAACTCTTCCAAACCCTAACATACTTGGTGTTTTCTCTTGAGTTTAAATCCACTCAATACACCTCAACTTTCATTACATATCTTTCAAGAATACCAAGGGTAGAAAGGTTGCTTGAAGTGAAAAAGGGTTGAAGCTAGTCTATCAAAGTCCATTTCCTTACTTGTTACTCCTTTCTTTAATTAGAAAGCCAAAAGTTGTAAGACTAAACCTAACATGCTTCTTGTTTATTTCTCATGTTCATATCATTTACATGTTATTCTTGCTATATTATGTGTTGTAATTATGTCCATGATGTATCATGATGAGTAAAAGATGTTGTTGTAATGAATTATTGAAACAAGTTACTAAAACGAGCAAACTAATGAATTTCTTGGTAAGACCTGATCAAAATGGTAAAAATATGATATTTTATTATTACATATTGTGGTAGAGGACCTAAAAAGGAAACCATAGCAATTTGAACCACCCAAAACGAGTATACGAGTCAAAAGTTATGGCGATTTGAAATTACCAAAGATTTCCGGCAAAACTGCCAAATACCATTCTGATCAAATTTGGGTTTTGAAAGTCCCACTTCTGCTCCGATTCATCAAAAAGTTAAAACACGAAAGTTGTTCGGAACGACGTTTTCGTTCAGGTTCAAAGAAGCTCGAGACCTAAAAATGCTTTCCGAGTGATAAAATTCTTCAAATTCTAAACAGCCCATTTTTAGGCGAAAGTCACTAGATTATGGTTATACTATGAAAGGAACAAGAGGTCTTATGACCTATAATCAAGACCACCACCATGGCTAGAGCCAAGGTTGTGTCTCATGACCTTGGAACAAGGACCAAAGGTCATGGCTAGGCCATGACGAAATGACCATAACAACTTACATAGGCGTAAACATGAAACAAGGAATTAGGCGATAACATGAACAAGCAATTTGGATCTACTTCACTTAAAAGGAAACCATGAGTTATTACCAAGAGAAAATGGTCATTCAAGACTTATGAAACTACCCCTAATAACAATCTTCATGTACTAATAAACTTTCCTAAGTTTATTCAAATATTGGACATGTAACTTTTCGGATCAAAACTTATATCTATATATTTCATCAACTACTACAATAGTAGGGAGCCTCATGTGAGGAGTTCATTATGTAAGCCGTCGAGTTGAGTTGTGGATTTACAAGTTAAAGTGTCCTGGCTCCTCGAACGCTTACTAACATGGCTTCTGAATTATGTCGGCCCGAACGGTAGTAAACGATATACCAAAACATACATGTTTCATGAATCTTTCTTTCAAAGACTTACAATATACATCATACCACATCATGGACTAATGCAAGATATATATATAGGCACTACTTCATATTCTCTACTCCGATCCTAAGTCGCAACATTCTATTATAGGTTGCTCATAGAAACCTACACGATCCAACCATCACCTTCATTACTTGCTATTCTACTTAAGGTGAGTTCGTAGCCCCACTTTCTACTGTTTAACTACTTTACAAACCCATGGGGGGAATACATGCTATTATTTTTCTACTCGAACACGATGCTTTCTAATGTATGCTTCACGACGATGTTTTATTATCACTAAGTAACGATTGCCATGTTCGAAGTCCCTATATCATGAACCATTAGTCACTACCTTTAGTGAGCGCGAATATTGTGAATAGATCTATTGGGATTGACGAATCCCATTTGTGTTGAACAAAGACGAGTTCACACAAATGCACTATATTTGAGATTTAGCGGTATAACGGCAAAAGTACCTTGATAGGGCTTCTATAATGCCAATTTTGTTGGTTCGATGTTAATGTTTTGGTTGCATGAGCTTAGTGAAATAAATAACGATTTTGTTTTCTAACTATGAGTGTGAGTCTATAGCTCACACTACGATTATTGTGTTCAAACGATTTAACTAAACTCTACGAATTCCAATCAACCTTTGTGTTGACCTCTCAAGCATGTATTTCAGGTTCATGACGATCAAGGATGGCACGGAAGGACACGGATACTCAAGAGGGCTATAAATTTTATTATCATTCAAAACTCATTTAAATTGTAAACATGGAACCATCTGGGACCTCATTTTGTAATCTCTGATATTTATATAATTTGAATGATAAATCTTTTAAAAACGACTCAATTGGAGTTCGTTTTCTATTATTGTGACTATTGTGCCGTCAAGTAACACCCAGTTCGAATTCCGCTGCATCCATGAATTGGGGGTGTTACACACTTGAATTTACAATTTACGTCAGGGTGTAACCTGCCTAGATTGCAATAGAAAGGTAAACTACATGATTTCATTACTAGCAGATCAACTGATGTAATGGAATTATGTGAGTTTGCAGTTTCTTAAATTGGATAATTCATAAACTGACATAAGCAAATGAAGTAGTAAATTAACTTGAAATTACTATTGAAACCAAGTGGTGGTGTTCACAAATACTTTAGTTATTTATGTTTATATCTTCTTATAAACATGAAGTCTTTTAACTATTACAAGACTTATAATAAAGTAAGACGTTAAACTTGTTATGTTTCAAACAAGAAATGATTGAGTTGATCAATGATGTACAACGTAAAGTGGGAATATAACAGTTTATGTCTTCTTAAGACATGAACATGAAGTAACTTGTTCAAAAGGTACTTATGTTATATAGCATGCAATTGGCTTGGAAATTCTGTTGTACCATTAAGTTGACTTAGTTGGTAAATAGGTAAGCCAAAGGGAATAAGTTTATCTTACATATTGTTAGTTTGTCTCACAATATTAATTCTAATGAAACATCACAAGTTGGTGGTGTGTTCAGTAAGGAAAAATCAAACTCTTGTTATATTGTTTGATTAAAAGATAAATATGACTTCTTTTCTTCCAAAAGTTATCAAGGTTAGAAAATTGAGTATGAATGAATATACTCAATAAGACTCCAACCTAGAAGATTAAATAAGACATTATGGAATGTGATGAATCACATTAAAGTCTTAAAATGAAGTTCTGATTTTGTTAATAAGTAGTTTTAACAAACAAGTGTCAGGAACTGTAAAATATTTTTTGTAATATCCCAAATGAGAACGATTTAGTGTTGCTCATCTTGCTAAAGTATTTATAAAATACAAAAGGCAAGTGGGAGTTTTGTTTAGATCTTGAAAGATCAAAATTACAAAATATATAATCTTCTAAAACCACACTAGTGAAAATCATAATGAGGTTTGAAATGTAAAGATTAAATCTCAACATGATGAAACTCTCATTCATAGATCCGTAGGGATGTCTCAGATATTTAATTAATATGCTGAGAATTATGAATTACAGGATCAAAGTAAGCCTGTTAATCATAATGACGCATTTACTAATTATGGTAAATTGCTCATACTATGAATGTTAAGATGCTGTCCATAAAGATAAGTCAACTTTAAAAACTTGGTTTATCTTAATGAATATGAGTTTCTGCAAGAGAAGAAAAACCCTAGAGGTTTAAATCTTTGTATAAAGAATCATATGGACAAAATTGTATACATATTTTAATGTATGTCTTATGACAAAATTATTAATCATATTTAAGTAATTAACTATGATTGAATACTCTTTCCTAAGCACATTAAAAATACAAAGATGGTAATTGTCATACTCATTTTTATGAATATGAAATTTGACAATGGATTATAAAACCTCTTTCTTATATAATTACTTAAGCGAGGACGATGAGTAATTAAGAGTTTTATGAATTCATTTAATCTTTGAAAGTATACAAAATGCAAGAATCCAAGTATGGATAGATGCATGCATCAAGGAGGTAAATCTTATGTTTAAACATTAAATCTATGTTTTGATTTATAATAAGATAACTCCTAAGTAATTCTGAAAGCTAGTGGGAGTATTATGTTTACTTATTTAAATCATATATGTTGTATAACATATTGGAAGTAACATTCTATATAAGTTAAATGATAAGTCATAACTTGGAATGAAACTTTACTTGAAAGATTTAATAAGTAAAACATACAACCTTGAATATATGTTTATTGATGTAAACATGTGCGGTAAATGAATCTAATAGAACATGATATATCATTTAGAAAGTTTAAATGGATATGTAGTACATGAATGAAATTAAGTTGGACACGAGAATTTTCATGTACATCATGTTGTTGTTATATCATGCTTTGATAAAAGATGATTTGACAACATTGATATCTAATGAAAGATATTAGATAAGTTGTGTAATGAATATTCTAAAGGAATATATTTGGATATAGAATCACATCCTCAGCCTGGAACAATTTCTAGATTCTATAAATGAACAATTTGTAAAATTGTCATAGCCAACAAACTTGAAAGTTTGGAAGGAATAAAACATTACACATTGAAGTTTACGGAAAAGAGCATATTGTTGTTTGCATACAATGATGCTAATATAAATTGAGATGACACTCAATACTAGTCATGGAAGGATTTCATCCTTGTTAATAGCCATGTGTACTAGTTATGCTTAACGAAAAGCATAGTTGCATTATACGTTAAAGAATAAGAATACTTTAAACTTTAAAGGTTTGGAAGTTTAATTATCATAAATTGTATGTTGAGGATGTCATACACATTTTATGATGTATTATGTGGTTATATCAAATTATTTGAATGCACATATACAAGAATTTCGTTAATTGAATTCTTGAAATAAGTATTCTCAAAATTCCGATAGATCAAAGTTAGTTGAATAATGCCTTGTCAACAAGTATGATTATCATTACTTGGGCATAATTGTCAACAAGTATGATTGTTATTACTTGAGACAAAATTCATTAACAAGAATTTTTCATGCATTGATCTATTTAGTATTTGGATAAGGGATGTTAAGCAATTATTATTTAATAATGAATTAAAGTACTGAGTACGTTTGTTTTCATTAATAATAGATTGTATCCCATATTTGCATGTTTAATCCATGAATAACTTATGTTATGTTATTCTAAATAGTCCGTTGTCAATTAATGATATGGGAGTATCATTGAACTAAGACAAATCTGAGTTTTGGTATAATATATTAAAATATATTGATGCGTGGACATGCCAAATTCACATGATATTCAATAATGGATAAATTGAATATAGGACAAAATCCCAATTACATGATTATACTTATGGATGTTGTCATTATAGTGAATCATGAATATTTATCCTCAGACTTGAGATACCAGGTAACTACCATGGATGTAGCTCATTTTCTGTGAGATAATCTAACGCTATCCGTAACTGGTAGTTATAAGGATTATTTTCAGAGCTGATGCGAAGTTCATAGGTTACGCTTGTAGTCAATAACAGGATTTGGTTCCTTCAAATTTGTTTTGAAGTTTAATACTGTTTGGCCACTCGTAGGATTAACAAGATGTTTGCATGGCCATGCCCAAGGTCTATCTGGAATGCGTTCAGATGAATTGGTAATCTTGCTTGATCATAAATAACGAGAAACACTAGTTAATTATGGAATGACTTCGATCCATATCCATATTAACATAGTATTAGAATCAAAAGGATAAGTATGATGATGAATCATCAAAGGTGGTTTTTTCCAGGAAACCATACTCGTGATCGTTCTGGGGACATTGGCGTGTTATGCTAGACTAACCATTGTCATTATTACATTAATGTATATCCGAGTGGGAGCTGTTAGTTTTAACGGATAAAAATTAATGAATATGTCCGGACTCGAACTCGAGACTTCGGGATTGCACACTTTACGTATGAGTTTCAATTAATTAATAATTATTGTTTTAGTGACGAATAATTATTAAATTCACAAAATGATCGTTGGAGGAAAGATGAAGGACTGAACTTAAAATAGAGTTCAAGAAAAACATGGAATGGGCTTGTAAAACCCATGTTTGGCCAAACCCAACCCATTAGGGTGTAGGGTTTGTGTCTTGTGCTCCAAGATGTTGATTAGTATATAAACAAACCTCTTTGTTCATTCTAATCATCCCTTGGTTCACTTGCAAACCAAATCTCCTTCTCTTTCTCCTCTTGAGTTAGAAATCGAACTACACCCTTATAGGGTTCCTACTAGATTTCTAAGCTCAAAACCATTCTTGTTTAGTTGATCAACTACACCCTTCTAGGGTTCCTAAGCGATCTTCTAAACATTGTGTTTGGATTGCTTGTGAATTAAGAACCTAGCTTTTCTTATTGAAACGCTACTAATACATGTGTTCAAGAACGAAGTGTTGGCATACTTTTGCTAACAAGGTGATTTGCCCTATTCGACTAACCCTAGTCGATCCACCATTAAACCCAATTAGGGTTTATAGTTCTTGTTCCATTGGTTTCTTGTTCTTGCTAGAAATCACAAAGAGGTACACATCCATTTATATTCGGTTAATTTATTATTTGTATTTGATCTATTCCGCTGCGTACTCTTTGATGCTTATATGTTTATTGTTTATTATTATTCATATATTCCAACAATATATACCACTTTTCAAGTATTTCTTAATTATTATGAGATTATAATTAACCTATGATTATCCCCATGAAACCCACCAAGGTTGGTGATGTTTAGGAACCCATGACACCTTAAGAAGGTGTATGGTAGGATTAGACTAGATTTGTGGTGATTGGAGTGGATTTGGACAAGTATTAAACAAGAAAAATGAATTTTAGCCACTATATAAATGTTGCTGTCCCATTTTGTAAAATCCAGAAAAATCAGGCGATTCCGGGTAACTTTGGGCTAAATATTTAGAAAATACTTTCAAAAACGAAGCCGTGGGCGAAAGAACAGATTAAAACGAGTTTATAACGAAGGAGATATGATTTTTGCTAGTTTAACGACGAAAACTATTTTCTGAAAATTATACTTGCTGTCCCACGATTTTCAAGGGCTAATCTGAGGTGTAAAACTTGATCTAGCCATCCCGACTTATCAAAAATATATTAGTATATTGTCCCACAATTCCGGGGATATAAAGAATGTAGAAAACAAGCTTATAATGACCAAGATATACACGTTTCAAAATCGACGAAACTCTATTTATTTCCATCAGCTTTTTAGCAAAATATTATTAAGTATAGAAAAACAGTTTTTGTAATACATCATGTTGAGAGCCAATTTACTCATTGATAAACTCATTTCTGGAAAATTTACATCATTGACAAAAAGTTATTTCACCCAGCCTAGTTTCCAAAACATCCACCCGTTTGTGAAAAGGATTTATAACGAATAACTTATGGACTTCCAAACTTTCCCGAAAACTGCCCAGAATCTGCCGAAACAGCCCAAACACCTTAATTCATGGCTATATATCTTTATGATCGAGACCTGTATGGACAAACTTCAGTTCTATGACTTTTTAGTTAAGGTGAAAGTCTTTCTAAAACTACTGAGATTCTTTCCTAACTCTTAATATTCACCATTTCGCGACTAGTTTTGCGAGACCATTTTGGCCATATATTTCAAGTAATGAAAATGTTATATTTTGCGACGAAAACCTTATATTTGCCGATAGAACACCAAACGAGGATCGTGGAGTACCGTTTCAACATATTTATACGAAAAGTGGTTATTAACTTAACGAGACGTCAAAAACGTATTTTTCAACGATAAGTGTTATTTTCAAAACTAACGAGTGGTATCGATAACATACGTATTTGCATGTGTACCATCATTTCATTTCTTACATTAGACCGTATCATCCATATTAGGTTGCGGTTAGAGATCGAACCTCATTTCTGTGTATCCACTTTTGTCATCGTAGCTATCGCACCAGGTGAGTCATAGCCCCTACTCTTTTAATTGTTTTATCAACTCTTTGGGGGAGAATACATGCTCGTTTTACTTAAACACATTACTCGCTTTACATGGTTGATTACCTGCATTTCATTGGTATTTTTGATTACCTGCATTTCATTGGTATGTTTGATTACCTGCATTTCATGGGATTGTCATCATTGTTTATATAACCTCATTGTTAAAATTGTTTATATAGCGGTTTTGCTACACTTATCTTTGAATTGAGATTCAAGCATTATTTTGTTCACTCAAACCAAAACACATTTGGCAGTGGGTTGTAAACACACAGGTTACAAGTCTCTTATGGCGGGACTTGGAACTGAGTGGATTTACGATGCCTTTGCTGGGAAATCTTCATTCATATGCATAACATTCTTTTTCACAAGACTCTATGAACTCACCAACCATTGTGTTGACACTTTAGCATGTATTTTCAGGTTTTAAGCAATGGCACGCTACAGGAGGTTTTGGCAGGGCATGGCATGGTCATAGAAGACTCTGATTATTCATTTGGGGACCGTTTTAAACAATTTTAAGGGCCTATTTCCGCATTATTTTTAACAATGTAGATTCAACATTTTGATTAAACTATTTTATTCTAAATGATTCAAGTGAAAACCATTTTTGAACTTGTGTTGTAATACCAATTGAGTTACACCCCAGCTACATGTATACTTCCGCCGGACCCGATTTTGGGGGTGTGACACAATCCATTGATAGATTAGAAGTCGTTAGGAATGATTGAAAAAAGGAGTAAAGTGAGAAGGGGAAGAGTGCGGACTGAGATAGAGCTAGAACTGGAACAAACCTAACAAGGTTCTGGTGGTGAAGTCTCGGTAAGCACTGAAGGGGTTGAAGAATGAAAAAGAAATAAAATAAGAAAGGGTGAAAAGAAATAGCCCTCCATATATTCAACCTTAGGGCAGAAACCGGGTTCAATTCATAATCTACTGGCGGTTACTAAGGTAACACCGGTATTGAAGACATGACGTCATGGACCCAGTGACGCACTGCACTAAACTTCCCAACCACTCAAGTTCTCTTAAAAGAACTTGTTCATTCTCACGGGGAACCCTATGCAATGTATCGACCGCTCATTGCGAGCTATGTTGATACCTAAAACGAGAGAAGCCTCCCCAGTCTCCAGGAGCGGATCAAAACGCACTATTGAGTCTAGAGCAATGAGATCATCCATAAATCTCAATAGGACACACTTCCAATATGCTTATTGTTTCACATAATGTGGAAAGTAAGATAAAATATTTAGAGTCCTACGCATTATCCTTGTGGTATTGCCAGAACATCCAAGTGATATGAAAATATTCACAATGAAGATGGAAATCCTTCTAGAGCGAACATCACTCAAGCTCTTGGTAGGTGACATGTGAGATCCATCTTGGATCAATGATCAAGTGACAACTGGAAAGCAACAATGGTGCGATTCAACATTGAATCAAACTTGTTTCAGGATATGGATTGATGGATACTTTTGCAAAACCATTTCAATGTGCTCACTAACTTATTTTCCGAGCACATTGATTGTGTATAACCTTTCAAACAAAAGTATTTTTGATGGAAATATGATTCAAAGCATAAAACTCTCGTCGTGTCTCAAAAATGTTTATCATATGACACGCGAGTGATTTCTATAAATCAATTTCTCATCAATCCGTGAATATTTATTCACCGATTCACTCTATCGTGCTGTCTGCTTTGAGACGTTCCGGTATGAGAACATGCTAAGTATGAAGATTCCAAAGTGGATTCTTTGGAAAATTCATTACTACAAGCTGAAAATTCCTGTCAAGGAGAGTCTTCTTTAAAAGAGACTCTACCTGATCACAGGTCGGTTTTCACAAAATCGGAGGGTAGTCTGTCCTCGCAGAACGAACGACAAAGCCATATTCATTCTCTATCTTTATTGCTAACTGTTTTATTTCAGGGACACATATAAAGATGGCGTTGATGGCTCCTATCTCCAGCTGAATCGGATCAATCCATACATCATGCTGACATATCCTCCTCACTTTCAATGATGAAGAGAGACTTACTACAACGAATGTTGAGAGACTACCAACAACGTTTCCGCAACTTTGATGAAAAGTCTCCTGATCTGCAACTCTAATGTAATGTCTCCTGATCCAGAAGGGTGTGAGCATGACGGTCCTAAAGTCACTACATCACATGAAGGCGATACTACTGTGTATGAGCTTGGAGATTTGCTATGGCTGATGATCTCAAAGAAGCTCAAAGATCACAAATCACAAAGGAATCCAAATCACAAGTTCGTTGCTTGAAATACAAAGTGTGCAGAAAAGTGAAGAATCAGAACCTATGAGCTACAAAGACTTATGAATGCTTGAAGATCAAAGAGCTCAATTTCCAAGGTGACCTCGCTTATGGGGAGATTGTTAGGAATACAAATATTCCTGTAAAAGTCTCAGTCACCTAATTATTGTAATAGCATTGAGTTAGCTCGTAGTTAGTTTAGTTATTAGTTAGTTAGTATTAGATTAAGTAACATTGTGGAAGAAGGACGGGTCACAACCAACACCATGTACTACATGTTTGTGACTTAATTTAGCATCCTACATAATGAATTAAAGACAAACGAACTACTGTTTTATTGAATTGAAATGAAAGTACAATGATTAAAAGCTAAAATTACAACTATTGAAAATTCTAAAAAAAAACTGACAACATAACTTTGCCCTAAAATCTACTGCCCAAAATGAGGGGTTGGAGGTCTCCTTTTATAGCAGAGGAGAGGATAGAGGATAAGGTCTCTGAAGAAGCTCCTCGATCCTTTCAAGATAGCCCTTTGATCAATTCTCATCTGGAACTCTCAATCTTAGCCGTATGATCAAATTAGTGATGTGGCTTGACCAATAGAAATGCTCCAATCATCCACTGTGGCAATCTGCGTGCACATTCTCTCTCAGACATGTGCTCAGTGTTTCTAAAAGGAGAATCCAATGATTGGGTGAGGTGTTTCACCCAATCATTCGCCGCCACCTGCCACGTTGGCAATTCCAAATCTACATTCTCTCTGACATGTTTCTGGCACGTGAGGAGAGCTTCTAGAATGGCCAATTGATGGTAATTTTCTGGGAGAGAGGGTAATTATTGGTGTGGGTAAATTAGGGTTTATGTTTGAGGGTGGTGTTGGTGTACGGGTAATATTTGGGGGGCGGGTAAATTATTTTAGGCAGAATTGCATATATATCCCTCCCAAAGTGAATAATTGCATATATATCTTTGTACAAGTTTTTGATGCACATAGTACAATGGTTTTTATGCATGCTTTGGATATATATGTAATTATGCATTTTCGGAAGGATATGTATGCGAAAACCCCAATATTTTATTATTGTTTGAGTGTTGGGTCAAAGGGTGGGTTTGACCGGGTTATGAATAAAATGGGTAACAGGCCAAGGAGGGGGTGTTGGACTTTGTTGTGTTGGGCTTTGGATTATGTTTGGATTGGATTTGAATAGTTCATGGACTAGGCTTATTTGTAGTTTAAGATTTAGGATTTGTTTTGTAGTTTTAGGATTTATCAAGGACTAGAATTGTAAGTTTGCTGAAACTTCAAAGGCCATAGTTGCCAATCTTCAAAAATGTATTCAAGGGTCTTTCTTGCCAATCTTGAAAGGATGAAGGGCTTAAGTTGACTTTTCTTTAGATTTATCTTTAAAGGACCAAAATTTGTCAAACTCTGAAACTTAAGGGGCCAATCTTGTAATTTCTTCAATCTTCAACTCAAGGGTCAATCTTGTAATTCATGAAACTTCAAAGGACTCCTTTTGACTTTCTGAGCCCAAATTTGACTTTTGACTTCCCCGGCTTCGGCTATTGACACTCATTCCATTCTCGTGCTCGGTTTTGTCATTTTCTCATTGATTTTTGTCCATTTCTTACATATCCGTTCCTGCACAATCACAAAAACAAAAACACAAAATCTTTGGCATTTAAGGTTCGTTTTTGGTCGTTTTGGTCTTAATTTGGAAAATTAAAGGTGTTTGAATAAGCATACATCAAAGAACCCCAAAGATAAAAGCTCCGCACTTACATACATACATTGTAGTAAGACTAACTACAGACATCCTCAAGAAATGATCTCTCACGGAAAGGATATCGAAGCAAGCAATAACACAGAAGCTACTGAGGCGAATAAAGGGGAAAATGGCCAGGCGCAGTCATACGCGCCGGAAGGGACCGACCCGTTCACGAAAAGTATATATAACACGGAGCTACCCAAAAAGATCTGCATGCCAGGAAATATACAGTTTTCCTTGACGGAACCGAATACCCCACGGATCAGGGTTGGAGTATTCCAAATGGCGGTACGAATATGCAAGTGGGATACGAAGACCCAATGTCGCAGGTTCAAGCACACACTCAGAGATGCAGCTAGGATATGGTTTGAACACCTCCCCCCAAGAGTCCATAAGCAGCTCCCACGCACTAAGGGATGCGGTCTTGGAATCTTTTCTTAACATGAAAAGACACAAGGATCGGGATAAGAGAATCCACTGCGCCAAGGAAGGAAGAAATGAATAAATAGAAGACTTCACAAGAAGGTTCTTGGAAGAAAGCAGAAGAACTAAGAAAATGCCAGGGGCCGTGAAGATTACCAAGTTCACGGAAAAAGTATCTGACCCGGGACTAATAAAGCACCTACATAGAGAAGCACCGGAGTCTATGAACGAAGTGGTAAAAATAAGAGCGTACTGCCGAACGGAAGAAGTGGTTAAAAACCCAAAGCATTGGGAGTAACCCCCTCCCGGAATTATAGCAATGCCGTCCGCGAAGCAACGAGGCTAGCAATATTGGTGGTAAATACCGTATATACTTTCCCCGGCTATAAGCGGCAAACAAAGACAACCCCTGGCGCGACTAAGTGACTTGGAGCACTACAAGAGAACTCCTGATTAACCAAATGGTCCACAGACCAAGAAACTAAAAAGGTACCAAGAGTATAAGTACATGCTCCTTCCCGAGGCATAGATATACTCCGACTATTGACTCCATGTCAGAACTGGCAAGACAAAAGGACGCCCTAGCCATAGGCTTAGGCACGTGACTAGGAGTAAAAAATGCTCGAAACGTCCCAACCATCCGCTATAAATAGCCACCAAAAGGAAAAACACAAAACCACACCAAAAAGATTCAAAACAACGGTGCCCCCATAAAAACAACGATGAAAGGGTCACACCCCCGATCGCAAACAAAAGGAATCACCAGATTGCTAACGAAACGTCATGTGATTCTGATAATCCTCTATCGGCTCATAACCCATCCCAACGGCGCATCCAAAGCCAAAAACCGAAAACCCGGAAGGACATTTGACCCCGGTCATGTTCTTAAATGGCTACTAATAAAACTTAGTCATTCTTAAACGACGACAAATAACACCGATCCACAACACTCTCCTCATCCCATTCATCCAAGTTCCCTTGAACTTCATTCTCTATCACACATTTTAAGCATTGTAGGCCGCACCGTACCATACACGCACGAAAAACAAGCCTCAACTTCCCCCAACCGCACGCGCACCCGCCAGCTCGTCTGCCCAAAAAACGAAGGAAGGGGTCTAGTGCCATGGACATAGAACAGATATGCTGAAAGCGCTCATCCAAAAGTGTAACTAGGCCCGAGCAATCAGCAACGACCTGGCTCTTGGACAAGGTCTCCGTCTTAAACCTGTCTATTGGCGGAAACACACAGGCATCAGTGCACAGGGCTGATAAGCGTGGAGGGGAAGAATGAGTCGTAAGAGATCACGGACAAGAGGGACAAGGGGTGGATGTACGTGCGCTTATCGGGGATGAAGTGCAAATGCATCAAATGGACGTGCCATCGCGAAAATGGACATCCAAACATCAAGAGGCTTCACCCCGCAGGGAGGGAGTCAAAGTACTTCCAAATCCTAAGTTGCAGCCAAGCGCACAAGCGATCTTTTAGCCGCTCGGGTAAAACAAATCCGCCCGCCAATGGTACGGCATCAGGGGAAGCTACACAAGATCCGTCAGAAAGGGACACTGCGAATTAGTCTCTGGACCGCGGACATCCCCCAACAAGCATACGGCCGGACGCGAGCACCAGTGCTCGCTAAGCCTAACACGAAAACAAAAGCGCGGACATCTTGTTTGAAGAGAAGCAATCTCAACATAAAAGCAAAAGATAAAGAAAACGAAGACGAATATCCGTATCCGCAAGCATAAAACATCAGTGTTTTAGTTACAACTTGTAACGGGCCACTCCGGTGAAACCCGTCCTTAGACGTTTGTAAAGACATAACTTACTATTTGTATTTCTATAACAATTTTAATAAAATACAATGGGATGCTTAGTTACCTTCACTAGTTTACACTTAGAAATTGTTTAACATTTGCTTTACAAACGCACACAATGTGAGTAAGACGCGCACGCAAAGGGCATGACCCAAAAATGTTATCTCGTATAACAAAAAGTGTGCGGAACCTCATAATTAACCTGCAAGTACGTAAGAGGGATTGCAAGTCCAGTACCTGGAGGATAACCCACAAATATCCAAACAAAGACTAAAAATAAAATGCGTATCCGTACTTATTTTAATATTAGCAAAGCACAAAATGATCAAGTGCAAACAAAGACGCATAAAGGTTAGACGTAACCTTAGCGGAAATAACAACCACATTTGTAAAAGCTATACGTGCACGACATAAGCTAGAATGTTCTCTAAAAAAAATGTTGCACAAAGCAGAATGCTACATATATTCATAAAAACTTGTATTCATCAAGTAAATCAGTTGTTAAAATACAAGAAGCCGCTCAAAGGAAAGACCACATGCGGCCATGGCATAATGAAGATAAAAGGGGGACATGGATCATTACGCATGATTATGCTATGGAGTAACCTCAAACTCCTTCCCGTAAGAATGCACAACGTGAACAATATAAAAAAAATCCCACCTTCCTTGACGCCCGAAACAGATAACTCATCCGTAGAAAAAGGGTTCAGTAACTATAGGAGGGACGGAAGACGTCGACGGAATGTTAGTACTCATAGAAGCTAGTTCACTCGAAGGAAAGGCTTCCGGATCAAACAAAGATTCTGAAGGAAAAGGACTGGACATGAGAGCAAACAGATCCGTCAAGGCAAATTGCCCATGGCAACATTCTCTTGAATCTTCTTGGCTCTTTGACAAGTAGCACTTAAGGACAAAGACAAAGGAGCTTCACCCACAACTAGGCTACACTTAATCTTAGGAACGGAAAGCTGCTCAAGGCTAGGTTTCAAGTCAACTAACCAAAGGTTCTCCGCAATCTTGGAGTCCAGTCGAAAGAAAGGCATAACGTCTTCAAAGTCAGAGTCCTTATGATAAGATAAGTCTGATAACAAAGAGAAGTCAAGACTATGAAAAGCCTTCAGATGAGAATCAAAATCAGCGCCAGCGGAAGGGTCATTGGCATCTATGTCCGCAAGCTGTCTACCCTCTCTAGCATGCTCAAAGCCAGCCTCCAAACCATCCTGCATCCCCTTCCTAACGGCACAACTCAACAACTTCATGCCACTACCAAGCAACCACCTACGGGTAGCAACAACGGTAAGGAAGCGGGGGTAAAAAACCTCATGAAAGATCACAACCGCATCAACAAGACACGACTCCAACTGGACCAACTTATCAGTAAGACCCTTCACTTGGGCATCCTGATATTCTTTAAAAAGGACATCCAAAGTGTCAATAGTACCTTGGAGTGAACGATCCTACACACAAAGAAGAAGAAGGAGAGAGACAACAATAGCACGCAAACCTTCTCCACAGAGATAGAATACAGGGTACTCATCCTCTCCAAAAGTGTAAACACAGCTCAGGCTAACCCAACAAAGGAAAGCCTCCGGGTACCTACGAAACGGAGCAGGCACCCCAATAATGATGTTATACTCCTCCGCACTATACTCATTCAGGTTGGGACCCGAATCCCCCTCAACCCAGAAAAAGCGGTCCCTCCAATCTTTCACGGAATACAAAGCCTCATCATGACAAGTGTCAGTATTAGCACGCTTGCTAAATGATACCCACCCGTTCTTTATAAACTTGACATAAAGGCGGCGAAACAGAGCCACCGACGGGGCAAAATTATGAGCACAGCAAACAACCTCAAAGTGAGAAACTTTATGCGCACCAAAAAGCGAAAGCTGAGAGATATTAATTTGGTAATGCCTTAAAACATCAATAAAGAACACAGAAAAAGGCAAGCGGAGATCGGCATAATCAAAGAACCGGCTGTACAAACCTATCTTCCCTGGAGGATACTGGTTGATAGCCTGATCGGGATCTAGTAAAACAGGGTTAACAAACGACGGAATGTGGCACTCACGACATAAGTCGTCTAGTTTCTCTTGCTTCAGATGACATCCAACGTCCGTGATTTTGGCTATTCCATACGAGCAACCGGAGGATAACAAGTGACAAGGTAACAAAAAACTAAAGCCTGAAAGAACTTTGCAAAGCGCGGAAGAAAGAGAAAGGAAAAGAAATAATGACAACACGACACCTTAGGTATTTATACAAGTGATTCTACCAAGAGATCAAAATAAGTGCCTCGTGGCATAAAAGCGCCTAAAATCAATAGCCGCAATAGAAAATAAAAGATAAGGATGACAGCTAATAAAGCAAACATCTGCTCCCTCGAAGGGATAAAAATGGTCGATCCCCCCTACAATCGTGTCCTCTGGTAACCCAAAATCCAAGAGCGGAATAACTAGTAATCAAGTCTAGAAACATTCATCGCACGCTACCAAAGCATGCGGGCACTGAACGTACTAGACTGGGGGGGACTTGATGACGTATAATACGGATAACAGGCTTACGGGGCCTGGACTATCCCGAATGAACTGGGCTCCGGCCCTACAAACAAAACAGGCTCCGACCCTACAAACAAAACGGGCTCCGGCCCTACAAGCAAATCGGGCTCCGGCTCAAGAACCCAAACAGAACCAAAAATGACCAAAGCCCATGTCACGAGCATGGCACAATCCGGACAAACTAGGGCACATACGAGCGGCACTCCCGAAGTACCCTCGCGGACTGGACCCCGGTCCGGAAATCCTCCTACGTCCATGAACATCGATTAAGCTGCGGATCCTTGTCCGACAAGGGTCCCACTTCGGCCACTATAGCAACATGCGAAATATCAGGAAACCCTGATATTTTCGTTACCTATAAAAGGAAACCTCAATTTGCACTTTCAAGGTATGACTTTCTCACTCATCCCAACACACGAATATTTCTCTCAGAACATGAGTACTTATTCTCACGCCAGAGCTTAATCATGGGGTCTGTCCCTACGATAAGGCTAACAGTGTGCTCTTACTTGTGCAGGAACTCATTCCTCTACTTGGATTAGTGCATAAGTGATGAGGCGAAAAGTGTTACTCTTTTAGGGGGTCATTTAAGCCCTTAGTCGTGATTATTTGATCAAATATTGCCTTAAATTGTTTCTTTTGCATTTTAGGTACTTTGGAGAAGAAATCTGGAAAAGGAAGCATTTTGGACATTTTTGGAGCAAAAAGTGAAGAAAACGACAAAGTCTCCAAAATCAAGCTGGAAATAGTACCTGACGGCGTCACGCTTTAAAGGTGACGGCGTCACGTTTTGGCAAAAAGTTGGATATGAAGTTTACACGAGACGCGCCAGAATAAATTTTGAGTCTAAAAAGTGACGACGTCACCCTTTGGGATGCATAGGCCGTTAAGAGAAATTTACAAGGTGATGGCCATATGAAGATTATAGAGTGACGGCGTCAGATCTAGATCTAGGCCATCCGAGGATATCTTTGGCGGCGAGTTGACGGCGTCTGATACGTGGGAATTGCACCAGGCTTTACCTCTCGAGGGATCTCGAGAAGCTTACAACCCCCACCAGGCAGTGTACCTGATCGTTGTAGTATAGTATAGTGACAAGTACCGGGGGATTGATCGTTCAACTCAAGAATAGTGTCGCTAGGATTAGAAAGCCTAAAAACTAGGTATAAAGGTGAGGGATGATTCTTTTTGTATTTTTTTATATTGGTTTTTGGAAGAGTGGGCGGAATTAGTTGCTAGTCAACTAACCCAATAACTAAGATGCAATCAAAATAAAATAACAGAAATGAAAATAAAGCTAATTAAACTAGTGGTGTGAACAATAATGGGGAAAATTGTGTTTACTTAGGTTTCATTACTCCCTAGATATCTTTTACAGGTTGATAGTTTGTTACAATTGCATGGATGACGGGTTATATTCCTTAATACCATTCGTGGGGTGGCGTACGTACTTCCCCAACTCTATAAGCTCCTACTTCACTCCTATGTCGAGCCGTTAAAAGCTCCTAACATGGGATCATTAGAATTCGCTCATGCATTAAATACAACCATAATAACCTAGTACGCATTGGTTCATGTTTCTTAAGACGTTCAAGCATGTCACCATTGGAAGTCTGCCAGTTTTCTTAAGCCTAACATCCGTAACAACTATAAACAAACAATCAACCCATAATTAACATCTAGGTTTCACTACATCTAAGCAAACACACAAGAGATCTAGCCTAGCATGTTAAATTCAAGACAAGCGTAAGATATATTCAAGCAACACATAGACATATTGATTGAATTGAAAGATTACTTATCTCAAATTGACATGAAAGGTTTCAAAGGGTAAAAACCCTTGAAAGAGCAGTAAAATTCGTGCTAGGGTTTCTCCAAAGTTACACCCTACTTGTCCATTTTAATGAATGAAAATTGCAAAACTATATATAGATTTTACAGGGTGACGGCGTCAAGAAGGAATTTCTGACGCCGTCAACTCGCCGCCCATAATGAGATCGGATTGCCTAGATCCAGATTTGACGCCGTCATATGTAATATCACTCTGGGCTGTCACCATATCTTGAACCTTGACGGCCATACGTGACGCCGTCACGTTTTCTCTGGACCGTCACCACTTCCACCTCTTGTTTTACTCTTGACGCCGTCACATGAAGACTCTTGATGCCGTCAGGTACTGTTCCCGGCAAGGAAAATTAAGACTTTGCCGTTTTCTTCACTTTTATGCTCCAAAAACGTCCAAAATGCTTCCTTTTCCAGAATTCACTCCAAAAGTACCTAAAATCACAAAAGGAACGATTTAGGGCAATATTTGATCAAATAAATTCAAATCCGGGCTTAAATGACCCCCTAAAAACGGTTCATTTTTCGCCTCATCATATACCCTTACACTTGAGATTTGCTTGTCCTCAAGCAAATGCGCTTTTATTCTAATCAAAATACAAGTTAGGGGTCATTTAACACTAATATAAAAGACATTTCAACAAATAATCGTTCCACTAAAGACCAAAGACAAGCTCGGAGGTCATACACTAGCACCTCACAAATAGTGTTTAGATACTCACATCTCTCGGGTGTAATAAAGAATATATCACAATATGGAAATGGAAAACATCTCTCACTACCTGTCATAGCAAAATAGATTTCCATAGGCTTGGGAAAGGATCAAACCTCCACCACATGGCGTAAGCACCTAGGATAAACTATCAAAGAGGTCTTTTAAAGGGTTATAACATTAGGTGTAGGGATATGGAATATACGGTTTTGTTGGATATAAGCAATCTTTATTGGTGGCGAGTTAATCATCTTGGTTAATTACATGTACAATATGGCGTTGCTAAACCAAGACTGGACTCGACTTAAGCTAATAAATCAAAAATAACAAAAACATAAAACAAACATAGAATGAAACGGGATGGTAGTCCATATGTTTTTTCCCTTTTCTTTTTCTATTTTTTTTCTCTTTTTTTGATTTTTTTTTTGATTTTTTGATTTTTGTTGCATATACTCTTACCCTACCATCCAAAATAATACATCATAGGGAATGAACATTCCCCTTACACTTGAATTTTTGCATACTTTACAATAAACTAATCTAATGACTCGAATTAAGATAATCAAAACACTTGGAGTACTTTTAAGATTAACGCACATATGGGGGTGATTGGTTCTAAACCGTCAGATTATTATTGACCAAGGTCAATAAGTCAAAAACAGCTTAGAGTCAATCTCCGTGGAAGTATAAGGTTTCCCCGGGTCGTATGTCCCGACGAGGTGTGAATTGTAATCAAAACGGTTTCGTGATCGGGTGAATTTGGATGGAAAAGGGGTTTGTGAATGGTTACACTAAGGAAATACGAATGAGAACGATTAAACACACTATATTAACAATGACGTGAAACCTAATTAACTTAAAACGCAATCCAAAAACTTAAAATCAGAAATTGCTTATACATAAGCAGAAAAATAAGCCAAACGGCTTAAATAGAAGCTATCACTTTATTTATGTTTTTGGTTTTTCTTAATTTAACAAACTACTTTTGATAACGTAACCTAAATTTAAAAACGTAAAAGTTATTTAACTAAAACGCGAGTTAAAATTAAAATAAACGCGAGTGCGCGAAATAAAAAGTGAAATTTGAGCTACGCTAATCCTACGGTCATGAAAATTATATTTTTACGATCCTAACAATAAAAGAAAATTTTAGAAAAAAGAAAATTAATTTTTACACTATTTAATTAATTACTATTAATTAATTACTATTTAATTACTAATTAATAATATTTAAATTACACTAATTATGAAATTAAGCTAAAAAAAATGAAAATTTAATTCTAAAAATTCTAAAATAATATAAAAGTAATTTTAAAACTAAAAATATATTTTTCCTACTTTTTCTCTATTTATTATTAATTAATTAAGATTTAAATACTAATTAAACTAATTAAATTAAAGAAAAATAGCAAATGAACAGTAAAAACCTAAAACTTTTTCTAAAAATATTTTATGATATTTAAAACCTAGGAAAAATATAAAAAAGTACTGTTGTTAAATAAAAATTAATAATCCTATTTAATTAACTATTATTACTTAATTATTATTAAACTAATATTAATTATAATAAACACTAAATGAAAAGGAAAAAATCTGAAATTATTCCTACAAATACTTTAATATACCAGGAATTTAATAAAAATATAAAAACATATAAGTACTTAACAAAAATTTAAAAAGAAAAATTAAAAACCTAAATTATGTTAAATGGAAGCTATCACTAAAAATTAAATTTGGTTTTTTGGATTTTTCTTTTTTGAAAACTAATTAACTACTGAAAGTGAACAACTTTAGTGAAAGAACTTTTCTTAGAACTCAAAAATAAGCAAGATGCACAACAATAAGCTCAACAGTTGAGCTTTTTAGACTTGAAGTGGGATTTTAGAGTACAAGAAGCTATTAAATGAGCTACTAACTGAGAACCATGAGAAAATTAAGCTACCACTACTTAAGTGTACAGAAAAGAAGCTAATATATGCAAGAAGTCACATTCTATAAGGAAGATAAGCAAATAAGCAATTCAATTTAAACTGCCAATCAAGCAGGCCTATGAGGGCTAACTGACAGGGCAATATAAGCTGGGGCAGAAGTTCCTAGACCCAAAGTAAGCTTGGAATCCACTAGCCAGCTATGCTAGCTTCCAAAAAAGCTACTAAGCTCATGGTGAGCTTAAGTAATGAACATTTTAGAAGCCCATGAAGTAGGCTCAGTGCATTGATATCACCAATGTAAGCAGTTAGAATCAGGAAGCTCAAAAGGTCTCAATAAGCTAAAATAAAGATACAACCAAACAAGAGTAATCTATACACATGTAAACAATATTATATCAACAACTAAGCATCAAAGGTAAAGCATATAGCAAGATCGAACAAGCTTAGCTCCTACTGAACCAATAGCAGAAACAGCAGCTGTGAGGGGTACTTGGGGGCTTAAATAAGCTGACTAAATAAGCTCTACAGGGGAGTTAAAAAACATAATTCTAAAGTTTACCTAAGGGGCACCCTAAAACAGCAAGAATTAAGGAAAATTATCAAGAGTTGAACAATCTATGGCTGATTAAAAGTGGGTCAGTTCCTGGGTGCAGGGGAGCAGGCCAAAACTATGCCTAGCAACAATAATCAAATAAGCTACAAGTTTGAAAAATAAGCTAAGAACTCTGAGCAGTAGGCCACCAAGTACTTGGATAACTAAACTTGAACATCAAAACAAACTTACCCTAATCTAAATATTTAGTGCAAAGGCACTGTTGGAACAGATGGTGCAAAAAGGACAATAACAGCCCTGGAGGGGCAACTTTTGAGGCCTGAATAAGCAACAAAGAAAATTCCGAAAAATAAGATAAAAATGCAATAATGGAAACAAGCTGGCAAACAATCTTTAAACCAAAATTCAGGCCAAATGACTAAGAAATAAGCAAATTAAAAATGCTTTTTTTTGCGGGCTGATGGGACCATGCACAGTTGGTTCAACAAGGGTCGAAAGTGAGAAATTCGACCAAGACTTCTTGACACCAAGTTTAAGACTATTTCTATATCCTAAGGGGAGCCTAAATAAAGCAAAACTAACAACTAAATGCCACAAATATAGATAATGCAATAACTAATGATTTGACACAGTTGAGATTTTGAAACTAAGATAGCTAATACACTTGCTGCATACTTACTAAATGAAACCTAAAAATGCTTCTAAACAACTACCAATATCATACTGAGCTATATTGGGATTGGTGGAATGGTCAAAACAAGTCTTCACTTGGTGAAATGCCCTATGCCAAACAGTCCTTAACCAAGGATTTCACTTTGAGGTTTTCAACAGACAAACAGATTTGGAAGCTGAGATTCAGTCTAAAGATTATAAAACAGATTCTAATTACACTAAATGAACAACATTAAGCTTAACAATAAACACTATATAAACAAGAAACTGAGTAGCTGCAATGAAGAAAAATTAAACTTGCATTAGATTGAAGTAAAGAGTACAAAAGATTTTTTTCTTGAAAACTAAAGATACTTGAAAACTTAAAACTAAAAACTAACTAAAACCTACTACGTATTGCTACTACTACTGTTAACTACCATCCTCTACTGCCAAAGAAATGGCTTACAATTGATTATATATAAATACTAAGAAAATACAAAAGAAAACTGGAACCAGAGGCTTTTTCTTCTTTTTCCTCTTTGTCTTCTGTCTTTGTGTTGTCTTTTCCTGCTGTGTACCATTGGGAACATCCCACCATTGATTTGTTGCTCCCAACATCTCATCCATTGATTCTTTGATGGTGTTATATGAGAGGGGGACAATTAGTTGTAACAATTAGGGTTGACTTGTGGAGGGTTTAGGGCTGCTGGGTAGGTGTGTTGGAGAGTGGAGGGGGGAGACAAATATGTTGGAGATGGCAGGTTGTTGGGGGCTGCTTGTTTTAGGCGGGGAAGAAAAAGGGGGGTGGGGATTGACTATCTTTGACCCGTTCTTAATAATAAAAAGTGGGTGGGCTTGGGTAGTAAAATGGGCTAGGGGTGTTTGTTTGTGGATTGGGTTTTGGTTTTTGTTTCAAAATAATAAATATAGTCCGTTTGGTTTGTTTGATTATCACAAGGACCAAAAATGAATTTCCACTAAACCATAGGACTGAAGTTGTAATTGTCTCATAGTACCAATAGGGACCAATGTTGCCAAGTTTAGTATTCCAAAATCAAGTTTTGCAATTTTTTAATTTTCGAAATTCCCAGGGACTAAACTTGCAAATTTCCAAACTTCAGGGACTAAAATGTAACTTTTCCAAATTTATCACCAAAAGTCCGTTTTTGATAGATTTTGATTTTTCAGGGACTTGGGTTGACTTTTATTTTAAGATAAATGCATAGGGACTATTTCTAACAAATTTTGAAACTTGGGGGACTGAAACTGCCAATATTGCAAACTTTGATCGTTTTTTCATTTGTTTTTGCTCGTTTTGCATTTAAAACACATAAAACACAATCCCTGGGATAATTTAAGTATTTTGATTACTTTTCGATTGTTTTTATATGTTTTGGCAGTTTAAATACGATAAAAATGATGAGTGTTTGCGCACTCATCAATCCCCCACACTAAACTATTGCTAGTCCCTAGCAATCTTTTGAGAAAAACTTGATGGATTTTAAACTCTTTACCAAAAGCCATCACTTCTGGAGTAGCCAGGTGTAAGAACTGTGGCACACCTGATAACCGTGTGATTTTGAGCAAACCACCAGCTGTCAACGGATTTGAGTAGTCTTTACCAGAAGCTGTTTGCTTCTGGACTAGCCAGCATCTTGATGGACCTAGTCAACATCTTGGTGAGCTGATTACCAATTATGGATTTTCCACGGCCTTTACCACAAGCCATAATCTTGTGGGCTAGCCAACTCATTTGTTTTCGGGGAGTTGAGGAACCATACAATTTTGGGCAAATTGCCAGCCGTAAACGGATTTGAGTTGTCTTTACCAAGAGCCGTTTGCTCCTGGACTAGCCAATCCCTTTTGTCATTTAGACAAGGCGGACTGATTACCACAAAAATTTTGAAGCACTAGTGAAAAATTTTTTAAATTTTTGAAATTTTGGCAAAAACGGGGGTATTATATAGTAAAATGTGATAAAATTCGCTAGAATAGCGAATACCCCCCCCACACTAAGCATGAATATTGTCCTCAATATTCAAAATCCCGGCTATTATGCCGACATTTTGAACGTAAAAGGGCAACATTACAAGCTAAGCGTGGAAAACACCATATTGTATTTTCACTCATTTGTAACCATAGCATGGGGGACTCCCCAACACTTAGGGTGAAAACCCTATAAGCATGCTACTATTTTTGTTTACCGAGTCGCTAGCTTGACTCGACCCCGAATTCATTTGTCCTTGGGGAAGCATGATGTGGAAGAAACAATCTCAATCGGACTTTCATTCAAGATGTTTGGACAAACATATGAAGCATGTGAAAGTTCCACACCGATGAGATAAGTATCCGGCTCAACATAATGATACATGAAAATGCCGGGATCAAATATAGTGTCCTCACTCCCGAAGGAGTGAAGAAGGGAAGAAGTCACCTTATAGGTGAAGAAAAGGAAGAAAATCATGATAAAAAGCATGATTTGATCTTCTTCCTCAAGAGGAGGCTCAATAGCCTGAGTTTGGATTTCAAAGGGTAAGCTCGTAAACAACCCGGGAGGGTGGGTGGGAATTTGCAAATTCTCATAATTGAGAGTATCTCCCCCCGGGATATCAAACTGATGAGCGAGTTCACCGGAGAACTCCTCATGAAGAGAATCATTCACAAGATGTGAATTTGTGAACTCATGTTCCATTGTGGACTCATCACAATCCTCGTCAAAGATTGGATTGTTAGAAATCATAGTGAATTCAAATTCGAATTCAAATAGAGGATTGGTGAGAGTCGTATTGAATGTTTCGGGAACAAAGTGATTAACATTCTCTATTGGATTTTCGGGATAAGAATTGAGTGACGGATCATGATATAGGAGACTTTCAATTTCTCCCAGATCGGCTTGGAAATCGAGGAGACCATCATCACTTTCCAATGAAAGTGGATCGATGTGAGCAAGTTCATCAGCGAACTCCTCAAGAAGATGATCAGCATCAGTTTGTGGAACTGAAGCTTCAACATACTCGATGTCTCCATAAGATGTACAATCATCGCTAAAATCTGAGAAAGTCTCAAAATGATCTTTAGGACACTCAATGGGTGAAGGAATATCACACATGTGCTCAAGAGTTCCCTGTGACTCTCTTGGGATTGGAACAAGGTTCTCAACACTAGACTTTATGAATTCGTCCGATTCCTTATTAGGAACAGTGCTAAGATGCTCATCCCCCATGTTCAGAGAGTGAGTGGGAACCTCGGGTGTGATAGCAGTTGTTTGAGATGGAATCTCAACTGCTGGGGTATCAACTGATGAACTTGAAGTTTTATAAAATTCAAGGATGTCAAGTGTATCCTCATCATCACTGTCATCAGGAATGGAACGGAACAAAGAGCTAGATTTGGCTGCTTTTTCTCTTGCAATTGATTCCCGAATAGATTTTTCATATGCATCTTGGGAATTTATTCTAGCAGCCTGCTCTTCAGCAAGCAATTCTTCCATGGATTTTTGATGAGTGTGTCTTTGGGCAAAGTCTTGAACTAAACCCTTAAGCTCATCAACGATTTTCATCATATTTTGCATTTCTGGAAGAAGTGCTTGATTCATATCGTACTGTGGAGGTTGGTCGTAATAAGGTGTGTCAAAATTGTCACAAGGATATGGATTTCCCGTTTGACAATCTGAGCTGAAGTGTGGACCTCCACAGTAATCACAACAGTAAAACTGTTGAGGCTGTGAGTCGTATGTGCTAAAGTCTAAATTGTTATCAGGAAACTGCTCATAGACAAGCGTGTTTCCCGATTGACAATCAGAATTGTAGTGTGAACCACCACAGTACTCACAACAGTAAAACTGCTGAGTATCATGGTGTGGTAACTGATGGAATGAATCAGTCGTGTCATGGTAGGAATAGGGATCCTGGTTATAGACAGACCCGTTTCCCGACTCAACCATGCCACAACTGGGGCAATTGCCACCATTATGAGGATTACCACACCATTGGCAAACCAGAAGGTGTGGGTGAGACATAGAAAGAATCAAATGGTTTGGGAGGGGTAGGGATGAAGAATCAAAGATGTGAGAGGGTTAAGGTGAATATTTTTGGGTTTTTGGAAATGCATTTTGTACAAATGAGAAAGAAAATGTTTTTGTGTTTTTTTTGTGTTCGTTGAAAACTTGATTTAAAAAGTTTTCGTGAACGGTTTTGTTTTGATAATGGGAAAATATGAACAAAGGATGGATAAATGTACAATGGAATGAATTCCAAAGACACTAATCAGAAAAATCGTTTAGATACGCACACGACCTCCCCGGCAGCGGCGCCAAAATTTGATTGGTTCTAAACCGTCAGATTATTATTGACCAAGGTCAATAAGTCAAAAACAGCTTAGAGTCAATCTCCGTGGAAGTATAAGGTTTCCCCGGGTCGTATGTCCCGACGAGGTGTGAATTGTAATCAAAACGGTTTCGTGATCGGGTGAATTTGGATGGAAAAGGGGTTTGTGAATGGTTACACTAAGGAAATACGAATGAGAACGATTAAACACACTATATTAACAATGACGTGAAACCTAATTAACTTAAAACGCAATCCAAAAACTTAAAATCAGAAATTGCTTATACATAAGCAGAAAAATAAGCCAAACGGCTTAAATAGAAGCTATCACTTTATTTATGTTTTTGGTTTTTCTTAATTTAACAAACTACTTTTGATAACGTAACCTAAATTTAAAAACGTAAAAGTTATTTAACTAAAACGCGAGTTAAAATTAAAATAAACGCGAGTACGCGAAATAAAAAGTGAAATTTGAGCTACGCTAATCCTACGGTCATGAAAATTATATTTTTACGATCCTAACAATAAAAGAAAATTTTAGAAAAAAGAAAATTAATTTTTACACTATTTAATTAATTACTATTAATTAATTACTATTTAATTACTAATTAATAATATTTAAATTACACTAATTATGAAATTAAGCTAAAAAAATGAAAATTTAATTCTAAAAATTCTAAAATAATATAAAAGTAATTTTAAAACTAAAAATATATTTTTCCTACTTTTTCTCTATTTATTATTAATTAATTAAGATTTAAATACTAATTAAACTAATTAAATTAAAGAAAAATAGCAAATGAACAGTAAAAATCCTAAAACTTTTTCTAAAAATATTTTATGATATTTAAAACCTAGGAAAAATATAAAAAAGTACTGTTGTTAAATAAAAATTAATAATCCTATTTAATTAACTATTATTACTTAATTATTATTAAACTAATATTAATTATAATAAACACTAAATGAAAAGGAAAAAATCTGAAATTATTCCTACAAATACTTTAATATACCAGGAATTTAATAAAAATATAAAAACATATAAGTACTTAACAAAAATTTAAAAAGAAAAATTAAAAACCTAAATTATGTTAAATGGAAGCTATCACTAAAAATTAAATTTGGTTTTTTGGATTTTTCTTTTTTGAAAACTAATTAACTACTGAAAGTGAACAACTTTAGTGAAAGAACTTTTCTTAGAACTCAAAAATAAGCAAGATGCACAACAATAAGCTCAACAGTTGAGCTTTTTAGACTTGAAGTGGGATTTTAGAGTACAAGAAGCTATTAAATGAGCTACTAACTGAGAACCATGAGAAAATTAAGCTACCACTACTTAAGTGTACAGAAAAGAAGCTAATATATGCAAGAAGTCACATTCTATAAGGAAGATAAGCAAATAAGCAATTCAATTTAAAATGCCAATCAAGCAGGCCTATGAGGGCTAACTGACAGGGCAATATAAGCTGGGGCAGAAGTTCCTAGACCCAAAGTAAGCTTGGAATCCACTAGCCAGCTATGCTAGCTTCCAAAAAAGCTACTAAGCTCAGGGTGAGCTTAAGTAATGAACATTTTAGAAGCCCATGAAGTAGGCTCAGTGCATTGATATCACCAATGTAAGCAGTTAGAATCAGGAAGCTCAAAAGGTCTCAATAAGCTAAAATAAAGATACAACCAAACAAGAGTAATCTATACACATGTAAACAATATTATATCAACAACTAAGCATCAAAGGTAAAGCATATAGCAAGATCGAACAAGCTTAGCTCCTACTGAACCAACAGCAGAAACAGCAGCTGTGAGGGGTACTTGGGGGCTTAAATAAGCTGACTAAATAAGCTCTACAGGGGAGTTAAAAAACATAATTCTAAAGTTTACCTAAGGGGCACCCTAAAACAGCAAGAATTAAGGAAAATTATCAAGAGTTGAACAATCTATGGCTGATTAAAAGTGGGTCAGTTCCTGGGTGCAGGGGAGCAGGCCAAAACTATGCCTAGCAACAATAATCAAATAAGCTACAAGTTTGAAAAATAAGCTAAGAACTCTGAGCAGTAGGCCACCAAGTACTTGGATAACTAAACTTGAACATCAAAACAAACTTACCCTAATCTAAATATTTAGTGCAAAGGCACTGTTGGAACAGATGGTGCAAAAAGGACAATAACAGCCCTGGAGGGGCAACTTTTGAGGCCTGAATAAGCAACAAAGAAAATTCCGAAAAATAAGATAAAAATGCAATAATGGAAACAAGCTGGCAAACAATCTTTAAACCAAAATTCAGGCCAAATGACTAAGAAATAAGCAAATTAAAAATGCTTTTTTTTGCGGGCTGATGGGACCATGCACAGTTGGTTCAACAAGGGTCGAAAGTGAGAAATTCGACCAAGACTTCTTGACACCAAGTTTAAGACTATTTCTATATCCTAAGGGGAGCCTAAATAAAGCAAAACTAACAACTAAATGCCACAAATATAGATAATGCAATAACTAATGATTTGACACAGTTGAGATTTTGAAACTAAGATAGCTAATACACTTGCTGCATACTTACTAAATGAAACCTAAAAATGCTTCTAAACAACTACCAATATCATACTGAGCTATATTGGGATTGGTGGAATGGTCAAAACAAGTCTTCACTTGGTGAAATGCCCTATGCCAAACAGTCCTTAACCAAGGATTTCACTTTGAGGTTTTCAACAGACAAACAGATTTGGAAGCTGAGATTCAGTCTAAAGATTATAAAACAGATTCTAATTACACTAAATGAACAACATTAAGCTTAACAATAAACACTATATAAACAAGAAACTGAGTAGCTGCAATGAAGAAAAATTAAACTTGCATTAGATTGAAGTAAAGAGTACAAAAGATTTTTTTCTTGAAAACTAAAGATACTTGAAAACTTAAAACTAAAAACTAACTAAAACCTACTACGTATTGCTACTACTACTGTTAACTACCATCCTCTACTGCCAAAGAAATGGCTTACAATTGATTATATATAAATACTAAGAAAATACAAAAGAAAACTGGAACCAGAGGCTTTTTCTTCTTTTTCCTCTTTGTCTTCTGTCTTTGTGTTGTCTTTTCCTGCTGTGTACCATTGGGAACATCCCACCATTGATTTGTTGCTCCCAACATCTCATCCATTGATTCTTTGATGGTGTTATATGAGAGGGGGACAATTAGTTGTAACAATTAGGGTTGACTTGTGGAGGGTTTAGGGCTGCTGGGTAGGTGTGTTGGAGAGTGGAGGGGGGAGACAAATATGTTGGAGATGGCAGGTTGTTGGGGGCTGCTTGTTTTAGGCGGGGAAGAAAAAGGGGGGTGGGGATTGACTATCTTTGACCCGTTCTTAATAATAAAAAGTGGGTGGGCTTGGGTAGTAAAATGGGCTAGGGGTGTTTGTTTGTGGATTGGGTTTTGGTTTTTGTTTCAAAATAATAAATATAGTCCGTTTGGTTTGTTTGATTATCACAAGGACCAAAAATGAATTTCCACTAAACCATAGGACTGAAGTTGTAATTGTCTCATAGTACCAATAGGGACCAATGTTGCCAAGTTTAGTATTCCAAAATCAAGTTTTGCAATTTTTTAATTTTCGAAATTCCCAGGGACTAAACTTGCAAATTTCCAAACTTCAGGGACTAAAATGTAACTTTTCCAAATTTATCACCAAAAGTCCGTTTTTGATAGATTTTGATTTTTCAGGGACTTGGGTTGACTTTTATTTTAAGATAAATGCATAGGGACTATTTCTAACAAATTTTGAAACTTGGGGGACTGAAACTGCCAATATTGCAAACTTTGATCGTTTTTTCGTTTGTTTTTGCTCGTTTTGCATTTAAAACACATAAAACACAATCCCTGGGATAATTTAAGTATTTTGATTACTTTTCGATTGTTTTTATATGTTTTGGCAGTTTAAATACGATAAAAATGATGAGTGTTTGCGCACTCATCAGGGGGTAATATAAGATGTTCTTCCCCATTACTCCATAACATAAGTACTTTACCCATGAGTCCCAATCGTCCCAAAACAATATGTACAAGGGTATGACTCGACTTAGCAACCATGCAATCAATTAGATGATTAACTAAGGGTTTAAACAAATAACAATAATGCACTAAAGATGAGCGCATACACGGAAGGCTAAGGCGATTTGGTTGCACATTTGGGTGGGTTATAACAAATTCTTCCTTTAAGTAAAATGCTTAAAGTTAGAAACGAAAAGATAGGCTCGGAGGGGTGTACTAGGGGTTTCGTGTACTAAAAATGAGTACAACGCTAAGGTGTGAGAAAAATTAGTTGACTTTACTAGCCAAGTAATACGACTTAAATGGTCAAGTAATTATGATACGGGTTTAACACAAGGGTGATCCTAATGCCTCTTATCATGTAGTAAATCCTACTATACGAATGTAGTCTCACTAGCGGTATCGGGATGCATCACTAACGCAAGTTCCAGAATCTAAATGCTACCAGTACACTCATCAGCACTAATAGTAAATGCTTTTCCTATCAAATCTAAAGGCAAACCTCACATATTTGGGTGGAATATTTTTCTGACTGGTACAGTTTTGTGCTAGTCATACGACTCCTATCCATGAGACACTTGCTAAGGCTAAAGTTTCACTCCTAAATGTTGTAAAAAAATTTAAATTTGGCGCTAAAATTACACTAACAAGTATTTTTCTTAGTTTTATTACACACCTACCATCAAACAAACAAACTCAAGTGCAAGTGTATCCTATAAGGTATCATCATTTACCCTCCCCTTACACTTAGGATGAACATTGTCCCCAATTTTCAATTAAAGAATGTAAAAGTAAAACAGGTAAAAGAATGAAATCAAATACTCCCCTGATTCGTTCGGTGTGGATAGTGTGGTAACAAGGTTAGATCTTCCTCCAAGAAAATGAACCATCAAAGCTTCCCTTCCAGAAATAAAAATCATCTTCTTGTCATATATAACCAATTAAACTTGAGAAAACAAACAAGGCAACCTCGCGTAAAATCGGCGGCAATCTATATATACTAACAAGTCCTAGAAAACAAAGTAAGATATAATGCTTGTGGAATAAATGTTTGCAGATTTCCTGGAGTTTATAAAACTAAAGAATTAATGAAAACTTTAAGACCCCGTTAGAAAAACAAAACTAGCAAAATTTCCAGAATTTTACACATGACGCCGTCAGGAGTTAACTCCTGACGCCGTCAGAAGTGACCAGCAGAAATCTTTACGTTAAGTTTCCGGAAAATTTCTGGAAAAACTTATGTCCTACTTCCTGGAAAATCCTACAAAACATCATTATGACTCAATACAAGCATTTGACTCTAACAATTACTAATACACATGTTCATTTAATATTGTGGAGAATCATGATCAATTTCGTTCTTAAAAACAAATTTGGGGTTTCCCCTTACACTTATCTTTTTCCAAAATACCTTTATATGAAGTTAAGACAAGTTAAACGACAAAATAAAGCATTTTCACAATTTTAGTTTGAAACATGATCTACCAACAATAAAAAATAAAGCATGCATACGGAAGCAAATAACAATCAAACAAATAAACTTACTGATAAGGCAAAAAAAAGATCCGTTTTTAGGGGGTCATTTAAGCCCGGAATTGAATTTATTTGATCAAATATTGCCCTAAATCGTTCCTTTTGTGATTTTAGGTACTTTTGGAGTGAATTCTGGAAAAGGAAGCATTTTGGACGTTTTTGGAGCATAAAAGTGAAGAAAACGGCAAAGTCTTAATTTTCCTTGCTGGGATCAGTACCTGACGACGTCAAAAGCATTCATATGAAGGCGTCAAGAGTAAAAGTGGTGACGGTCCAGAAGAAACGTGATAGCATTACCCAAGGCCGTCATGTGTTAACTTGTCAAAACTTGCGCACGGAGTAGCTGATATTGTTTTGGTCATAACTTTTGCATACGAACTCGGATTTAGGTGATTCAAAAGCCCACGCGAAGAGGACGAATAAATCTACAATTTGGTGAAAAAATGGGTGTGGCGTCGTCATGTGTAATGAGCTGACGCCGTCATGCCTTGCCGACAAAAAACTTGCCTATAAATATAATATCATAACTTCACTTTTTGTAAGCCCTAAACCCTGAGGTCGATTCCTGGGTTTAGGTAGGTGTTTTTCCAGCAACTTAGAGGGTTTCAATCACTCCATAAACATCATGTATTGGTTTGTTGATTCTATCTTAATTATGTTTTCCATTATCATTGTTGATTGCTCTTCTTTGATGATGTTTTGCTAATTCACCTTGTGTCTACTTATGATTGTGTGAAACTTGTATATAATTGATTAGATCTTATTGATTCCTTGTTGATGTTTGTGTCTATCTTCATCAATTAGGGTGTGACACTTCGATAGGTCTAATTGGTTTAGTTTATAATTCTTGATTCCTATTGTCTTTTGTTTAATTGAATGAATTCGATGTTAGGCTTAAGAAAACTGGCAGACTTCCATAGGGTAACATGCTTGAACGTCTTAAGAAACATGAACCCATGCGTACTAGGTTATTATGGTTGTATTTAATGCATGAGCGAATTCTAATGATCCCATGTTAGGAGCTTCTTGTAGGCTCGACATAGGAGTGAAGTAGGAGCTTATAGAGTTGGGGAAGTACGTACGCCACCCCACGAATGGTATTAAGGAATACAACCCGTCAGTTAAAACAAGATGTGACAATTCAATAGGTAGGATTGGATAGCTAGTAAGGAGTAACATATCATAGGTAGACATGCTTCACTTACCTTGTAGAACCCTAGTTTACTTTTCTTGTTAATTAGTTTAATTAGTAGCATTTGGGTTAGTTGATTAGCAACTAATTCCGCCCCTCCTTCCAATACCCGAGAATTTTAATTGCTTTTCATAAAATATAAAAACACAAAAAGAATCATCCTTCACCTTTAGACCTAGTTAGATTAATTTTCAATCCTAACGACACTATTCCTGAGTTGAACGATCAATCCCCCGGTACTTGTCACTATACTATACTACAACGATCAGGTACACTGCCTGGTGGGGGTTGTAAGCTTCTCGAGATCCCTCGAGAGGTAAAGCCTAGTGCAATTCCCACGCATCAAGTTTTTGGCGCCGTTGCCGGGGAATAGTTATTGTTTAGGTTGAAATTTATTTTGATTAGGTCTACTCATTAAATTCCTTTTTAGTGAGATTTTTATTTTCTTTTTATTAGCTTTCTCGTAGTCTATCTTTTCTTTGTGTATTTGTTCGTAGAAACCTTTCCATTGACTCTTCCGTTCACCATTATGGAGAATGCGAATCAACCATACTACCAACCGCGAAACCCATTCACCCCTAATGACATCTTGATGTTCAAACAATATCGAGATGAACCTATTTATGATGCATGGACTCGTTTTAAAAATTTACTACGAATAGTCCTTCATCATGGTTTCGATCTATGGTACCTAACTCAAATCTTTTACTATAGTGCCCACCCATATTACCAAAGGTACTATAGTGTCCACGCGTATTACCAAAGGTACAGAAGATGTCGGATTTGACCTTGGAGATTCGGAGGTGGAGCAGCACTTGGGTATAGTTTGTGGGGGTATGAGATGAAAGTGATGGAAATGGGGTTATTATTGCTGAGAATGCGAGGGTGACGGCGTCAAGAGTAAAATCTGACGTCGTCAGATGCCCGTTTTATGAATACATAGTGGCAATTTCAAATTCAGTCCCTGCACTAATGTTGATAGCTAATCAAAAGTAAGAACTATGAGTAGCCATCCCGTTAGTAAAGTCCACCAGGGTCAAACAATTTGTTACTGTCATGAAGTGAGGCGTGGTTATTAAAAGGGCTGGGCAGAGTTCCATTTAGGTTGTGATCTTCATATTGGTCAACGGTGGGTACGGGAAGGAGTCATTCCATAGAAGTTTCCAAAGCTGCGGTGTTTTCAAGGTGCAACCTCTTCACACCAGGTTTAAAACCAAATGAACGTCTCTTGTGCAAATTGGGGAGCGTGGTTTGCAAGCTTCCAACGAAGATGTTATGAAATTGCAAGTTCTTTTCCTCCTGAGGACGCTCATAAAAGTAAGGGGTAATTGAGGGCGAAGCGCTTGAAAAGGATTTTTCATTATCCTCTTCTTCACACACCAAAGGGGTTAGGAGTTCAAAGATTTTTTCGATTTTTCTTGGTGTGGATTTTTCCCTAATGTTTTCCTTAATTCTTGATATGAATTTGTCTGCTAAGTCCATAAAAGCATTACGAGTGCTTTCCATGCGAGCTTCTAAGTGCCGAATTTGTTTTTCCTGATTATTCATGAAGGTTATCATTATCCCTTCGAACTCCTCTTGTAGTGAACGTTCAGGAAAATTGTATTTGCTAATCGCACTCACACGTATATCAGGACTCCTTGCGGTTTCAACTGTAGGCATTTCAGCTATCATCAAATCCTTAACCTGCTTCTCGATATTCCCCAATAACTGTTCTTGGGTAGCGTTCACGTGATCAAGACTTCCCTCTCTTGAAAACATCGGGTCCTCCTATCCTTCTTCTTCGTATTGTGCTAACCCCTCAAGAACTTCCCAGCATTTATCGATGCTAAGTCTGTTTAGTCTACCATTGGCTGCGTAATCTATGGCCCTTCTCGTTTGATAATTAACTTTATCGTAAAAGATTTGAATTTGGAGCCATGGTTCGATGCCATGATGAGGGACTTTTTGGAGTAAGTCCTTGTATCGAGTCCATGCTTCATAGAAGGTTTCACCTTGACGTTGTTGGAACATCAAGATATCATTTCTAAGCTTGGTAGTTCTCCCCGGTGGGAAAAATTGAGCAAGGAAACGAGTGGTGAGATCATCCCATGAGGTGATGGATCCCGCGGGTAAACGTTCAAGCCATTGACTAGCTTGATCACGTAGAGAGAATTGGAATAGTTGTAATCGGGTCGACTCTCTAGTTGTAACATCAAGGTCTATAGAATCTACAATTTTAAGGAAATCCTTGAGATGTTGATTAGGATCTTTGGAACGAAGTCCATGGAATGCACATCAGCTTTGCACCAACCGGATGATGTCGGATCGCAAGGGTGACACATTGGCTCCTTGAGTGAGCTCAATGGTGTTTCGATAGCCTTGGTGGCTAGGACGGGAATACTCTCCTAGGGTTCGGGGCCTAAGAGGTTGGTTTGCTAATGGTGGGTTTTGTGGGTGGTTTTGTTGTGGTGGGTTGATGGGTTCAAAGATGTTACCACCTTCCATGATGTCGGATGGTAAAGATTACGAACAAAGACATGAAGAAATAAGATAGACTAAAGAGAACCTAAAAATAAAAATAAAATCTTATTAGAAAGGAATCTAGCAAGTAGACCTAATAAAAAGAAATCCTAACCTAGACAATAACTATTCCCCGGGCTGCGGCGCCAAAAACTTGATACGTGGGAATCGCACCAGGCTTTACCTCTCGAGGGATCTCGAGAAGCTTACAACCCCCACCAGGCAGTGTACCTGATCGTTATAGTATAGTATAGTGACAAGTACCGGGGGATTGATCGTTCAACTCAGGAATAGTGTCGCTAGGATTAGAAAGCCTAAAAACTAGGTCTAGAGGTGAGAGATGATTCTTTTTGTATTTTTTTATATTTTATGAAAGCAATTAAAATCTCGGGTTTTTGGAAGATTAGGCGGAATTAGTTGCTAGTCAACTAACCCAATAACTAAGATGCAATCAAAATAAAATAATAGAAATGAAAATAAAGCTAATTAAACTAGTGGTGTGAACAATAATGGGGAAAATTGTGTTTACTTAGGTTTCATTATTCCCTAGATATCTTTTACAGGTTGATAGTTTGTTACAATTGCATGGATGACGGGTTATATTCCTTAATACCATTCGTGGGGTGGCGTACGTACTTCCCCAACTCTATAAGCACCTACTTCACTCCTATGTCGAGCCGTTAAAAGCTCCTAACATGGGATCTGTTAGTGCAAATATTACGATATTTAATCTATACAGTCTCGTTTGTTTTGATTGATGACAAATGTATAACTTGATACATAACGTAAAATGTACAAGTTACTTGTAATCATACTTTGTCTCAACAAACATTCAACACCTCTCAACGTCTCGAGTCATCGTATGCTACAACACAGGTTCGTACATGTTTGTTATGTAGCATTATGATCAAACCGCTTGACCAACCATTTAGAATGACTAAAATACTTTTAGGGTCTTTAAGTATTTTAGGTGTCAAAGTGCACTTTAGGTGTTAAATAGACTAAGTGTCACTTTAGGTGTTAAAGTAATATTAGTAAGTTTTACAAATGATAAAAATGTGATAACATTAGGAATCAAACATTTTTTAGTAACTCATTAACTTACTATAACAACATTACTTAGGTAATATATACTTTTTACAAGTTTACTTTCATATATATTTCTTAACCTTAAAATATATATATATATATACACACACACACACACACACACACACACACACATATATATATATATATATATATATATATATATATATATATATATATATATATATATATATATATATATATATATATACATCATATCATGTGCATTTATGGAAAGTTTATATGTTTGACCATCCATAAATCTCTTACACATTTTGGAAGTATTCCACATTGAGTCAATGCATGAAATAACTTGATGTGACATTGTTGGGTATAGAAAGTTATTGCAAAAAGTAGTATGTCCAGTTCTGGCGGAACCTTCGGGCATAAGGGGCGGAACCTTCGGGCATAAGGGGCGGAACCCTCAAAAGGGTTCCGCCAGATTAGTGGGTCTGCTAAAACCTTTGGCTATAAATAGCAACCCATGGTTTTCTAATTGGGTTGATGACTTCACACATGGTTTCTCTCTACCATAAAACCCATATCTAGATCAGTAGCAAACAATGTAGAAACATACATTAATCACCCATTCCATAATGATCATAATGCTTCTAACATTCATCTTTGTTGTAAGCATATCATATGATCCACCAAGAAGATTACAAGATCTTGAAGTCATCATTCATTAAAGCATTCCAACATATGAAGATTCAAGGGCACTTGACATCCTCAATGGTTGAAGACTTCTTATTCAAGAATTTCATGTAGATTAGGCATGCATATCCATTAGACTTTTATATCTTGGATCATCATTGTATCATAACAATATAGATTAGATGGTTTATGTGTTTGTGCCATAAAACACAAGGTTTTTATGTTGAGCCACAAAACATAGCGGGAGTGGTTATACCCTTGGTAAAGAACTCGACATCTAGCTTAGTGTCGGTAAAAGTGTAAGCGACGAACAGGAGTGGTTGTACCCATGTAAAAGAACTCGACATCTAGCTTAGTATCGGTAAAAGTGTAAGCGATGAACAAGAGTGGTTGTACCCTTGTAAAAGAACTCGACATCTAGCTTAGTGTCTGTAAAAGTGTAAGCGACGATTGTAAGGTTTTCTCCGCCGAAAAGGGAGGTTTTTGATCTAGTGAAGTAACTCTCGAGTTGGGTACTCGAGGAGTGGAGTAGGGCAGAGAGGAGATCCGTGACCGAACCACTATAAATCCTCGTGTTCGGTTTGCACTTTCCTTTTACTTATTGCCTTACTTTAATGTTTTCATTATGTGATTGTTTGTGTTGTGACTTGTTGATTGTACTTGTGTGATAACATGTTTTAAGTGATGTTAGTCATAAACCACAAGTAACATCTTTTATATTAGAACAAGCTAAAAATGGACATTTAATACAACAAGTTTAAAGTTTTTAAACGGTAAACAATTCAACCCCCCTTCTAGTTTTCCACAATTGGCATCAGAGCTTCATAGCTCTTATTTTCAAAACAAATGGTTTTTAAAATGGAGCACGATCCATGTATCAAATTACCATTGAAGCGGAATATAATATGAAAAATGTTTCGTTAAGTATACTTAGAAATTTTGTGGTTAAATATTACTTTGTATACAAGCTTGAAGGTGTCCTTGAAAAATAAAAGAAAACTTTTCTTAAAAAGTTGTAAGTGTCAAATTATGTGGTTAGAGCTAATGTACGTAAAATACGGTTTTAAAAGGAGTGTTTGGGTTAACTATAAATTTAGTTGAAAAATCACCTCCGTAAATGTTTAGATAAGTCACATAAGAAGTAATGATGTTAAAATAGGTGTATTATATGTTTACTAACAAATCTAGTAAGTCCTACACATTTTCGCTATGCGAAATACACGTTTTTAGCATTTTGTGACATTTTGTTACAGCAGACCCCACGGAACCCTCAGAAGGGTTCCTTGCCCTTTGGACGAAGGTTCCTTGGGCTGCACAGTATACAGTTTTTGTCAAACTTCAAAAATTCATAATAAATTAACCGTAAGTCCATAGGAGTCGCGCCACCTATCATTTTAAAGGTAATTGAGTCTACTTTCTTTTAAAAATAATGTCATGGCCTAAATCTAATCTGAATTCAAAAGAATAAACCAAATACTATAGTGTGTCCAAAATAGCAAGTTTCATTTTGACGTAGAAACTCAAACTTTTGAGTTAGGCAATATAAGTTAGTATCCTTTGAACATTGACATTATTTTCTTTGAAACTAAAGAATTTTGTGATATTCATATATACAAAGGAAACTAATCAAGCTTGGCATACATCGTCATATTTAAACGCACGATAGGTATATTTCTTTTTATGTTATGCTAAATGACTACTTGTTTTAGTTGTATGCATATGTGGTATTTGCTGATTGAAAGTTGTGATTGCATTTGTTTATTTGTGATTCATGTGTGTGTATCTTGTTATGATATTCATTTGCTTGTTTGTCGAATTCATGTTTATACACAATAGGATATTTGCTAGATTGTGTGTAATAAGTTGAATATTTGTGTTTGTATTGCTTATTGATTTAGATATTATTCCTTGCATATGTTATGTGATTATTTGGCATAATTCACTTAGGAATGAGAATCAAGTAATACTAATTAAATATCTTGGAATATGGTCACGCGTCTAAATGAGTCACTACATTTTTAAACATGTAGTATTCTTGTAAAACGGTGTTTGGTATACATGGCTCTACAATGATGTTTAATGAATGTGTTGTGCTATACGATAGAAACTTATCTTTGATTGATCATGTAAACTAATTGTATCATGTTTGGATGATAACACTTTGTTGTTATCAATTTCCATGTTTGGCTTAATTTCTATTTATGGTAAGCTCATAATCCTCGGCTTAATCTATATGCTAACATGTGTTACAATATGTGTTTTTGGTTTTAATCTATCACATCTAATTAGGTGCATATGTTCCAAGTATTATTAGGATACTTGAACGAGTTTCGGGAGTCAATAAATGTCCATTGTTAAGGAGTGTTTGGCACTACTTGAAATTTGAACTATTTGGTAGTTAAACAATGTGTTTCATGGATATATGTACTTCTAGGATCTTTTGTTATCTTTGTACATTGTCTTGCACTAACGGATATGCAGGTAGACAACATTTGGGATGTTGTCAAATTTTCAAGTTTATGGATATTTCACTAAGTATAGTGAAATTCGCTATCCCCCGGTCAAAGTCTAACGGTTAGAGTTTTTCTATATCCAAATTTTGCATTTCCTAATCAGTACTATATTTAAGTTTTGTTTTTAGGAGTTTTCAAAAAATTTGAAATTCGTCTCGAGGCTTGAAATAGTGGACTGCCTCATTTCTGGTGTCTGGCGGATCAGGCGGAACCTTCAAATGGGTTCCGCCAGTGCATTTTCTGGGAAACCCAGAAATAGCCCAACGGAACACACGGAACCCTCAAAAGGGTTCCGCCTGTGTATTCGTAGGGTTCCGCCAGTCCTGCAGATTTCTTTTTTAAATTTTCATTTAAATCCCTCACTCAAGATCACTTACTTTCATCACTAGGATTCTTCGCACTAATGTTCACTTATATTAGGATTAGGACATCTCACCTGCACCTATAAGATAATCATCTATAATAATACTTTCAAACTCCACAAGAATAATCCAAGATACCTTTCTCCTTAGAGGAAGGAATCCGGAAACTTGTTCCTTGCAATACTCGAACCATTGAGTATTTGTGAAGACTATACACACTCACTGCATTCTTTCGTCCTTTACTCATTCATTAGCTTGATTTGTAAATTGACAACTTCCTAACCAATCCGGACTCGTTATTTGCAAAGATTACATACAATATCGAAATCACAAGTCCAACTTATGACTATAGATATTGTCTTGTATCTACATATGTTACCTCACTTGGTAAACATAAAAATAATGTGTCATCCTTCAAGATGATAAGGATTTACATCGAGTCATAACTTACTCTTAAGTTATAGATGTATTATCGAGTCTTGCTATCCTTTTATGCTATCTAATCTCAACTAAGTAAGATTGACAACTTAAGTATTTTGTTCGAAATATTCAAGTAAACTTGACTTACTACCGTAGTCATTAAATGTCATATCCGAAAATCAACACCCAAGGATTTTAACAATGTTTGTTAAAACACTCATCACAACTTGAACACTCATCATAGTACTTTCCCAATCAATAGGAACAAAAAAAAGTGTTAATAGGTTTTCATCCTTAAACATTTAGCACTTAAGTTCATTTGTTCTTTCACCATCATCTCATCGCATTCAACTTGTGATATATCTCAGCCCATAAGCCTCACAAACACTTTGGCTTCATATCTTCATTTAAGTAAAACATGATGTCTTGAAAGACATTATGCCTAAGAAATCATGCATCAAGTTTTCATCATTAAAAGGATATTGTATATCCTATGCGTCATTCTCTCATTGAACATGAACGGTTGTGTTACATGAGATTTCATTATACCCCATTGGGTTAATGATCTTAAATCAACATATGCAAGTTCTAGGATCTAGAGCCTCCTCATCATCTCGTCATTCTTGTTTTCGTAAGCATGGTGACTTTATTCCACGTGATAATCTTACTTATTGAAAGACACCATATGTGTCTATTTTCTTTTAAGCGTTCATCATAACCAAACCTTACTCATAATCTAGTTCAAACCTTGCGCACATCCACGGTTAATCCTACACATCTCTAGAGCATACAAAAGATCTATTGAAGTTGGTAATTTCACTTAGATTCTTGTGCCAAAGAGCTTTCTTAAGAAGGTTCTTAACATATTCCATTTTCACACACTAACACATCTCTTGGTCTTTGATGATCAAATCACTCTCATACCCTTTCATCACTCAAACCTTAAACCACCAATGTCACCTGAAAAACCGAGTTATCCTTTGTTCTACCAATATCGAGTCGTCCATCATTTCCACCCCCTCAAAGAAACCAAGAGTCAATGTCATACACCTAGTCATCTTCACAAGAAGATTCCACCATGTAACCAAACAAGTGTGTCATCCCCACTACAACCTAACCCATTAAGGGTAAACCATCTTTCATGATACATAAACTTATATTCACCCTTGTGTCGCTCTTTGAAACAAAGGGCAACTGTTATATCCATACACACATTGTCATAGTTGTCTATGTAGTCGAAAGTCAAGTGAATTTCATTATGAAATGCGTCTTTTCCACTTTCTAGCAAGTGAAGAACACAAAGAAGATATCCAAGCTTCAAGTGTTGTCAAGTCATCATCACCTCATTTCATACATTCACCTTCAGTCATCAACCAACAAAACACCTCAAAATTCCATGATTCCCAATCATCTATTAATGATTACCCACATTCACAAAGAGTCTCCTAACCTCAATCCTCAAGATCACTCATCGTCACCTCCATACCAATATTCTAATCCTTTCCACATCCTTTGAGAAAACCACATGCCTCATCATACGATCATCTCGCATTGATAGAGAAGAGCTACATGACTTTAAGGATAAAGTTATTTGTATGCTAACCAACATCTGCAAAAACATTACCAAGCTCATCGTTTTCATTAACCTACAACCTCCTAAACACTTCATCATCATTCTTTATACAATGCACTAGACAATATGTTGGATGTCCACCTATTGAGGAGGAGAGAAATTCATCCACATATTTGTATTGTGTCAAATTGTATTTAAAGAACATCTACTCATGTATCTTACATCCTTAAATACCAACACATAGGTACACTCCATTTAGTTAAAGTCGGTTCACAAAACTACAAGTGCTTCAAGCCTTTGACCGTTTCTCTTTTTAATAAGTTCAAGCCTCTTTCACCCCCAATATCTCATCAAGTGAAAAACACATGATGTGTTTGACAAAGTTCTTCACTTCCACAACCAAAAACTAAACCAAATGGAGTCTAGGATTCTTCTCTCAAAACTAGGACTTCAAAACCTCATTTTCAAGAACACCATCTTAGGATCTCATCCTCTTCTTCCTCGACACATATCATGCACGTCATTGTCAGCGCAAACGATATATTGATCAAAGCCATCATTCCCAACACTTTCTCAACATGTTGGTCTAACCAACACTCTCTCATCATATGATGTCATTCCCATCCTCATATAGGTATTGGGTATTTTTTTTTTACTCTTTTCATATGGTATTCTTGTTCCTAGGTGCCTATTGTCTTCACTTCTTTTTGAAACCATTTCAAGCATACATTGTGGCATGATACATCATCTTTGGTAGATGATAATGTCATTAAAGGTCATGTAGGACTAAACCATGTTAGCACTCTTTCATCCATTGTCGTTCGATATAGGTCACTACTTCTAAACGTATTTCGTTTTCATTAGCGTCAATCCTAATCGATCAAATCATAACCCATAGCCGTCATTGAATATCAATGCCCAATCACATTTTCCTTTATCCTTTTAAGTTGTGAATCTTAGATTGCATAAGTTCATATGCTCATTCGTAATAGCATTTGCTATACATACGAGTTTCAAAATTCATGCATTATAAACACCACCTTTATCAACTCTTTCACTAATCATCACCACCATGGATTAGTGTAAAACCTATTCCTATTAATCTTGTGATGTTGTCAAATTTTCTATACTTTTACTAAAGTACAATGAAAATCGTTAGCCCTCATTCAAACTCTATCGATACGCATGTTTTTACTTGCCTCTTTGTCTTTTCCCAATCAGATTTAACAGTGTGCTTCTGTTTTAGGAAAAATTTCGAAAATAGAAAATCATTTCAATCGTCGAAAACCTGGTCTGTTAAGAATTTGCAGACTGGCGGATATGGCGGAACCAAATTTTGGGTTCCGCCCGTGTAATTTCTGGGTAGTCCCAGTTTTGGCCCAGCGGACCAGGCGGAACCAAAACCAGGGTTCCGCCCGTGTATTCGTTTGGTGCCGCTAGACCTGCAGAAATTTCTATATTTTTCTCATATTCGCATTCTCTCTAACACCATTAGCACCATCCTCTTTAAGCATTTCAACCTCATGTCTTCCTTCTAGGCTTTGCTTAGTAGGTTCCTGTCATATTATATTCACGTTTTTCTTATGATTACATTTCTTTTTAGAAGCATACACCTCATGAGATTTTTTGGTTTCATGGTTCTCTACTTTGAGTCGCTTATATCATTTATATATTTACATCTTACTTTTCTTTGAGATGAAATATATTGCACTAACTCTTTCATTGTAGGTTCACCATTATATACGCTAGATCATATATAGCATTATCATCTAAGGATGATGTTTGTATCGAATATTTTCCTTCTTTCATTTTAGGTGCTTCTTGACATAGGAGAAATATCCATCAAGCACTCATATTGCATCGTCTATACACATTGTTGTAGAGGACATGCTTGTCTAAAGACAAAACTTTCACTATACTAATTTTTTTTGTAGGTTCATATTGACGCCCTTTAACAAGGGGAGCTTCCGTCAAGCATAGGAAAATTATTGTCTTATACTAACCTTTATTTTGTAGGGTTCTTCATCCTTGCATCACATACGTTGGTACCCTAGCAACGGGGAGTATTGATCAAGGGGGAGTCAATCATACACTAACCTTTGTGTCTTTTGTAGCTTTCTTATCCTTGTATCATATATGTTGGTACCCTAGCAACGGGGAGTATTGATCAAGGGGGAGTCAATCATACACTAACCTTGAGTCTTTTGTAGCTTTCTTATCCTTGTATCATATACGTTGGTACCCTAGCAACGGGGAGTATTGATCAAGGGGGAGCAAATCATGCACTAACCTTTATTTTTGTAGCTTTCTTATTTCTTGTGTCATATACGTTGGGACCCTAGCAAAGGGGAGTATTGATCAAAGGGGAGCTACTATCTAGGGGAAGCATGCACGCATTTTTCTTTATTCTCATTCTTTGACGCACCTTTGTGTTTCGAAAAAAAGGAGATAAGTCAACATAGTCCAAAATGATTTTTATTCATCATGCATTTTTCGTATAATTTTTATGTTGCACAACACTAACCTTGATGTAGGTCAAGGAACTTAATTTGATCCATGGATCCGCTAACAACCTAAGGGACGCAACAACCTTAGGAAATTGGAGTTGAAGAATTAACTTTACTAGGGATGATGCAAGCTCGCCATTTCGGGGAGAAGTTAAGTTAACTCCAAGGACACACCCCTTTTTGTTTCGACAAAAGAGGGAGAAGAGTGTAAACGGAGAAGGAAATGTAGAAGGTGTGTTGCGGATACAAGTAAGTAATACGGACACAAGTAACTTCTTATATTTTACGTTCTATCACGTTTACATATTTTGTCATCATTAAAAAGGAGGAGATTGTTAGTGCAAATATTACGATATTTAATCTATACAGTCTCGTTTGTTTTGATTGATGACAAATATATAACTTGATACATAACGTAAAATGTACAAGTTACTTGTAATCATACTTTGTCTCAACAAACATTCAACACTGATGTGTATCAATTATAGTATATATTTATTTTCCGAAGAAATACTCGTGAAAGTATTTCCCGGGTCGTTCTCCCAACGAAGGTTTGAATGGAATATCGAATAATCGAATTGGGAATCGTGTAGTGAAAAGTGTAAAGTGAAAAGTGATTGTGAAATCGAAATATGAAATGAAAAAAATGAAATATTCAAAAGGTACAAGCTACTCATGCACAAAAGTTAAAAACGTAAAAACGGAAATGCAAACGTAATTTTAAAACATAACGTACGAAATAAAACGCGACTTTTATTCTAAAAATGATCCTACAAATGTAAAACAATTTTCTAAAAATCTTCAACTATTAAAAATAATTTTGAGAAAAAAGAAAAATATTTTTTTGAGTTTTTATTTATTTTCTATGAATTATTTTCTATTTATTGAATTAAAAAGTAATTAAAAATAAAAGAAAATGTGAAAAATTATGGGAAAATTATTAAAACTAATCTGAAAAATCTAAAATATTATAAAAGAATTTTCTAAACTATTTTTGTATTTTTAAAAGCTTTTTCTGATTTTTTTATGGATTTTTGATTATTAAAAATGATTTAAAAAAGATTAATAATGAAGAAAAATTAAGAACAATATTTAAAAAATCCAGAAAAATCTGGAAAAATTACAGAAATTCTAAAATAATATGTAAAGATTGCAGAAAAATTTTGAAATGAAAATGTTAAGCAGAAGTGCTTATTTTGATAAAACTGCTTATCACAAGTGCTTATTTTTAAGCACTTGTGATACAAGCTGACTGAAACTTTGAACTCAAGCTACAAATGAACTAATATGCTCAGATATGCCAAATCTCATAATCAAATAAGCTCAGAAACTCAGATAGCAAGCAAACAAAAGATTAAGCAATGTATTAAGCTCAAACAGCTGATCAGGGGTGAAATACAATAAGCCAGAAGCAATTTAGTAATGTACAATCCTAAAACTACTAAGATGAGACTAAGAAACAATCTCAAATCACAGAAATAGGCTCAGTGAAATACTAGCAGGCCTCTAAACTAAACAGATCCCTTTGTCAACTCAGCTTATTCACAAGTGTTTTAAGCTAATCAGAATAAGCTCAAATAACCAGCTCTATGGGGCAAAAACATGACAGAATAGCAGAGATGCAATATTAAGCAAATCTATAACCAAATACTACTTAATGCTACTTAAAAATAGGCTAAGATCAGCAGCCTGTAGAATCTATTTCAATGATACAGTTGACTATTATGAATCCTACAATATTTGACTTTTGCCAATTTCAATTAAGCTAATCTATTCTTAAATGTATTAAAAAGCTACTAATACAATAGATTAAGCTAGACTAGTCTAATATGCAACTACTACTGCCATACTACTAACTGAATTCAATTATTCTAACTGTTACACTAATTTGAAATCTAATTTGACTATTTTATGGAATACACCTACTATTTTTAGATTTAAAACTCTAATATTACACTAAAGAAGCCTAGTTGTGACAGAAATTCAGTGAGAAAACTATAACATCTAACTATCACTGTTACATCCAAACACCCCTGAACCAACTACTTAACACTGTAACTAACTGAAATTGTCCACTAAACTCAACAACAAAGATCAAATGTTACCAAAATACTATAAAAGAGCACAGATGCACCGCAATAACCAACAAATACCAGCTAAAACACAGATTCACAGATACTTCCTTAAACAGTTCAATAAAAACTACAATTATAACTACAAATCACCAAACTAAAATATAAGCTAAGCTAAATGAGCACTAAAAGAAACTGAAATATCAATCTAAACTACTAATTATGAACAACCAAAACAGAATCACAGAGTCATAGATTTATACTATTAGAATAGAAAAAACACAAGTGAAACTTACAAATGAGTCTCCCCTCAGCATAAAAGAGGGGAGTTCACTGTGCTAGCCTGTCTCTAGACAGGCTAAACCTTCAACCTTCTGAATTAGCCTGTCACTTATACCTCAAATCACCAAAATAACCACTGCAGTTGACTAAGTTTGACCAATTTTTTAAGCAAGTTTAATGTTAAAAACCAACTACTGAGTACTGAATTTCAAAGGCTTATAAGCTATTTATAATCAGTAAAAACTACAATTCAGCTTTAATTGAAACTGATTTCACAAAACTATTTTTTATCTTTTATTTTTCTGATTTTGAATGAAACTTTTGATTAAAATAAAATTCAAACTGAGAATGTAAAAGTAGTTCTAATTGACTTGAAATGATAAAACAGTAATATTAAAACAACAGTAAGCAGTAATCTATTAAAAACTAATTTGATTCAAAATAAAAACTAAAATTCATTAAAACAAAGATGAATTACAACTGATTTTTAAGCAAATACAATTACGAAAAGAAATTGGCAGAGCTTCGTTATTCGAAAACTCCACCCTTCAAACAGATACACAAGGCCTCTATTTATAGCCGTGAAGAGAGGTATGATCTAGAGAGTCCATGCTGGCGATCCTCGTGAAATTGTGCTTTCTCTGATATCATCTGAGCCCTTAGATCATGATCTAATCCATCCCACCTCATCTGCACCCTTGGATTGATTGTAATGACGCGTTCAGACCAATTATAGCTTGCCACGTAGTACCCTCGTGTGTTTGTTTGATTCTGACACATCCTGACACCACTGACACCCTTCTAGAAGACCTTGATTGTACGATTTTACCCTTACTCACGATAATTAGACCGGAACAGTATTTAGGGTTTATGTAATTGTTTTTTCTGGGTTGAGTGGGGTGAAAAGGGGGCGGGTAAATGGGGAATTTATTAATATTGGTTTGACTGTTCCTGACCTTTGACCCGTTTCAATATATTGACCGTGGGTGTTGGATGGGCTTGGGTAAGGTTTTTAGTATTTGGGCTTTTGGTGTAAAAAGGAAATTTGGCTTAGTGGTTATGTGTTGGATTTGGACTTGTAAACATGGATCAGGCTTATTGAAATTACAGGGATTAAACATGTGAAAGCAGAAATTCCAAGGACCAATTTGTAATTTGCCAATACTTCAAGGACTGAAAATGTCACTTTCTCAAAATAATTTCCAAGGACTACTTTTGCCAATCTTGAATATATGAAGGACTGAAATTGACTTTTGGATCTCGGCTTTGACTTTTTTGACCATCTTCCACTCGCGTGCCCGTTTTCCCGGTTTTTGCATGATTATTTGTCTTTTTGTGATAATATAACACCCCCATTTTAGGATCGCAGCGGAAAGGGACATGGGATGTTATATACTAGTCACATTGTACCAATATAGTAAACAACTTTCAAACAAAGTCGTTTTTAAAACTTCACATTCGATAATTTATCAGAGTTAACAAAAGTCCCAAAAGTTTTTAACATAATCTAAAGTTACATAAGTTTAAAAGTTTGAAACATTATCGAATGAGAAATTTTATTAAACATGAGCCATCAAGTAGAGATCCATTTCTTTGCGCCACCCATCCATGCTTAAGCCACTTACGGACCTGAGATAAAACATGCTAAAAGTCAACACAAAGGTTGAGTGAATTCATAGAGTTTAATAAGTAATAAGTTGAATACAAGCATTATTTATCAATAGACATATAACAAATACATGTCGGGTAATCAGATTATAGTATTGAGAATTATGAAACCGAAACCTTAACCATGATTTTGTGCCCCGAGGTAAAAATTGCCAGTTTACCCCAAACTCTCAAGATTATGTGACCGTACCCAGTCAAAGCCGGCCAAGCCTAATATGCATATCCATAATAATAGCGTTTCAATCACTATAATCATGTAATCGGGTAGAGCATACCAAAAACTACTTGTATTCAGTTTGTAAAAGTAGCATGTATCCCCCTCGCGAGGTTTATAAAACATTTAAATGAGTAAAGGCGAGGCTATGAACTCACCGTGAACAAAGAGGAATAATCACAATCAAGCAAGCGAAGAAAGATAGCCGCGAAGCTCTACGAAGAACCTAAACATATATACGTTGTCTTAGGTTTTGAAAATAAATATTTATGCCATATGGCTATATGTTACATAAATTATGATCTTAATTGTGCTTGGTACACATATACTAAATACATATATAACAAGTTTTAGTTTGACACTAAAGAGTTATTTATAAATATGAATTTATATTCTTTATAAAAGTCAAGTGTCAAATTTATATTTGTTTCTAAGTCCAAAATATGTTATGAAGGTCCAATGATGAGTCTAAGGTTCAAATTTAGTCCAACAGTCCCATTTTTAATCAAAAAGGTTCAAATTAAGCCTAAGAGTTCAAAATATAGGAGGTGGTTCAAAATATATTTAAAGTCGAAAAGTTTTATAAAATGTAAACATTTTTATACTTTTTATTCCAATGCTGATGGAAATTTTTATAACTTGCTCATCTTAGAAATTCCGTTACTTGTAAACCATAAGTCAAAAATTTACGTTCTTTATATCCCCGGAAAGGTATTTGTCTGTACTAACAAACTTTGTGGGTCCCACTAAGTCAAAAATTTGATTACATTAGTAAAACTATTTATTTACCCATACTACTCAGTCCATCAGTTTTCCAATTTAAAAATGTCCCGCGAAAAGTGCGATATATAGAGTTTTACTAACCCGATTAATTTCCCGCTTTCAGCCACGTTTAAGTTAAGATGTTATCTAAAACTTTTATGTTTTGAGTAACAGTGGGTTATTCACAAAAAAATGACTTATACACGTTTTAAATCTGTTACTCAGAATGTGACATGTTTCACGAAAATAATTCTAGTTTAATCATCGTAATGAGTTATTCGATGAAATACCCGTCAAAATGACCACAAGACATAGGGCTATAACTAAATATATTTAGTTTAGGTCCAATGTTTACTGATTAAATCAGTTTATTCCGTTTTTACCCCTGAATCAGATTCACAGTTTGCATGTCTAGTCCTTTAGGGTTTTTAGTGATTAAACTTATGTACCAAGCCTAACCAAGCAACATAACTTATATAATATACAAATACATCAAGATATACAACTTTTACAGTAGTGAAAGTAAAAATAAAATGAAAAGTGAGTGGAGAGTTTCCTTAAAAAGATGAAGAACAAGAAAAATTACAAGAAGAACAAGATCACTAATCCTAATGATCCCACAAACCCAAGCTTCCAACATTAATCAACCAAAACCCAAATAACCTTGCAAGAACACTTTGAAAACCCTTTGAAATCCTTAAAAATCACAGCCCTTATCACCTTGGAAAATCTTTTAAATAAAATCTTGAAATGAAGAACTTTGAGGAGGAAAGGAATCAAGAACAAACTAGCACCAAAGGACCTTTAATCTTGTGCACCAAATCTTGTGGTAAAAATTGAAGATAATGGTGAGTGTGGGCTGTATAAGCCACGAAATTTAGAGTGAAAATGCAGATTTTTGGAGTGAAATAAGTTGTTGATACAAACAAGAATGAGTTTGTAGCCTTATATGAGTTTGATTTTAAGTGGAAGACACATGGTGTCACCAAAAAAGAAAGATATAATTTAGCCAAGACACTTGGTGTCTTGGTTGCTCAAAATCTGTCACAAGGGGTGGAGCAAAAGGGTGAGTGGAGATTATATGATTTAATTTGAGTATTGAGTGTTATAGATGTAGTTTTGATCCCCGGTAGTTAAAACGTAGAGTTTTTAAGACGAGTAATGTAATACCGGGTAGTAATAAAATATAAAATTTTTAAAAATATTAAAACTTGTTTTCATAATCTATTTTAGTAATTTAGATGAGTGGTGAATTCATCGGAGGGTTTAAACATCGTTAAAGTTGAAACCGTGAGTTGAAAACGCGTTTGGTGACACGGGTTATTGATAAAAGTGACATAAGCTATAAAAATGACACGACAAGTATAAAACTCATTTGTAAACATGAAATAATTTAAAATTTCATAAAATATGTAAATTATCATAGTCTAGGGTTGGTTCACTTTGTTAAAATTTTAAAACCTAAATTTAAATCGCGTAAAACGTAAAAGGTGCAAGGTTTACGTAAAATGGAAAAAGTAAAGTGTGACTTTTAAAATATGATTGTAAGGAACCCAAAATGCATAAAAAGTATAGAATGGACATAGTCTAGTCGCGGTTAGATTAATTGAACGTACGCAGATAACTTCCGACGAAGTAAGTTATTAAAAAAATAGAATAGTTAAATAATAAAATATTAAAATTAGTGACATGAAAATTTTACGAAATGTCACAGCACGTACTTCTTAAGAGAGCGCCGTCCCGGAGCTCAACTCGCTTTATCTCTAGACGGTTCACTTGCGAAAAGATGAGGATTTGTTTAGTTGTTTTGCTCGATCGTAAGATTACCGCTGAATTGTTATACTTACATAAAAATTTTGTGATTCTCGAAGATCAAGTAGAAGATCAATTAGACATAACCCATATATAACTATTCCTAGTATTTGAAAAATCTAAGTCGAACATAGGTAGTCAGACTATGTTCCACTGTCCCAAGGTTAAATATTGGTGACTAGACTATATTTAATCAAGGTTCGATAAGATTTTCAAATACTTAACTTAGTTATACTCGTGATATGTCCATTGTTGGACAAGTATGGAGTTTGCATAAGTATCTTATATACAAAGAGTGATATAAGTTTGTACATACGTAAGAATCAATCATAAGTAGGTAGTATGAGTGTGTAACACAAGCGAATAAGGAAAATGCACGCAGAAAAGGAAGTTTTAAGCAGTTCTAAATCAGTCCATATCGGGCCAGAATCACGGACCTTTAACAATGAAGGATTCAAAAGAGAACTTGATGAATGTATAGAAAGTTACTGAACTTCAGCTTTTGAAGATAATGAATCAGTTTATAAGAATTATAGAAGAATGAAGAACGTTAACATAATAACAAAGTAGTTATGATTTGCAAGAAGATGTCTAAATGATTTATAGGGTGGTGAAAATTTTGGTATAAGGTAAATGACAGAGCGATTTGTAAGATGATAACAAATAGTTTATTCGGAACTAGTCAAAACAGTTTATGTAACGGTAGTAAATTAGTGATTTAGTTTATAAGATGGTGGTGATGTAGTTTGTAAGGGAGTGACAAAATGATTGATGGATGGTGACAAACATTGTAAATTATTTTAGCGAAATGATTTATAAAGCGGTAGTAAAATAGTTAAGCTAACGGCAAAATCATTTGTAAGGTGCTTAAAATAGTTTATATGAGACTAACAAAGGTGTTCATAAGTTGATAGTAAGTATGGTCATACGCTATACAAGGTATTCGTAAGGTAGTTCTTTGGAGAGTAGTAAATACGTTTGATAATATCGTGAAATAAAATTTATATGGTAATAACGAAGTTGTTTATAAAATGGCAGTGAATTTCCAAGGTAAATAAATAGAATGTGATGGGTTTCATATAAGACACCATTGTTTAAGGTTATGAAAAGAATTTTTTTTTTTCTTTTTTTTTTTTTTTTTTTTTTTTTTTTTTAGAGATCATAACATTACTCATGATTTTTGAGAAAATAAATAAGACCACTATGTCACCCACAACGTACGAGAAAGTTTTTAAAGGATCATCAAAATGAATAAATATGTATTTAATAGTTTAGGAATTTAATGAAACATACATTTACTTGGGACTGTTAGGGTTTGACTAGATGTGTAAAGAATCGGATAAAACATTTATAAAAATAATCCTCTATACAAAAAAGAAGTAATGCTTTGATGGGTATAAATAGTCGAGAGAAAATCAAGTGTATATAGATAGTCTTTTATATAATTACCATTAATTCGGAAAGGGAGAAGAAACGCTCAGAAAACATAAGTTTACGGGGAGTAAAGAAATCGAGAGGAATTGATAAATCGTAACGAGTTTCGCCATCAGATGTAATGATAGTATATAAAGTTATGAAAGGGTATATAGACCATTGTAATCACCTACAACGTCTGATAAATAAGAGAAACCATTGTGCAAATCACAATGTTAATGAAGTAAGTGAGACCATTGTGTAACCCACAATGTCATAATAATGAATGAGACCATTGTAATCACATACAATGTCTGATAAATAAAAGAGACCATTGTAATCGCATACAATGTCTGATAAATAAGAGAGACCATTGGTTAGAAGAGTTTAGTATTCATGTGAGAACTTTATATAGAAATATATCGATGTTTCGGGAAAAGCAGGATAGTCGAGAAATATTACAAGTGCATATGGTAATATATATTATACGTATGTGCATAACAACGGTGCACTTGAAGATGTGTATAAATTTCCGGATGGAAATTCACAATGCACATGAATAGCATAAAATACAACAAGGAAGTTTAGTGCACAAAAGGTTATATATATATAAGAGTGATACTTTCGCGGATTATCAAACGAGTTAAGAAATAATTATAGTACTCCTATAATTATCCCTAATATAGTATGATTAAGATATACATACGAGGGAGAAATAGGAAGCTCAGGAGTAGGCGTGCATGGATATCGGACAAGATGATGGAAGCTCATGATTTTCAAAAAAAAATAAATGATTATAGTCTAGGTTTTTAAAAACAAAAGGACCTAGTTCACTATAATTTGTGCTCTGGTACCATTCAATAACACCTCCATTTTAGGATCGCAGCGGAAAGGGACATGGGATGTTATATACTAGTCACATTGTACAAATATAGTAAACAACTTTCAAACAAAGTCGTTTTTAAAACTTCGCATTCGATAATTTATCAGAGTTAACAAAAGTCCCAAAAGTTTTTAACATAATCTAAAATTACATAAGTTTAAAAGTTTGAAACATTATCGAATGAGAAATTTTATTAAACATGAGCCATCAAGTAGAGATCCATTTCTTTGCGCCACCCATCCATGCTTAAGCCACTTACGGGCCTGAGATAAAACATGCTAAAAGTCAACACAAAGGTTGAGTGAATTCATAGAGTTTAATAAGTAATAAGTTGAATACAAGCATTATTTATCAATAGACATATAACAAATACATGTCGGGTAATCAGATTATAGTATTGAGAATTATGAAACCGAAACCTTAACCATGATTTTGTGCCCCGAGGTAAAAATTGCCAGTTTACCCCAAACTCTCAAGATTATGTGACCGTACCCAGTCAAAGCCGGCCAAGCCTAATATGCATATCCATAATAATAGCGTTTCCCTACGGAATTAACGGTTTCACGGTGGGGACTTAATTGGCAAGAAGCATTCAATCACTATAATCATGTAATCGGGTAGAGCATACCAAAAACTACTTGTATTCAGTTTGTAAAAGTAGCATGTATCCCCCTCGCGAGGTTTATAAAACATTTAAATGAGTAAAGGCGAGGCTATGAACTCACCGTGAACAAAGAGGAATAATCACAATCAAGCAAGCGAAGAAAGATAGCCGCGAAGCTCTACGAAGAACCTAAACATATATACGTTGTCTTAGGTTTTGAAAATATATATTTATGCCATATGGCTATATGTTACATAAATTATGATCTTAATTGTGCTTGGTACACATATACTAAATACATATATAACAAGTTTTAGTTTGACACTAAAGAGTTATTTATAAATATGAATTTATATTCTTTATAAAAGTCAAGTGTCAAATTTATATTTGTTTCTAAGTCCAAAATATGTTATGAAGGTCCAATGATGAGTCTAAGGTTCAAATTTAGTCCAACAGTCCCATTTTTAATCAAAAAGGTTCAAATTAAGCCTAAGAGTTCAAAATATAGGAGGTGGTTCAAAATATATTTAAAGTCGAAAAGTTTTATAAAATGTAAACATTTTTATACTTTTTATTCCAATGCTGATGGAAATTTTTATAACTTGCTCATCTTAGAAATTCCGTTACTTGTAAACCATAAGGCAAAAATTTACGTTCTTTATATCCCCAGAAAGGTATTTGTCTGTACTAACAAACTTTGTGGGTCCCACTAAGTCAAAAATTTGATTACATTAGTAAAACAATTTATTTACCCATACTACTCTGTCCATCAGTTTTCAAATTTACAAATGTCCCGCGAAAAGTGCGATATATAGAGTTTTACTAACCCGATTAATTTCCCGCTTTCAGCCACGTTTAAGTTAAGATGTTATCTAAAACTTTTATGTTTTGAGTAATAGTGGGTTATTCACAAAAAAATGACTTATACACGTTTTAAATCTGTTACTCAGAATGTGACATGTTTCATGAAAATAATTCTAGTTTAATCATCGTAATGAGTTATTCGATGAAATACCCGTCAAAATGACCACAAGACATAGGGCTATAACTAAATATTTTTAGTTTAGGTCCAATGTTTACTGATTAAATCAGTTTATTCCGTTTTTACCCCTGAATCAGATTCACAGTTTGCATGTCTAGTCCTTTAGGGTTTTTAGTGATTAAACTTATGTACCAAGCCTAACCAAGCAACATAACTTATATAATATACAAATACATCAAGATATACAACTTTTACAGTAGTGAAAGTAAAAATAAAATGAAAAGTGAGTGGGGAGTTTCCTTACAAAAGATGAAGAACAAGAAAAATTACAAGAAGAACAAGATCACTAATCCTAATGATCCCACAAACCCAAGCTTCCAACATTAATCAACCAAAACCCAAATAACCTTGCAAGAACACTTTGAAAACCCTTTGAAATCCTTAAAAATCATAGCCCTTATCACCTTGGAAAATCTTTTAAATAAAATCTTGAAATGAAGAACTTTGAGGAGGAAAGGAATCAAGAACAAACTAGCACCAAAGGACCTTTAATCTTGTGCACCAAATCTTGTGGTAAAAATTGAAGATAATGGTGAGTGTGGGCTGTATAAGCCACGAAATTTAGAGTGAAAATGCAGATTTTTGGAGTGAAATAAGTTGTTGATACAAACAAGAATGAGTTCGTAGCCTTATATGAGTTTGATTTTAAGTGGAAGACACATGGTGTCACCAAAAAAGAAAGATATAATTTAGCCAAGACACTTGGTGTCTTGGTTGCTCAAAATCTGTCACAAGGGGTGGAGCAAAAGGGTGAGTGGAGATTATATGATTTAATTTGAGTATTGAGTGTTATAGATGTTGTTTTGATCCCCGGTAGTTAAAACGTAGAGTTTTTAAGACGAGTAATGTAATACCGGGTAGTAATAAAATATAAAATTTTTAAAAATATTAAAACTTGTTTTCATAATCTATTTTAGTAATTTAGATGAGTGGTGAATTCATCGGAGGGTTTAAACATCGTTAAAGTTGAAACCGTGAGTCGAAAACGCGTTTGGTGACACGGGTTATTGATAAAAGTGACATAAGCTATAAAAATGACACGACAAGTATAAAACTCATTTGTAAACATGAAATAATTTAAAATTTCATAAAATATGTAAATTATCATAGTCTAGGGTTGGTTCACTTTGTTAAAATTTTAAAACCTAAATTTAAATCGCGTAAAACGTAAAAGGTGCAAGGTTTACGTAAAATGGAAAAAGTAAAGTGTGACTTTTAAAATATGATTGTAAAGAACCCAAAATGCATAAAAAGTATAGAATGGACATAGTCTAGTCGCGGTTAGATTAATTGAACGTACGCAGATAACTTCCGACGAAGTAAGTTATTAAAAAAATAGAATAGTTAAATAATAAAATATTAAAATTAGTGACATGAAAATTTTACGAAATGTCACAGATAAATCCGTACCTGCATGTTCACAACATAAAAACACATATTTCCTTGGCATTTGTTAGCTCATTTAGTCAATTTGGGTCGGTATTTGGCCATAAAATGGTATGTGAATTAACACATACCAAAATCCCCCAGACTAAGGTATTGTCGTGTCCTCATGCAATGTGATCAATTCACGCTTTTGGGATAAATAATTTCAAAACTCTTCCTACTAACTTTGTAAAGTACCAAGGAGGTTCGAAAGAAGTAATAAAATCATTTATTCCCAAAAACGCTCCGTTTTCCAAAATTTTTCCTTTATTCCTTTATTCCACTTTCACTTTCTATTTTTGTACTTTTCATACTTCATTTCTTGTGACGGTTTGTTGAACTTTCATTATTTTGCAATAATTATTAGGGTCAATGAGTATAAACACTTTTCATAGAAAAGTGACCGTACGGATAAAAATCGTCATCCTTGATTTTTCACAAGCTCCCAAACTAAGCGTACAAACGAGATCACAGCTTATCTACAAGTTAGATGCTAACACTACTCATAAAAGTTACTTGTGGAAACTCCTTACTTCCATGTCCTAAGTTTTGTATCTCAATATTTTATTTTGGTTGAGAAATGAATTGCTTCATATTTTTTCATTTCAATAATTTTTAGTCCGATAGTGACACCTAAGTTAAAATGATAAGTAGTTATTCATTTTCTCTTAAGAACCACTGCAATAGAAATTCGGTCCACATCAAGGAATTTTGGTACATACAATATCATAAATATAAGTTGCGTAGTACTACACGTGCACCTCATGTGTCCAATTCAGAATCATCCACATGCACCTCTCGCGCCAACAACTTATTTACATTCAAACTCTTATTCAACATAACTTTCAACTTTCACTTTTTTTCATTTTTCACTTTTCTCACTTTTCTTATATTTTTCATACTTTTCACTTTTTTCATTCTTGATTTTTTTTTTTTTTTTTTTTTTTTTTTTTTTTTTTTTCATAACATCAATGGAAGCTTATCGGGTAGCTCCAAAACCACATAGATAATCAACTTTTGACTTTTGATTTTTTCACTTTTTGCTCTTATTTTTTATGTTCCTTGATATGTACCCAACTTCTAAAGCAAAAATTCTCTTAAGAAAACAAAGAACTAAATATTATTCAAACCTAAATACCACTAATTAGCCTAGAACATCTATTATATATGGGTGACGTATCTGATGGGAGTAAAAAGCCACAAGTACCTCTCATGAGCTCTAAAGAGAACCACTACTCCACATTTAGCATCTAACTTCTAAATAAACTCTATCATTTCTCGCTCTTCGCAATTTAAGATTCCAAGTAATGGAACCCGCGAATACTTAGCCGATAATCAGCCACGCATATATAAAGTCAGTTACAGAAACTTGCAAATTCTAGAAGAAGAATTCGCGTTTTCTAGCTCCTAATGTAAAAGACTAGCGAAAGCTTTTAAGCTGCGCATATATAAAGTCAAGTACGGGAACTTGCAAATTCTAGAAGAAAGAATTCGCATTTTATAGCTCCTTGTGTACAAAACTAGCACAAGCTTATGTGATCATCATTGGTTAAGGGAACAAGCTAGGGCTCAACACGCCCGGTCAAGTCAAAATATTTATTCCTACTCTCGCCAACAAGAAAGTCAACAAGGTGTCAAAACAATTATTCAAACTTTATTATATTTTTGCACAACTTTTTCAACTTTTTCACATCTTTTTGTGCTTTTTCATGACATTTTCATTCATTTTTCTTCAAATTTTTTTTGAAATTTTCAATTTTTCAATTTTTTATTTTTGGTGGAAAAACGGAGTTGCGAGAGTACACGACATGTGAAAAATGCAAGGTCAAAATCGAATCGAAGATTCACCCTCCCCCAGACTAGAATGAAACATTGTCCTCAATGTTTTACGGGTTAAGGTAATCCTAAAAAAATTCTAGGGCCGTTTATTAGTTATGCCAAAGAAAACGTTAGTCGATAATATTCACGGATATAGGATTTCCAATAAGCACCGATGAATGAAACTCGAGCGGAGAGAAGATAACGAGCACGAGAGTCATCATAAATCGCAGACAATCCTAACAAACATCACAAACAACCACGGAACACAAGAGTAGAAGAGGCACCCCCTCCTCACGTTATTCGTTAGAAAATAGAAAAATAAGAATATGAAATTGAATAAGCATGGGTTGCCACCCACGAAGCGCTTTGTTTTTTTATTTTCGAGTCACGTAGCTTGACTCGATCCCCGAATTAATTTGTCCTTGGGGAAAAATCCGTGGAAAAATAATCTCACTCGGGCTTTCATTCAAAATATTTTGAAAAACATATGATTTAGGTGAAAGTTCCATCCCGAAGAGATAACCGATGGTATTTTAATAGTTAAAACTTTTAAAAATGATACCAGGGTCAAAAACAACATCCTCACTCCCCACAGATTGACGGATAAGAGAAATCACACCAAATGTTACAAATGGAAAGAAGGTCATGATAACAATCTTGAAAAACTCATCATCATCAAAAGAAAACTTCATAATTATGGAATTATGAATTTTATCATTTAAGCTCATTTTAAAAACTTTTCCGGGTGGAAGGGATGGGATAAAATTTTCATTAAGATTCTCATTTTTAAGAACACCACCCGGATCATGATCAATTTCAAGATCAAAACTGAAACTTTCATATTCAGGTTTAGAAAACTTTTCAATTTCACATTCAGATTCATCAAAGCGAAATGACTCATACTCCGGAAGAGAGATAAAAGCATGAGAAGTGGTATTGCCATGACTCGTCTCTTCCGAGTGATCGAAATGAAAAGCTTCATAAGTCGTATCAGAAAAATCAGGACAATAAGTGGGATTGCCACTCATCTCCTCAGTCGTATCAAAGGTAAAACTCTCGAAGTCTGGTAAAAATTCCTCGAGCTCGGGCTCCAGAGGATCATCAATTATAAGCTTGTTAGGAATACAAATATTCCTATAAAAGTCTCGGTCACCTGATTATTGTAATAGCATTAAGTTAGCTCGTAGTTAGTTTATATATTAGTTAATTAGTATTAGTTTAAGTAACACCGCAGAAGAAGGACGGGTCTTCACCCACTGTATGCCTGATCCACAGCCCGGGTGTGGGCGTTTATGTTGTAAGTATAAATACCCCTCTCCACATGTGGAGAGGGTTGGACCTTCACTTAATCTCAATCTAATATTTCATTTTCTCTCAAGGTTCCCCTCTCCCTCTCCTCCTTGTTTCTGCAACGCCACACAAATCACATGAGGAATCATGTTTCCAACATAGTTAGTATTATACAATTGGTATCAGAGCCAAGGTTTCATCTTAGGGCCTTGTAGAATCGGATTTGAAGGTTGATGAGGCGAAAAATGAACCACTTTTAGGGGGTCATTTAAGCCGGAATTCGAATTTATTTGATCAAATATTGCCCTAAATTGTTCCTTTTGTGATTTTAGGTACTTTGGGAGTGAAATCTGGAAAAGGAAGCAATTCGGACGTTTTTGGAGCATAAAAGTGAAGAAAACGCCAAAGTCTTAATTTTCCTTGCTGGGAATAGTAGGTGACGGCGTCAAGAGTAATATCCTGACGGCGTCAAGAGCAATTTCCACGATGATCCAGAACAGATTTGACGGCGTCACAAGGAAGGGCGTCAAGAGGAAAATGCATGACGGCCTGGAAATGCATAACACATGACGGCTTCAGAAGTAGATCAAGGCAGTCCGAGAATTATTTTCGCGGCGAGGTGACGGCGTCACCTATTTGGTCTTGACGCCGTCAGACCCTATTTCCTATATATAGTTTTCTAATTTTTACACATTAAAGAGAGAGAAGTTTTGGAGAAACCCTAGTACGATTTTGGTGCGAATTTTACAGGTTTTTCAAGGGTTCCAACCCCTTGATACCTTTCATGTTTAATTAAGATAAGTGTTCTTTTAATTCAATCAATATGTCTATGTGTTGGTTGTCTATATCTTGTTCTTTTCTTAATTCCATCATGCTAGGCTAGATCTATCTTGTGTTTGCTTGGATCTAATGAAACCTAGATGTTGATTACTTGTTTATAGTTTGTTTTGGATGAGTGAATTTATATGTTAGGCTTAAGAAAACTGGCAGATCTCCAAATGGTAACATGCTTGAACGTCTTAGGAAACATGAACCTATTGCACTAAGGTCTTTATTGGTTGTATTTAATGCATGAGCCACTGTTTACAATCCCTATAGTTATGCTGGGCATGGTGTAGGAGGAGATAAGAGCTCATAGAATTGGGGAGTTATGTGCGATACCCCATGAATGGTATTAAGGAATACAATCCGTCATCCATACAACTATAACAAGTAATTAACGTGTAAAAGATGTCTAGGGAGTAGTGAAATCTAAGTAAACACATTTTCTCCACTTATTGCTCACAACCTTAGTATAATTTAGCTTATTTTTATTTCTAGTATTTTATTTTGATTGCATCATAGTATTGGGTTAGTTGACTAGCAACTAATTCCGCCCAAATCCTTCAAACCCGAGATTTTAACTTGCTTTCTAAAAAATATAAAAATACAAAAATAATCATCCCTCATCCTTAGAACTAGTATTTAGGTTTTCTAATCCTAGCGACACTATTCCTAGCTGAACGATCAATCCCCCGGTACTTGTCACTATACTATACTACAACGATCAGGTACACTGCCTGGTGGGGGTTGTAAGCTTCTCGAGATCCCTTGAGAGGTAAAGCCTGGTGTAATTCCCACGCATCAAGTTTTTGGCGCCGCAGCCCGGGGAATAGTTATTGTCTAGGTTAGAATTTCTTTTTATTAGGTCTACTTGCTAGATTCCTTTCTAGTAAGATTTTATTTTTATTTTTAGGTTTTCTTTAGTTTATCTTAATTCTTTGTGTCCTTTGTTCGTAAGCTATTTCGATGGATAACAATAACATTGATCGTTTGATTCCTGTTATTCGTGTTTTTCATCGTAGGATTTTCCAAATGCCCACCCCACTCCCTTTAGTTGAGAACGAGAACCCACCTAACCTTTCGCCCAACCACCACTTTGACAATAATTCTGAGTTAGAGGAGTCTGATCATGATGATGACCGTAGGGCTAGTCCCTTTTACTATTCAGACTCTGACGAGGATCTTGATGATGGTGATGTAATTAATGAGAATAGGATGGAAGAAGAAATAAACCCTCTTAGGTATATCGACCCTAGGACTAGGATTGAGTGTGATAGCTCATTCAACATGCAATTTTCTTGTAAGATCGGATTTAAGAGCTTTAACGCCTATCTTAACTCATCTCTCCCAATGAACATAATCTCGCGCAATGAATATAATAAAATCATAGTAGATGAGTTAGAATACAAAAGGGAAAATATTGTGGCTAGGGCAATACCATTGCATGTGTTTGTAGGAAGTTTGGTTTATCTTGTTGAGTTCATGGTTATGGAGAATCTAGGAGAATTTATTGATGATAAATTGACCCAAGTTGTGTTTGGAAGACCTTTCAAACGGTTGACCAACCTCGATGAAAAACTCATAGAAGGGTTAATTACATTCTCGGATGGGGATGAAGACTTTGTCTATCAAATGCCCCGCACACACCCTAGGTTCAAGGATTTCTCCATGGAAAAGTGTAGTAGGTATCCGCCTATAGAAATGCTAAGTGAGAATGATAAGAGAAGAGGACTTAAGTATACTGATGAAAAGAATAAAAGATACTATCGCGGATGCTTAGAGTTAGGAGATGATTATAGGAAAGATGAGGCGACTATTAGATGGCTCACACTTGGTTATGTGAGCATAAGCGATACACGTTAACCCATGACCTTGAGTCTAGCTACAAGACTCGTAAATAAAGAAAAGCGCTTCGTGGGAGGCAACCCATGTTTTGTGTGATTTTATTTTTGTTTGTTTGTTATTTGCTTCCGTGTGCATGCTTAGTTTTTATTGTTGGTTGATCATGTTTCTAAATTAAAAAGTGGAAATACTTTACTTTGTTGTTTTGGCCTAGTCTTAACTCCACCTAAAAGTATTTTTGCAAAAGATAAGTGTAAGGGGAAACCCCAAATATGTTTTTAAGAAACAAACCGATCATGATTCTCTACAATATTAAATGAACATGTATATTCGTATTTGTTAGAGTCAAATGCTTGTATTGAGTCATAATGAAGTTTTGCAGGATTTTCTAGGAAGTAGGACCAAGTTTTTCCAGAAATTTTCCGGAAACTTAACATAAGAATTTCTGCAGGTCAATCCTGACGGCGTCACGAGTTAACTCTTGACGGCGTCAAGTGTAAAAATATGGAAATTTTACCGGTTTTGTTTTTCTAACAGAGTCTTATGGTTTTTGTGAATTATTAAGTTTTATAATCTCCAGGAAATCTGCAAACTTCATTCCACAAGCATTATATCTTATCTTGTTTTCTAGGATTTAGTAACTTATATGGGATGCCGCCGATTTTACGCGAGGTTGTTTTGTCTATTTTCTCAGGATTTACAGGTTATGTATGACAAGAAGATGATTTATATTCTGGAAAGGAAGCTTTGATTGTTCATTTTCTTGGAGGAAGATTTAACCTGGCCACCCTATTATCCATACCGAGCGAATCAGGGGAGTATTTGATTTCATTCTCTTTACTTTTTAACTTTTACATTCTTTACTTGAACATTGGGGACAATGTTCATCTTAAGTGTAAGGGGAGGGTAAAAAGATGATACCTTACATATGCACTTTCGCTTGAGTTTGTTTTGTTTGATGGTAGATGTGTAATAAAACTATGAGAAATACTTGTTAGTGCAATTTTAGCGCCAAATTTAAAATTTTTTACAACATTTAGGAGTGAAACTTTAGCCATAGCAAGCGTCTCATGGATAGGAGATTGTATGACTAGCACAAAACCGTATATTCAGAAAAATTTTCCACCCAAATATGTGAGGTTCGCCTTTAGATTTGATAGGAAAAGCATTTACTATTAGTGCTTATGAGTGTACCGGTAGCATTTAGATTCTAGAACTTGCGTTAGTGATGCATTCCGAGACCGCTAGTGAGACTACATTCGTGTAGTAAGATTTACTACATGATAAGAGGCATTAGGATCACCCTTGTGTTAAACCCGTATTATAATTACTTGACCATTTAAGTCATATTACTTGGCTAGTTAAGTCAACTAGTACACCCCTCCGAGTCTCTCTTTTCGTTTCTAACTTTAAGCATTTTACTTAAAGGAAGAATTTGTTACACCCCACTTAAATGTACACCCAAATCGCCTTAGCGTTCCGTGTATGCGCTCATTTTTAGTGCATTATTGTTATTTGTTAAACCCTCAGTTAACTATCTAATTGATTACATGGTTGCTAAGTCGAGTCATATCCTTGTACATATTGTTTTGGGACGATTGGGACTCATGGGTAAAGTACTTATTTTATGGAGTAATGGGGAAGAACATCATTTATTACCCCCATACGTACGTTAATCTTAAAAGTGCTCCAATTGTTTTGATTTTCTTAATTCGAGTCATTAGTTTTGTTTATTGTAAAGTATGTAAAGATTCAAGTGTAAGGGGAATTCCCATTCTCTATGATGTATTATTTTGAATGGTAGGGTAAGAGTGTATGTCAAAAAAAAAAAAATAAATAAAAAAAAAATAAAAAAAAATTGAAAAATCAAGAAAAGAAAAAGAAAAACAAAAAAAAAATGAGAAAAACATACGGACTACCATCCCTTTTTCATTCTATGTTTATTTTATGTTTTTGTTATTTTTCATTTATTAGCTTAAGTCGAGTCTAGTCTTGGCTTAGCAACGCCATATTGTACATGTAATTGACCAAGATTGTTAACTCGCCACCAGTAAAACTTCCTTTATCCAACAAAACCGTGTATTTCATATCCCTACACCTAACGTTACAACCCTTTAAAAGACCTCTTTGATAGTTTATCCTAGGTGCTTACGCCATGTGGTGGAGGTTTGATCATTTCCCAAGCCTATGGTAATCTATTTTGCTATGACAGGTAGTGAGAGATATCTTCCGTTTCCATATTGTAATTTATAGTTTATTACACCCGAGAGATGTGAGTATCTAAACACTATTTGTGAGGTGCTTGTGTATGACCTCCATGCTTGTCTATTGGTCTTTAGTGGAACGATTATTTGTTGTAATTACTTTTATATTAGTGTTAAATGACCCATAACTTGTATTTTGAGTAGAATAAAAGCGCATTTGCTTGAGGACAAGCAAATCTCAAGTGTAAGGGTATATGATGAGGCGAAAAATGAACCACTTTTAGGGGGTCATTTAAGCCGGAATTCGAATTTATTTGATCAAATATTGCCCTAAATCGTTCCTTTTGTGATTTTAGGTACTTTGGGAGTGAAATCTGGAAAAGGAAGCAATTCGGACGTTTTTGGAGCATAAAAGTGAAGAAAACGCCAAAGTCTTAATTTTCCTTGCTGGGAACAGTAGGTGACGGCGTCAAGAGTAATATCCTGACGGTGTCAAGAGCAATTTCCATGACGATCCAGAACAGATTTGACGGCGTCACAAGGAAGGGCGTCAAGAGGAAAATGCATGACGGCCTGGAAATGCATAACACATGACGGCGTCAGAAGTAGATCAAGGCAGTCCGAGAATTATTTTGGCGGAGAGGTGACGGCGTCACCTATTTGGTCTTGACGCCGTCAGACCCTATTTCCTATATATAGTTTTCTAATTTTTACACATTAAAGAGAGAGAAGTTTTGGAGAAACCCTAGTACGATTTTGGTGCAAATTTTACAGGTTTTTCAAGGGTTCCAACCCCTTGATACCTTTCATGTGTAATTAAGATAAGTGTTCTTTTAATTCAATCAATATGTCTATGTGTTGGTTGTCTATATCTTTTTCTTGTCTTAATTCCATCATGCTAGGCTAGATCTATCTTGTTTTTGCTTGGATCTAATGAAACCTAGATGTTGATTATATGTTGATTACTTGTTTATAGTTTGTTTTGGATGAGTGAATTTATATGTTAGGCTTAAGAAAACTGGCAGATCTCCAAATGGTAACATGCTTGAACGTCTTAGGAAACATGAACCTATTGCACTAAGGTCTTTATTGGTTGTATTTAATGCATGAGCCACTGTTTACAATCCCTATAGTTGTGCTGGGCATGGTGTAGGAGGAGATAAGAGCTCATAGAATTGGGGAGTTATGTGCGATACCCCATGAATGGTATTAAGGAATACAATCCGTCATCCATACATCTATAACAAGTAATTAACGTGTAAAAGATGTCTAGGGAGTAGTGAAATCTAAGTAAACACATTTTCTCCACTTATTGCTCACAACCTTAGTATAATTTAGCTTATTTTCATTTCTAGTATTTTATTTTGATTGCATCATAGTATTGGGTTAGTTGACTAGCAACTAATTCCGCCCAAATCCTTCAAACCCGAGATTTTAACTTGCTTTCTAAAAAATATAAAAATACAAAAATAATCATCCCTCATCCTTAGAACTAGTATTTAGGTTTTCTAATTCTAGCGACACTATTCCTAGCTGAACGATCAATCCCCCGGTACTTGTCACTATACTATACTACAATGATCAGGTACACTGCCTGGTGGGGGTTGTAAGCTTCTCGAGATCCCTTGAGAGGTAAAGCCTGGTGCAATTCCCATGCATCAAAGGTGTTTTGTGTGGTTTTGTGAGTTTGGTGTAACTTTCTTGTAAAAACTCCTTGTTTGATCTTTCTAGTGTTGTTTAACATGTTAGTGATGTACTTTTATGTTCATTGGTGTTTGTAGAACATTGTGGTTTAGTTAGTGTTACCATATCCTTAATCTATTTGAAATTTGGAGTTGATTTTGGGCGGATTTCTTTGTTGCGGTTAAGTCCACTGTTCCATTGCTTGCCTGCGTTTAGTTTCTGATATCTGTGGTTAGTTTGACTGCGATTACTATTTTGGAAATACAAACAAAACGCAAGGAAAGTGACAGTTTTGGACCTTTGTCGCTGCGATTAGCTTCTGCGGTTAAGTTGTCTGTGGTTAGTCAATTCTGTTTAGCTGTCTGCGGTTAAGTGGTCTGCGATTAGGTATTTGCGATTAGCCTTACTTGCGGTTCAACTGGTCTGCAGTTTACTCAGGTTGCGATTGGATTATTCTGCTGTTGGGATTTTTCTACGGTTTGGTACTCTCTGCGGTTAGTGTCCTGCGATCATTGTTCACTGTGGTTAACTTATCTGCGGTTTACTATCTCTGCGGTTAGGTCAAGTTGCGGTTAAACTTCCCTGCGACTAGTGCACTTCATTGCGAGTATCTCCTACTCTGTGGTTTGGTAGTTTCTATTTTGTGATGTCGACATCTTCTGATGACATTCAAGCTGCTGGGTCCGACACCCGACCTCCGATGTTGGACAGAACTGACTATGAATCATGGGCACAAAGGATTCGTCTTTATTGTCTGGGTAAGGAAAATGGGGTCAACATCTTGAAATCCATCGATGAGGAACCCTTTCAAATGGGTACTACTAGAGACACGGTCGCAGCAACTAATCAACAACCGGCTGTAATTGGTCCTGATAGACCTCGCACTAATGAGCTGTCTGATGAAGAAAAGAAACGCTATGATGCCGACATCAGAGCATCGAATATCGTCATTCAAGGGCTTCCCAAAGATGTCTACAAACTTATCAACTACAACACTGAAGCCAAGGCGGTCTGGGATAATGTGAAAATGCTTCTTGCAGGGTTTGAGTTAACTAAAGAAGATCGAGAGTCTCAGCTATACGATGAATTTGAGCATTTCAAAATGAACCCAGGTGAAAGCATCACTGACTATTACGTCAGATTTCACAAGTTGGTCAATGATATGAGAGCCATCAAGATGACAATGCCCAATATACAGCTTAATTCCAAATTCGTGAATAACATGGCACCAGAATGGGATAGGGTTGTCACAGCTGTTAAGCTCAACAAAGGTCTCAGGCATACCAATCATGAACAACTCTATGCATATCTCCTACAACATGAGAAACATGCTGCTTATGATCGGCTAATGCGAGAAAAGCTCAATCCGTCAACAACAAATGAATCTCTTGCTTTTGTCTCTAATGTTCAACAACTTAACCAAACTTCAAATGATCAATCTCAACCATCACAACCATCCTCCAGGTCTCCCCCAACCAATAGTCAATCATCAACTCCCTTACCATCTGCTCTGAATACACAACTTGATTCTGGGTATTCTCACACTGACATGATGATTGATAATCTCTCCAACCAAGTTTCTCTACTGGTCCAACAGTTCAGGGCTGCACTTCCATCTACTAACAACCAACTTAGGATCTCGTCTAATCCACGTAATCAGGCAGTCATTGAGGATGGTAGAGTGGTGGTGCAGAATGTGCAGGGAAGACAGAATTTCAATCAAAGAAATGCTGGTAGAGATAATGGGCAGTACAGAGTTGGCAATGCTCTTCAAGCACAAGCTAAGCAGCCTAAATGCTATAACTGCAGAGGGTTGGGCCATATAGCTAGGAATTGTACTCTCCCAAAATGTCCTCAAAACTCTGAGTACTTCAAGGACAAGATGTTGCTGATGCAGGCGCAAGAGAATAGGACGGTGTTGGATGAAGAAGCTCTGCTCTTTCTGGCTGGTAATGATGGGAACACCTTTGATGCTGATGTGGATGATCAGCCTGTTCAGGATATGGCTCTTAATGACCCGAATATCTTTCAAGTTGAAGAGTGTGATGCATTTGACTCAGACGTCGATGACGAACCTACTGCTCAAACCATTTTCATGGCTAATCTGTCTGCAGCTGCATCCTCTTCACAACATCCTGATTCATCAATCACATCTGCTATCTCTGAGGTACCAACATCTCTTAATCCTGATCTGAATAATTCTACTACTTCACAGGGGGCGTGTGACTCGGTACATCTCAAGAATATTGTCAACACAAACGCCACTGATATGGGAAATACCAATAATATCCCATATGAAATGTATGTGAATGACAATGGACCGCCAGATGTACCAAGTGACATGCCGTCTATTGACTCTAGTGAACATGAGGTACATGAGCACACAATATACAACCCTGATGATTCCTTGATTACTAGAATTAACAACCTTAAGAATCAAGTGAATATTTATGAGTAGCGTGCAAAATTTGAGCTGAATGAACGTGAGAAGAAAATGGAATGGCAAATGCGTACTTACATATCTGAAAACAATTCCAAACAAGAAACATTGAAAAGGGAATTAGTTTCTTTAAAAAACCAATTGGATCAAACCGTCAAACAAAAACAAGAGCTTCAAAAAGGTTTGACTTCAATCAAACTCGAATACAAAGATAAAGAAACTAAACTTCTAAATGATTTCTCAAAACTCAAAATGTTGAAAAATAAATTGGAAGATAAGTTGTACACACAGGGCCAAACCATTCAATCTGCTCAAATGATGCAAAACCATAGGAAACTTAGTGATGAATTTAGTGAACAGGATGCCTCCAAGCCCAAAGCAAGATGCCTTAGAATTGGTTTAGGTGCACAACCTGCATTATATGATGCAAACACTATGCTTGAACCTAACCATGCCTCTCCTGATATGAGATCCTATGACGACATTAATGAGGAGGAGGATAGAACTAGGGTAAAACTTGCTGAACGATTAAAGGATCCTAAATGCATTGCTAAGAATATTGTGTTTCACTATGACTATGGGAATGACAATCACTCTGCCATTTTTGTTCCTCAAAAGAGAATTCTTCCTGACAAAGTGTTTTGGAATATAGACATTGAGAAAATGCAAGCTGAAAGAGTTGTAGGTAACACACGCACTATCTTAAGAATTGCTGACCCAACCATTTACCCCCTGAACACACCCAGGCACCTCGTACCATTTACTCTTCCCACACAGTGTAACACTCTAATTGGGTTGTATGTTCTAGGTCAATTGTTTAACAACTTTGAGAAAACCTGTAAATTAAGAATTACACCTATAGGGATTACAGAAGGGGAAAGGGGTTTTGAGCAAACAAAACAGTGTTACCTAACTGAAGTTATGCCATTTTTTAAACTTCTCAAAGAACATTTTGAGGGCCTTAAAAACACCATTAATGATGATGTGACTCAAATGAAAAAGGTTTTTGATGAAGTGGAAAGTGAGGGTAACCAATTAGCTATTGATCTCAAATACAGTGAAATTGACAGGAAAAACATTCTCATTATGAATGAAAATTTGATTGCAAATTGCATTGCAAAAGATGTGTTTTATACTGTTACCGACTCAGCATTATCTGCTCAACAATTTCATGAAATGTCGGTTACTTTGAATGTCTTCCAGAATTGTGTCATTGGGCTTGAGGGGGAGAATTACAAACTTACTGAAAAAATTCAAAACGACGACCATGATAACATGGTCAGGAATTTCTCAAAACTAGAAGTTGATAATCTGAACCTACAATTAAAATATCAACATCTAGAAGAAAGCATAAAAATATCAAATGCCAAGACATCTTCGGATGCTCCTGAGTTTGACACATGTTTTGAATTAGCCAAAAAGGATGAAGTAATTCAAGCTCACTCAAACACGATTCGGAAATTGAATGTCCAAATTGCACAATTAAAATCGAACAAAAGCGAGGTGACCAATACCAATTACCAGAAGTCGATAGATTCTCAAAACTTTCAGAAACAGGGCATTATCAATGAATTACAACATGAAAATGAGTGGCTTCGTGCTAAAATGTCAAATGCTAAACAACGCTACAAAGAATTGTTTGAGTCTATTAAAATAACGCGTGACCAAAACAATGAAAGAGTCACTTCTTTGTTAAATGAAATTGAGAATCTAAAGACTATGGTGAAGGGTAAAATGCCCGTCGTTTCATGTGATCATGCAATTTCCAATGTACATGCTTGTAAGAAATATGCGTGCGATGCTGTGAATGTCTCTCTTCCCCTTAGGAACAATAAGTTAGTTCACAACAACTATCTTAGAAATCTTAAGGATTGTCTGGCCATACTTAGAGAAACCATTGAAGATGAGAGGATATCTAAACCACATGATGATGTTATTATTGGTGCTTGCTTCCTCACTAATAGAGCCCAGGAATTATTAGAATATGCTATAGGATCATGCCCCAAGAATGATAACAAGTCGGATAGGTCATTTGCATCGCACCCTAACAGTGGCAACAAACATGTTACATTTGATTATCCCTAAATCAAGTCACAATCCACCATCATGATCACCGGTAAACAAGTAGCAACTAATCATACTAATGTTCCCGTCATTGCTTCTACAGGAGTAAAAGGTGTATCTAATGCTAGCAAGTCACAGCCTAGGTGCAATACAAAGAATGATAGGACTTTTCCGGCTAAGAGTACACTTATGAAGGAAGTAGAAGAATCATCTAGGAACAATAAAGTTATCCTTAATGAAAGGAATCGAGTTGATTCAAATATTTGTGTTAACAATGATGTAATTAATTCGAATTCTGGTGCTATTTGTAAGACTTGTAACAAATGCTTATTTTATGGTAATCATGATGCTTGTGTTGTGTCCTTTCTAAAATCCACTATGAAATCTCTAGTTATGAATGTCTCGAGTGTTAAACGGGTAAAACAAGTATGGAATAAAACAGGAAAAGTGTTCACTAATGTTGGTTATCAATGGAGACCTACTGGAAGAAAATTCACTCTAAGGGAAAAGTGCCCAATGAGGGATCACTAAATCTAAAGTTGTGCCTATTAAGAAGTGGAGACCTACTGGTAGACTGTTCACAATAGAAGCACTTACTACCACTCCTAGTTCTAGTGCATCAAAATGTGAAAATTCCAGTGAGATATCTGTAACATATGATAATTCAATATTTGTGTGTGCTAACCAAACGGACCCCAACTGTTTGTGGGGCTCCAGCTTTTTCAGTTATCCATGATTGTCTGGTTTCAAATGCAGGTCGTACAAATAGTCCTTTGGTATTTGGACTCAGGCTGCTCAAAACATATGCCTGGAGATCGCTCGCGGCTCAAGAATTTCGTGGAAAAGTTTATTGGTATGGTTAGATTTGGGAATGACCATTTTGGATCTATAATGGGTTATGGTGATTACGTCTTTGGAGACAGTGTGATATCCAAAGTTTATTTTCTGCTAGTCAATTCTGTGATTCTGATCTTGAAGTTGCTTTCAGAAAACACACCTGTTTTGTTAGAGAATTAGATGGTGTTGATCTCCTCAAGGGGAGTCGGGGCACTAATCTTTATACCATCTCTATCGAAGACATGCTTCGGTCCTCTCCAATTTGCTTACTTTCTAAAGCCTACAAGAACAAATCATGGTTGTGGCATCGTCTTTTAAACCATTTGAACTTCGGTACCATCAATGAACTCACACGTAAAGATCTTGTTCGAGGCTTGCCCAGACTTAAGTATGAAAAAGACCATTTGTGTTCCGCATGTCAAATGGGCAAAAGCAAAAAGCACACACATAAACCCAAAACTGTCAATTCCATCATGGAAGTTCTACACACTCTTCACATGGATCTCTGTGGACCAATGAGGATTCAAAGTATCAATGGAAAGAAATATGTGCTGGTTATTGTTGATGATTACTCTCGATTCACGTGGGTAAAGTTTCTACGGTCAAAAGATGAAGCTCCGAAAACCATCATCAAACTCATCAAGATGTTGCAAGTTCGCCTCAACAAAACAGTTAGATTCATTCGTACTGATAATGGAACGGAGTTTGTGAACAAACAACTTACTCAATTTTATGAAGGTGTCGGCATCAGTCATCAAAAGAGCATTCCACGTACTCCTCAACAAAATGGAGTTGTTGAAAGACGCAATCGCACCTTAGTTGAAGCTATAAGGACTATGCTCATCTTCTCCAAAGCTCCTATGTTTCTTTGGGCTGAGGCAATTGCCACCGCATGTTACACACAAAACCGATCCTTGATACATCCTCTCCACTGCAAGACTCCCTATGAACTGGTTCATGGCAGAAAACCAGATCTTTCATTTCTTCGAGTATTTGGTGCACTGTGCTATCCAACTAATGACAGTGAAGACCTTGGGAAACTCAAGGCCAAGGCCGACATTGGTTTCTTCGTTGGCTATGCTCCAGAGCGAAAGGGGTACCGAATCTACAACAAACGTACCAGAGACATAATTAAAACGATCCACATTACTTTCGGTGAGCTGACTGAGCAACCGGTTCCTGGACAATCAAGTTCTGGACCCGTACCTAACCTTTTGTCTCCTGGACCAATAAGTTCCAGGCTTGTACAGAATCCCACTCCTGCTGCTCCTTTTGTACCTCCTACAAGTGAAGATTGGAAGAAACTGTTTGACCCAATGTTTGATGAATACTTTGAACCTTAACAGATGAATGCTTTTGAAGCTACAGTGGTTCAACCACTAGCTGGGGTAGTGAATGTCCAAGTTGATAATGACGGTCCATCCACTTCATTGTCATGGGATCCTGAAGCCCCCACCATCAGTCAATCGGTTACCATTTCTAATGTCCAACCTTCACTTGTACAGCGAGTGGCAACTGTAGATATTTCGTCTGAAGTAAATCCTTTTGCTCCACCTGATAATGAGCCATTTGTTAACATCTTTGCCCCTGAATCGTCAAATGATGCCACATCCTCCGACAAATCTAACACGGCTACCTCAATTCCCTATCCTCAACCCCATGAATACCTTAGAAAATGGACCAATGATCATCTTATAGACAACATTATTTGAAACCCTTCGCGTCCAGTATCTACCCGCAAGCAACTTGCAACCGACGCATTGTGGTGTTTCTTCAATTCTGTCCTCTCTAAAGTTGAACCAAAAAACGTCAAGGATGCAATGTCTAAACACTCATGGTTCACTGCAATGGTGGACGAGATTCATGAGTTTGACCGACTAGATGTGTGGGAATTAGTACCACCTCCCGATTGTGCTATGATCATTGCTCTCAAATGGATATTTAAGGTTAAACTTGATGAGCATGGAGATGTATTGAAAAACAAGGCTAGGCTTGTGGCAAAAGGATATCGACAAGAAGAAGGTATAGACTTTAAAGAATCCTTCGCACCTGTTGCTAGAATTGAAGCCATAAGAATATTTCTCGCAAATGCTGCAAGTCAAAACATGGTGGTTTATCAAATGGATGTCAAGACTGCATTCTTAAATGGCGATCTAAAAGAGGTGGTGTATGTAACTCAACCCGAAGGTTTTGTGGATCCAGAACGCCCTAATCATGTGTATCGGTTAAAGAAGGCTCTCTATGGGCTTAAGCAAGCACCTAGGGCGTGGTACGACACCTTGTCTAAATTTCTTCTGGCTAACAAATTCTCCAAAGGCGTTGTTGATCCTACACTCTTTACCAGAAAAAGGGGCAAAAACCTTCTTCATGTACAAATCTATGTTGATGACATCATATTTGCCTCCTTTGATCCCAAAGAATGTGATCGTTTCTCCCAAGAGATGAGTTTTGAATTCCAGATGTCTATGATGGGTCAAATGTCTTTCTTTCTAGGATTGCAAATTTCTCAAAATCCCAATGGCATCTTCAACAATCAATCCAAATACGCCAATGAAATTTTGAAGAAATTTGGATTCGACTCCTGTGATTCAGTAGATACTCTTATGATTGAAAGATCAAAACTAGATGAAGATGATGTGGGAATTCCGGTCGAACAAACCATGTATCGAAGCATGATTGGCTCCGTAATGTATCTTACCGCTAGCAGACCAGACCTTCTATTTGCAGTTTGCATGTGTGCTCGGTGTCAATCCAAACCCACCAAGAAACATCTGGAAGCTGTCAAGAGAGTCTTTCGATACCTTAAAGGAACAATCCACATGGGCCTTTGGTACCCTAAGGAAACTTCTATGGCTCTCACAGCATATTCTGATGCTGATCATGCGGGATGTCAAGACACTCGTCGCAGTACATCTCGGGGTGCATAGTTTTTGGGCAATAAGCTAGTCAGTTGGTCGTCAAAGAAACAAATGAGTACATCTATCTCCTCCACTGAAGCTGAATACATTGCCATGTCATCGTGCTGTGCTCAGATCTTATGGATGCGATCTCAACTTTCAGACTATGGCTTGATATGTAACAAGATTCCCATGTACTGTGACAACAAAAGTGCAATTGCACTCTGCTGCAACAATGTCCAGCATTCAAGGACTAAGCACATTGACATTCGACATCACTTCATCAGGGAGCAAGTTGAGAAAGGAATTGTAGAACTTTACTTCGTGAGGACTGAGTTCCAGCTAGCTGATATCTTCACCAAAAAACTTTCTAGGGACCGATTTCACTTCATTCTCCCACGCCTTGGTATGAAGAGTCTCACGCCTGAGGATCTCATTAGTCTTCAGAAAGATCAGGAGGAGTAAAGGGGTTGCTTCACATATCCTTTGTACATAATATTAACACAAAAAGAAAATAGAAAAATATAAAATTACAAAAAACCCATAAAAATCTGAAAAACTACAAAAATACTCTTCTCGCGACATGTCTCTTGTCTAATCAATATTATGTACGTTTCTAGAAATGTCATTCAATAATGACACAGAATCATACATATGCTTGAGCAAGAGTTTTTCGGTTTCAAATAAAGTTCTTTTCAAAAACATGTCGTATCTCAAAACATTCTTCAAATATGGCTTGCAGTCATTTCAGGCTGTAACCCGAACTTCAAAAATATGGCTTATAATCATTTCAGGCTACAACCCGGTCTTCAAAAATATGGTTTGCTATTACTTCAGATAGCAACCCGTTTTTCAAAATTGGGGAAAACACGTCGCCTTAAAGACGGTTGTTCCTTTTACCGGGTGAGGTTCATCCGGGCATGGATTACTTTACATCCGTGCACCCACGATCTAATGTACGTTTCAGTGCATTATTTCTTGATAAAGAAGAGAAGTCTTCTTTTTATCGCCAAATACTTTCCCGTCTATGATTTTTTCGGAAAGTGTTTGTGCAAAACTTGGTGGTACCATGAAATTTTTGATTGAAAATCAAGTTGAACTCAAACTTTTGATAACATTTTCACTCAATCAATGACATCACTTATTTATGTTTTAACATCCGTCATTGATTGAGGGGGAGAGTGATTTCTCAAAATTTTATGTATCATTAAAACTCCCCACACTTTGTACTATACAAATGCAACAATACTTGTGATGGTTATGTGTCAGAATGAGAAATTTTGAAAGAGTTTTCGTTAAAACCTCAAATCGTTTGTAAACTCATCAAATCTGACACATAACAACCTCCCTCACAGTTTGAGGGGGTGCATGTAAAAGGTTCCTGTTATCAGAAAACATTAAAAAAAATTAACCGCATTTCTCTCCTAAACGTTTTCTAAATTCTTTAAATCAATTGGGATCCAAAATCTCAAAATGTTTGAAATTTTTGATCGGGGGAGAGAATGTGATTTAAATATGAAATCTGATATCAAACGGGATCTTTTGGACTCAATAATAGGCTCCCACATACGTGCTAAACTCTTTCGTATATCGATGCACATATTGAGGGGGAGCAAAGGCGTTTGTGGAAGTAATACCTAAGACCGACCATTTATCTTTATGCATGGAGTTAAAAGGACGGTTAAGGTTAGGTATAAGTTCCCATGATCCACCAGAACCAGAAGGATCTTCCCAGGGACAATCCATAGATAGATTAGAAGTCCTTAGGAATGATTGAAAAAAAGGAGTAAAGTGAGAAAGGGAAGAGTGCGGACTGAGATAGAGCTAGGACTGGAACAAACCCAACAAGGTTCTAGTGGTGAAATCTCAGTAAGCACTGAAGGGGTTGAAGAATGAAAAAGAAATGAAAAGTGAAAGGGTGAAAAGAAATAGCCCTCCAAATATTCAACCTTAGGGCAGAAACCGGGTTCAATTCATAATCTATTGGCGGTTACTAAGGTAACACCGGTATTGAAGACAAGACGTCATGGGCCCAGTGACGCACTGCACTAAACTTCCCAACCACTCAAGTTCTCTTAAAAGAACTTTTTTCATTCTGACGGGGAACCCTGTGCAATGTATCGACCGGTCACTGCGAGCCATGTTGATACCTAAAACAGGAGACACCTCCCCAGTCTCCAGGAGCGGATCAAAACGCACTATTGAGTCTAGAGCCATGAGATCATCCATAAATCTCATTAGGACACACTTCCAAATATGCTTATTGTTTCACACAATGTGGAAAGTAAGATAATATATTTAGAGTCCTACGCATTATCCTAGTGGTATTGCCAGAACATCCGAGTGATATGAAAATATTCACAATGAAGATGGAAATCCTTCTAGAGCAAACATCTTTCAAGCTCTTTGGTAGGTGGCATGTGAGATCCATCTTGGATCAATGATCAAGTGACAACTGGAATGCAACGATGGTGCGATTCAAAATTGAATCAAACTTGTTCCAGGATATGGATTGACGGATACTTTTGCTAAAACCTTTCAATGTGCTCACAAACTAATTTTTCGAGCACATTGACTGTGTATAACCTTTCAAACAAAAGTATTTTTGATGGAAATATGATTCAAAGCTTAAAACTCTCGCCGTGTCTCAAAAATGTTTATCATATGACACGCGAGTAATTTCTATAAATCAATTTCTCATCAATCCATGAATATTTATTCACCGATTCACTCTATCGTGCTGTCTGCTTTGAGACGTTCCGGTATGAGAACATGCTTAGTATGAAGATTCCAAAGTGGATTCTTTGGAAAATTCATTACTACAAGCTGGAAATTCCTGTCAAGGAGAGTCTTCTTTAAAAGAGACTCTACCTGATCACAGATCGGTTTTTCACAAAACCGGAGGGTAGTCTATCCTCGCAGAATGAATGACAAAGCCATATCCGTTCTCTATCTTTATTGCTAACTGCTTTATTTCAGGGACACATATAAATATGGCGTTGATGGCTCCTGTTTCCAGCTGAATCGGGTCAATCCATACCTCATGCTCACACATCCTCCACACTATTAATGAAGATAAGAGACTTGCTACAACAAATGTTGAGAGACTACCAACAACGTTTTCGCAACTCTGATGAAAAAGTCTCCTGATCCACAACTCTAATGTAAAGTCTCCTGATCCAGAAGGGTGTGAGCATGATGGTCATTAAGTCACTACATCACATGAAGGCGATACTATTAAGGATGAGCTTGGAGATTTACTATGGCTGATGATCTCAAAGAAGCTCAAAGATCACACAACTCAAAGGAATCCAAATCACAAGTTTGCTTGCTTGAAGTACAAAGTGTGAAGTAAAGTGAAGAATCAGATCCTACGAGCTACAGAGATGTATGAATGCTTAAAGACCAAAGAGCTTAATTTCATAGGTGACCTCACTTAGGGGGAGATTGTTAGGAATACAAATATTCCTATAAAAGTCTCGGTCACCTGATTATTGTAATAGCATTAAGTTAGCTTGTAGTTAGTTTATATATTAGTTAATTAGTATTAGTTTAAGTAACACCGTGGAAGAAGGACGGGTCTTCACCCACTGTATGCCTGATCCACAGCCCGGGTGTGGGTGTTTATGTTGTAAGTATAAATACCCCTCTCCACATGTGGAGAGGGTTGGACCTTCACTTTATCTCAATCTAATATTTCATTTTCTCTCAAGGTTCCTCTCTCCCTCTCCTCCTTGTTTCTCCAACGCCACACAAATCACATGAGGAATCATGTTTCCAACGTAGTTAGTATTATACAAAGCTCAATCTTCGTCTTAACTTTATCCGGTGGGATTGACGGTTCATCGTTCAACAAATTGTCAAGAAAAATAATATCTCCCTCCGAATCAAAGTAAGATTCGTCAGTCTCAAAAAACGGAATCGTTTCAGTAGCAAGAAATTCATCGACCTCTTCCCAAAAAGAATCAAATTCCTTAGTCGGAGCAAATGATGGGGAAGAGTCGGAGACAAAAGTTTTCACAAAATCATCAAAGGAATAATCACAAATATCAACGCTTTTGACGGAGTACTTATTCAATTTCGAAGCATCGGCTTTAAAAATCATTATGTCGTCATCATGTCGTAAAGTTAGAGTGTCCTCAAAATGATCTACTAGGGCTTTATCGGTTCGTAAAAAAGGTCGCCCTAGTATAAGAGGAACTCTCGGATCAGCCTCAAAATTGACAACAACAAAATCTGCCAAAAAAGTACACGAATTCACACGAACAAAAACGTCTTCAGCAATTCCAACTGGATGAGTTATCGATCGATTAGCAAGCTCTAAAGTCATTCTCGTCAGTTTAAGCTCCCCCATTCCAAGTTGTTCATAGATCGATAATGGCATGAGATTAATACTCGCACCTGAATCGGCCAGGGCGTTACAAACTTCTTGATCTTTCAATGAACAAGGAATGAGAAACTTTCCCGAGTCACCAAGCTTTTCGGGAAGCTTCTTGAGAAGAATCGCAGAACATTGAGCATTTATCGGTGTTTCGGCTAATTCAAGCAATTTCTCTTTATTACTTATGAGGTTTTTGAACGTGGAAGCAAATTTTGGCATGTACACGAGAGCATTCATAAAACTTATATCAAACTGCAATTTTTGAAAAATATCCAGAAATTTTTCCATTTGTTTTTTAGACTTTGCACGGAGCTCTTCATCATTAAATCGTGACGGATATGGCAATTTAGACTTGTATTTCACATTACTCTCAAAAACGACTTTTTCTTTATGATGGATCTAAACACCTTGAACTGTGTTAGATTGATACTTTGAGTTATATCACTAAGTATGCGGAATTTACTTAGTAACACTTAGAAGTTTGATTGTGAGTAAGACAGTTGTTTATGAGTAAGAACAATATATGTAAACAAACGATTAGCTCCAATATTATTAATAATAATAATACGAGTGATCTTGATATCACTAGGGTTACACCTTGAAGCTCTAGAAACGTATATCTAACCTTTAACCTAGGATCTCCTTTTATAGCACAAGGAGTCCTCTTCTACAAGATAAGTATAATGCTAATAGAATAAGATATACATAAGATCTATTCTATATTTATCTAAACACGTTCCCTAACAGTTATCTAATCAGCAGTGGTAATATATGTTCTTGCAGTGGTAATGAGTTTCCACTGCAAGTACAATCTTCAGCAGTTGTAACATCTTCACTTAGCTGTGGTAACTGTTAGTATAATTCCCAACAATCCTCCCCTAACTTATGATTAATAAATGAATCAATAAGTTTCTTTAAGTATTCAGCAAACATGAGGATATAGGAATTCTTCCAAACACTTATCTTCTTCTTCTTAACTCTTTGTCAGCTCTCACACTTTGATCATAAATCCTTTGTAGCAAATCTTCTATGACTTCAGTTCTTTCCCAGCACCTAAGCTTCACTGACATCATCACAGTTAATACTCCAGCTCTCAATGGATATTCTTTCTCAGCATGCATAAACACATCAACTCCATCTTGAGTAGAAAGATGATGCACAGCACTTGAGTCATAAAACTTCGACAAAGTATTCATGTTGTGAGCTTCAAATCTCCAATGTCTATCACTTGGGTCAGGTTCATATAATCTTCTGAAGTGAACCCATAACTCCTTAGCCTTGACATCAGCAAGTTCATCCTTCTTGAACTGATCTTGAACAATCCTCCACAAAGTATCCAAGTCTTCTCTATCACAAGATATAACAATGTCTTCAAAATCTCTGCAAATACTTGTGACACTTCCAGTTCTGATGATCTTCCATGCTACTCCAAAACTATCAGAAAAGATCTCCCAACCAACTATTGGATATTTTGTTTGTAGAGGTTCAATATTAAGTACATCAGTCTCTATGAACATCATGTTTGTAACTTGCTCTTCTGTCAACTTGCTAGGACCCTCTTCTGCTTGAGATGATTCCTGAGTCTTCAATTTCTTTGCATCTTTTGATCCAAGACTCACTCCAGACCGTTTTGTTTTCATTACTAAAGGTTCTTGATCCATTGGAATGAAATTACTATCTTGTCTTTTGATCCTGTAGTAAATACCTTCAATCTGATCATGTGACATTCCTTTGAATTGAGCCATCTTCATATTACCAACATGGCAACAAAAAGTCTTCATCTCAGCAATGATCTGTGCCTTTGTAAGTTCCCTTGGCTTCTTTTGACCTTTTATAACATCCCCAATGATTTCATCAAGAGCCTGCTGATTCTTCATTTGAATGAAATCTTTTACTTGTGCAGACTTTTGTTCTTCATTCAAGGTTGTATTAGCAATAAGTTCAATAGCCTTCTTCCTGATTATTTGATCATTATTAATCAAGTAGTCAATCTCTTCTTCTGTAGGCACATAAGTGAACAAAGGAGGTTTCTCATGAATGACAGTTGGTGAAACACTTGAAATTGGTTCTGCCATTACAGCTTCAAGCTTATCCAACCTTTTTGCTTCCATAAAACTAGCAACTTCATCTTCCTCTAGCTTTCTCTTTCTTTCATTCTCTGCTGCTTACTCATGCTCTGCCAATCTTGCATCAAAGTCAATCTGAGCTTGATCTTTCTTAGAAATCTTTCTTGTTTGCTCTTGATCTGAATCAGTCACAATTGCTTTACCTTTGACTGATCTTATACTGGCAGCTTCTTCCTCTGCAGTGGTAATTTCTTGAGTAGCAGTGGGAACATTATTACTTGCAGTGGGAATTGGTTGATCAGTGGGAACTTATTCTGCTTCAGTGGAAATTGGTTGAGAAATTCCAACTATATCATCAAAGTGAAAACCAGCATCAGCATCCATATCTTCAAAATCCAATTTCCTCCCCTCAGTCTCAGCTACATCATCTTTTGCTTGAACATTGTCAGAATCAGTGAGCTCAGCAAATTCTTTTTCAAAATTAGTACTCCTCCCCTTAATCTCTGCATCTGTTTTCCTCCCCTGTTTGGAAGAATCACCCAAATCTTTAGTAGAACTTGCAGAAAACTCATCCTGAGGTGAATATGATGAAGATAACACAACTTTAGCAGGTCTTTTCTTCTTGAGATTCTCAACTTCATTCTACAATCTTTGAATCTCAGCCTTCAGTTGATTCAGCTCTGTGGCATGTTGTACATTGGTCTGTGCCAGATCTTTCTCCAGAGCGTGAACCTGCTTGACTAATTTGGTACATATGACCATCAATTCAGGTAGTTGCGCACTGCCTTCATCACTTCCAACTGTGTTACCTGTTGGGAGAGGTGAATCATGAGGCATTGATTCCGGCTCTTCCCTAGTTGGACTAGGATGAAGCCTTGAACCACCATTGCTTGTCCCTAAACCAAAAGGTTCAGCAACATGCAATGTTGAGATGAGAGAAGTTGGCTGTTTATGCCTTCTCTCATAAGTGTGAGTTACAGCAGGGGTATGGTGAATTGGTGGAACAACAATATTTGGTGTGTTATGGGATACAACTGGGATGGTTGCATCTTCACCCTGTACTTGAGAAATTCTAGCAAGCATTTGAGGAAAAAGTGGGTGAACCTCCCCATTCCAAAGATCTGAAGCCTTACTCATGTTTTGAAAAACTTTTGGCTTAAGACAGGGAGGCTCATAAATTCTATTATGAGGTTGCAGTTGAAACTTATTTAACACTGCTTGCACAAACCTTGGATACATCAAAAATTTATATTGACTCTTTACATTGCCTTTCATATTATTAAAAATAAACTTTGAAAAATTGAAAGTCCTATCAGTTGCCAAACAAACCAAAGGATAAGCCATGGTTGATGCAAATTGTTCATAAGATGTTTTCTTAGGACTTAGGCAATGTAAAAGAGTGTGAATTAAAAATCTCCAATGGGGACAAAAACATCCCTTTCTGGAAGTTACTTTTTGTTCAGATGTATCATACCCCATTAAAGCAATATTAGTGAAAATTTCTGAATTAGGTAATGTGATGATACCATTGAGATCATCCAATTGGAGAATTCTCCTCAAGGATGACTCAGTAACATCAATAGTTACCCCATCCACTGTGGCTCTTAGAGCTTCCACAGATTCATGTATGTCTCCCTGTTCAAGAGTTATGGACTCCACAGTGTTCCAGAACTGTTTGATATGAGAGACATAGATTGTGGGATTAATAGTTAAGGCATACCTTATATGAGTTGTGTTTAGAAAATCCACAATCTGATGAAAAACAGGGCCACTCTTCTCGTTTGACTTTTGTTGGTAGGCCACTTGGTTGTGCTCCTCGACAAATTTTAGAATCGCCATGATATTTGTGAAAAAGAGAATAAAAGTGTTAGTAATCCAGATAAAAATCAAGCCGTATAATGATCAATTTATACTAATAGGGGTTGAGGAGGTTGCGCAATGTGAATTATCTTTAGAAAGAATTATCTTTGGAAAAGAATAAATTATAATAAGTAAGTAGATAATTCACAAAAGATTTTACCCTATTAATAAGGAAACACGGTTATATTTACAACGGCTAGTAAAAAATAGATTACTGACACAACAGTTGTAACGGCTAGTTCATCAGTGGAAAAATTACTCTTGCAGTGATAACTAATGAACTAGCAGTGGTAAAATTTTCACAATATATCAAAGAGCAGTGGTGGATAAAACATGAAAAGTAGCTGCTCTTATCATAGTTTTTAGCAAACTACTAGCTATCAACGGATTTGATATGTCTTTACCATGAGCCGTTTGCTATGGACTAGCCAACTCTTGATCACTTGGAGTATGGTGAGTTGATAACCATATAGTTTTTAGTAAACTATCAACCATAAACGGATTTGATAAGTCTTTACCAGGAGCCGTTTGCTCTGGACTAGTTGATTCTTATGTGGATTAGACATGGTGAATCAATAACCATTTGTTGTGTGTCAATGATGCACACCTTATAACTCCAATGACTCCAATAATATGGGTTGTATGCTACAGAACAAAGTAACTCTCAACTTAACCCATAAAAATTAACCTAAAGTAACTTTTTAACCAAGTTACTATTTACAAAAATATCTTCCAAAAGTCAACCCGATAATAACCAAATTTACTCCTCCAACCTAACAAAACAAGTAAGAGTAAATATTCTTCATTAATTAGAATTTGACCTTGACTTTGCTTATAAAAGGGGGCTCAAAAACATTCATCTCTCATCAACAAACATCTTCAATAACACAAACCCTAAACATCATCATGAGTTGGTTTCCTTTAATCTACATCTCATCTGATGACACATCTGATGAGGAAATCAGTTACTGCTCTGACTCTGAAGAACTTTCAGCTGGATGGAGTGGATATTTTCCACCAAGTGCTGCAACTGCTACATCATTCAGCATGAAGCCTAACAAGAAGATTTCAGCTGTTCCTGCTCCATCTCTAGAGTTTTATTCAAGCTCTTCATCTGATGATGATAATGATCCAACCTTTGATCTTTCCAAAGAGCTTCCAAAGGCCCTCACCACAGCATTGACAACTGCCATAAACAACATGAAGTGGCCTGCTGTTGAGAAGCCTACCCAAGCACCAAGACCTCCTAAGCAAGTTCTTTTGATGACAAGAGAAAGAGGGCATCCAAGGGCAAGCATGATTATGATGGAAAGGGAAAGAAACCTATGGAGTAGGTGTTAGGTTGTAGGTTTATGTCTTTTGTGATTTTCTGTGTTGGTGACAATGTTATCTTGAATGGTTGTGATGTACTTGCTATTATATCAATAAAAATACTCTTTTTCTTTCTGCTTTTATCACCAAGCTTTCCACTGTTGTATGATTATTTTCACTGTGCTTTTGATAACTCTGCATACAAGTTAGTAGACAACCATACATACATATACAAACAATATTAGTACCTAAAAACTATCCTGCAACACTGAAAAATATTAGAAATCAATGATTTATGGATTGAGCATTCCAATACCTGTTACCAAGTATTGAAACCTACCCACATCAAGCCCTTTTGTTAATAAATCAGCATAATTGTCATCAGTTTGGATTTTGACAACATTAATAAGCTTTTTCTCAAAACAATCTCTAATAAAGTGATGTCTAATTTCAATATGTTTAGTTTTAGTATGTTGCACAGGATTTTTAATGATGCATATGGTACTATTATTGTCTATATAGATAATGGTGTTCATGAAATTGTACCCATAATCCAATAATTGATTCTGAAGCCAAAGGATCTGAGCACAACAACTAGCAGCTGCAACATATTCTGCTTCAGTGGTTGAAGTTGCAACCATAGTTTGCTTCTTGCACTGCCATGACACCAATTTACATCCAAGAAATTGACATCCTCCAGTAGTTGATCTTCTATCCAAACTTGCACCAGCATAGTCACTATCTGAGTATGTGATCAATTCCATAGGAGATTCTCTTGGATACCATAATCCTAGATTAGGATAAGTCTTCAAGTACCTAAAAATCTTTTCCACTGCTGTCATATGTGATGTCTTTGGAGTCACTTGAAATCTTGCACAAGCACATACAACAAACATAATGTCTGGCCTTGATGAAGTAAGATACATCAAAGAACCAACCATAGATCTGTAAGTGTGAACATCAACATTAGCACCACTAGCATTCTTCAACAATAGATGAGTAGTCTTGTCAGCAGGGGTATTTGAAGGTTTTGAATCAGTAAACTTGAACTTCCTAATGATCTCAGCCACATATTTGTCTTGACTGATAAACATGCCTTCTTTACTCTATTGTACTTGCAGCCCCAAAAAGAATGTAAGTTCTCCCATAGAACTTATTTGAAATTCATCTTTCATCAGCTTCTCAAACTCTTTGCACATCTCTTGTTTAGTAGATCCAAAGATAATATCATCAACATATACTTAAACAAGTAGAATATCACCCTTGTCTTTCTTGATGAACAAAGTTTGGTCAATCTTGCCTCTATGAAACCCATTATTCAACAAATAATTAGCTAAGGTTTCATACCACTTCCTTGGAGCCTGATGTAAGCCATAAAGAGCCTTAACCACTTTATAAACTTTATTTGGGTGTTGAGGATCTTCAAAGCCTGGAGGTTGAGAGACATATACCTCCTCATCAATAGCACCATACAGAAAGGCACTCTTAACATCCATTTGATAGACAGTAAAGCCCATAAATGATGCATAGGCTAGAAACAATCTAATAGCCTCAATCCTTGCAACAGGAGCAAAAACCTCTTCATAATCAATACCCTCCTCTTGAGTGTATCCTTGAGCAACCAATCTAGCTTTGTTCCTTATTACAATACCTCTTTCATCTTTCTTGTTTCTGAAAACCCATTTAGTACCAATGACCTTCATACCATCAGGCAAGTCACAAAGAACCCAAACCTTTTGAAGTTTAAACTGCAGCAACTCTTCTTGCATTGCTTCAACCCAGCTAGATTCTCCTAGAGCCATATAGACATTTTTAGGCTCCACTTGTGAGAGTAAATAGAAAAACAAACACTCATTCTTCTTACTATGTTTCTTGGACTCATACACTTCACTAATGAACCCATGAATATTATCTTTCTTTGTCTGTCTTCTAGTCTTCACACCTGATTGAAGTTCACCAATAACATTATCAAGTGGATGCACTTTGTGAATTGAAGTCTGTGATGTGCTAGGAATATCATATGTTGAAGGCATATTTGTAATCTCTACATCATCACTTGGTGATTCCTGAGAAGTATGTTCCACATTTGGGCTATCAGTGGAAACTTCTGGTGTAGCAGTGGGAATTGAGTTACCACTGCTAGTAGAAATTTCTTTATTCAATTCATTAAAATTCACACCATTTGCATCACTTGGCTTTTTAGAATTGTCAACAAAGTCCCAAAGTGGCATAACAATTTGATCTTCATCATCTTTACAAGCTTCATCTTCATCAATGAATTCTTCTGAATCTTCAAGATCTTTGTCTCCTGAGTTTGAAGTGAGAGGTACATAATTCATTGTATTGGATAATGTTTCAAGATCAAATAGCCAATCTGGTCCTGAACCTGCCATGTTTGCTTTATTTTCAAGAAACTGAACATGCAAGTTCTCTTCAATCTTCTTTGTTCTTAAGTTATAGACTCTAAAAGCCTTTCTAACCATAGAGTATCCAACAAAGAAGCCTTCATCAGACTTTTCTTCAAATTTACCCAGATGATCAATGGTATTGAGAATAGTAACATGACACCCAAATGGCCTCATAAACTCCAAAGTAGGAGGTCTTCCTCTGAATAACTCATAAGGTGTCTTGTTCTTTGTTTTGACCACTAAAACCCTGTTTTGAATGTAACAAGCAGTGTTAACTGCTTCAGCCCAAAAAGTCACTGGAAGCTTTGAATCAGCTAACATGGTTCTAGCAGCCTCAATTAGTGTTCTGTTTCTTCTTTCTGCAACTCCATTTTAGTGAGGAGTTCTTGCAACACTAAATTCTCTTTTAATACCTTTGTCTCTGCAGAAATCATCCATAACTTTATTCTTGAACTCTGTCCCATTGTCACACCTGATGATCTTGATTTTCTTTTCAAATTGATTTTCAACTTCAGTGATGAATGTCTTAAGGATGCCAGTGGTTTCATCCTTGGTTCTTAAAAAGAAAACCCATGTGAATCTACTGAAATCATCAGTCACAACAAGACAATACTTCTTCAGATTGATGCTGCTCACAGAAGTAGGACGAAACAAGTCCATATACAGCATAAAGAGTGGATGATCAATAGAATTGAATGCTTTGGTCTTGCATGAAGCTCTGTGTTGCTTTCCTTTGAGACAGGCAACACAAGTTTGGTCATTTTCAAATCTTTTCTCTGGTAAACCTCTGACAAGTCCATCTTTCACAATCTTGTTGATGGTATTGAAGTTAACATGACCAAGTCTTCTATGCCAAAGCATTGATTCATCCAAAGTGGCTTTTGCAAGCAAGCAAGTAACATCATTATTAGCCACTATGTTCTTCATGTCAATGCTATATAGATTACCTTTTCTAGGGATTTTAAGCAAAATGTCACATTCATCAGGGAGCTTATAATCCTTAGATAAGATATAGCATTCATCTTCTGTGAATAGAACTCTATGCTTTTTGTCACACATCTGTGACACACTAAAAAGGTTGTACTTGAGTTCTTTCACATATTGCACATCTTCAAAGTCTATGTGTCCAGCCTTAATTGTTCCTTTTCCAGAAACTTTGCCACCAATTCCTCCTCCAAAGCTGACAAATTGTCCATCATAAGGTTGAAAGTCTAAAAGATAGGACTTATTGCCAGTCATGTGCCTGGAACATCCACTGTCTGAGTATCCTTGATCATTTGTAGTCTTTGAATGTTCCTGCACACAAAATAAAGGAATTAGTTCCTTTTGGGGACCCAAGCCACAAATGACTTGGATCTGCCTCGTGTATCAATATAATTATATCTATCAAAGGTCATTGATACACCATTGGGATTGTTTGAGGTGATGGTTCCTTTTGGTTTCCATTCCCAACGTGCTGAGGCCTTAACAGCATTTCCCATATTTACCCTTTTCTTGTTAACAGACCCACCAGTGGTAACCTTTGGCCTTGCAGTGGTAACTGCTGGCTTAGCAGTGGAAACTACTGGTTTTGAAATTTTGGGTACCCACTTGCGATTATTGTTAACTTTCTTTTCAAAATTGGTCTTTTTCCTTGTTTGATTAGATTTAACAAAATTTGTAACAGGGGACTTAGGGTAAAGTCTGTTTTTATTGCTAGCAGTGGTAACTGTTGGTCTAGCAGTGGAAATTGGTTTTATGCCAGAATGAAGCAAAACAGACCTGGGAATCATCTTGCTAAGTGGATTTGGGTGAGTTAAGTTATTAGCATTGTGTCCATTCACCCTAGTATTCCCAAACACATCCCTTCTACCCAAGTGGTAGGTACAACTATAAGACAAATGGTCAAAGCTACCACATATATGACAGGGTTTGTTATTGAACACAAAATCACTACCAAAATGCCTAGATTTAACATGATTCCAACTCCTCATATTACCCCTAGGAGTTGGTGACCTACTTCTGTACATCTCTGCATATCTAGTAGTGGGCCTAGTGAAATTTGGTTGTGACCTAGGCTTCTCTTTGACAACATCAGGAATACACCTTTTAACCTCCACTTTAACATTCTCAGAAACACTAGGTTTAGACTCAACATTCAAATTTTCATCTTTAAGAGATGAGTCACTAGCACTATCAAATGTATCAACCTCAACCTTAACCTTTTCAATAACAACTGGTTTAACAAACTTTGGTCCATAGGTCATAGGTGGTTCCTGGAATTCTTCTAAACCTGTGTGAGCTAAGTCAATGCCAGGAGGTGATGGAACACCTCTTAGAGGTGGTGGAACAGATTTGTATCCAACTCCTGATTTGGCTTTGTTCACAACTTGGGCTTCCCAAATTTTGTCAATACACTTGGATTGGTGATCCAGTGTATTGCAAGTTATCTTTATATTCTCACTAGCCAACTTAACCTTTTCTAGTTCTTCCCTAAGAACCTTGTTTACAGCAACCTGATAATCTAAGTCTCTTTTTAACACAGCAATATCATCATTGAACTTAGATTCATTTGCCCTATAATGCTCTAATTGAGTTTCTAAAACACCTAGTCCTCTTTTATGATTTGCTAAGTTATAATTAGTATGATTTAACTCTAGCAATTGTTCATCATATTGTGCTTTAATTTTCTCATACTCTTTTAAGGCCTTACAAGATTTAGAACAAGCATTATTGATTTGTACCTCAGAGTCAGAAAAAGCCATTATTGCAAGCTCTGTAGCAACCATTGCAGACTCTGAATCATCTCCCTCATCCTTAGTCATAAAGCTCCAATCAAAGCTCACTCCATCAATGGCCAATAGCCCCTTTGGCTCATCAGTAGTAGGTTCCTTCTTCTTGTCCTGCTTGTACCAAGTTGACCTGTTGTCAGACTTCCTTGGCTTTCTGCACTCCCTGGCAAAGTTCCCCTTCTTATGACAATTATAACACTCCACCTTCTTTTTGTCAAAACCTACTGTTTCATTGCCACTGATGTTAATCTTTCTTCCAGTCTTCTTCCAAAACTTCTTTGTCCTTAAGCTTAGTAATGCCACTTGCCATTTAATGTCCATCTCCTCCATATCATCCTCATCAATTTGATCCAAATCCTCGTGATTGAGAATTGAACCACCCACTTGACTTGATATAAAGGCATAAAAAGTAGTATCACTAAGTCCTGCAATCTGCCTCTTTGAGCTACCAGTGGAAACACTTCCACTACCAGTGGAAACAACAATGTTAGCACTGTCATCATCACTATCACTTTTTTCATCTGAACTACTATCATCAAGAGATGATGATATGACTGCTATACTTCCTGAACTTGAGCTTAATTTGCCAGCTTTCTTCAATCTTTGTTCAATAACCTTGAAGTTATTGTACAAATCATTAAGTTTCATTGTCTCCAAATCTGGCTTATCTTCCCACACAGCAACATTGGTTCCAAACTCAGAGGGTAAACTTCTTAAGAACTTTAGATTGAGGTCTTCCCTTTCCACCTTGTAGGATCATAGTTTTATGTTGATTATGTGATTCGGGAGGTCGGGTTTGGTGAAAGAAGATGAAACCCATTGTTAGAGAGAGAGAGTAGAGAGAGAAGGGAAAACTAGTGATTTTATTGATAATAAGAAAATGAGAAAAACACACACAAGTCTCACCCCTCCATGGAAGTATGGAGGGGTATATAAAGCCTAACACATGCTATACTATGGCAATATTACATAACTAGTCCATGTGTTTTGGCTTAACAAGATAGTAAATGTAATCCCGTAAATGTCGTTCCATTTACGTGTTAGGATCAAAAACTTTGATCCCAACAATCTTCCCCCAATGGGGCGACATAAGGGATTACTTACAACATTTCCAACAAGTACAAATACAAATAAAGAAAGGTCTTCATAAGCTCTTCAAATTGCTGAGGATGACGACAGTTAACGCTCTTTGTCCTTATCTTGTACCCCGGCTTGAGAACTTTATCTTTACTTGTAGGCAAATGATGTAATATGCATGAAATGGATTAACTTCCCCCCAATTCATGCTGCATGTCTTTAGCAGCTTCTTCGTACACTTCTTTTTGGCGAAGTTTCTGAATCAGCTTCCCCCCAAACTGACAACCGTCTTCAGCAGATTCGAAACTTTGATGTAGTCCACATGTCTTCTAACTATTGAAGTTTTGAGTACGCAGCGGAATTTGTAGATGACACCGTAAACCACACCAAGCAAATCTGACTAGTTACTTAATCACGGTTATGCTCAATGCGGAAGCTCCGTTCGGGGGTAACATGCAAGAAATCAGCAAGATCTTCTCACTTAAGTAGGCTACTTCACACTTCACAACCCGCGAGAGTTGAAACGATTACACCAAAGTCACAAAATTTAACCACTGATCATCTCTGCGGACGTCTCTCCGGTATTAATAAAATTGTAAGCTCGATCACGTGAGTCTATTATGCGTCCCTGATGTGTACATTTCTTCCCCCTAATTGCAGAACCTCGTGGAAAATGAGTGTTTTCGCAAAGAAGGCAAGAAAAGGGTAAGAAAGCAAAGAACACCCACTCTATCTTCCCCCACGATGTCTTCGCGGAATTAGAAGCATACACACTATGTTTACGATGGAAAACGGAGGCAGCGTAACCCCATATGTCTAACTAACCGATTATGTGTGAAGTATCATAAATAGCCCGTGAGAATCAACTGCTGATAAACAACTCTACTCTTTTATACTCCTCTCAACTAACTCTTTATCGACCCCATTATCATTCTATCGGCTCTTTGTAGTGACTACTGATGGAGAAAACTCAATATGACGAACTTGAGACTGAAGTAAAATAGCCCGAACTTGTAACTTAAACTTGCACTATTGTATGACAAAGAGCGGTGTAGAGAGTTCGCACCCCATCGAATCCCTAAGTACTCTATACTCATCAACCAACCAACCATCAAGTATAAGACGTACATCACCTCTTGACTATCCACAACTTCGTGTGACACTGAGCACTACAACGTAACTCCTTAAAGTGATAGTTATTTTGTGTTAATAGAAAGAAGGAATCACAAAAATAACTAGATATTCAAGTCTTCGTCATTTTAAAGGTTAAAAGCTCGAACAAGGATCTCAAAGAATCATGCATCCAACCAACCCCGATATCTTGAGATACTAAGTACACGCACCCGTGAAATTCCACTTTGATCTCAAATAAATAATAAAAAATTAACGCCGTAGTCACATCTTGCGGTCCAATACCCAAAACTAGCCTTTTTTGACGGTTTAATGAGAACTTTGATAATGGTTGATCCCGATCTTGTCAAAAAATTTATCCCCGTGAAAATTTTGTATGACCAAAATACCACACTTAATTGCCAAATATTATACCAAAAATTGTATGATGTATCAAAACTGCATTTGATACTAATAACCTATTAGCCCAAATTTGATATAATTTTCAGATTCATGAGCCTAATACATGTTTAATTTGTATACATTTCAATCCAAATGATACTAGACATACTCGGCCCAAGAAAACTCGGATCCAACCCAAACAAGAAATAAATCCGATCCATCTTTGAGTGATATAACTGTTAAGGTTAACCCTAACACATCATATCCTCAAATAATCCGCCTCTCATCTTTCACATAACTGCTCCCAATCTCAAATCTGTCATGAACCGATTCACAACTTCAAGATCTTGATAACTCATCTCCATCCTCAACAATCATAACCGATCAAATCTCCAACATCATCTTCAATCCATTCGATTAAATACACATCTTTAAATATTCAAAACTCACGGTTAAGAACATATGCGAAGAAACTCAAACACACGAACCATTTGACTATATATTCGACGACTTCAAGATCCTAGGATGGGTCTACGGTAGGTTTATCATGTTATGTTTGAGAGTCTTGAACGAATGAGAGAAAGAAAGTAACAGATTTGTTATATTTCTTTCTTGTTATATTCGAATAGTTAATGAAGCATAGGCTTCAAAACTTGGTCAATGATGTTTTTCTCTTATGTTTATATGACCTTCGAGGTCAGTTATACTTTGGTAACCCACGAAAAGAGAGCAAGCTGAGATCATTTGTATGTCGTGTCTTGTTTGATTGAGGGTTGAGGAGTGGTGATGAGTATTGGTTGAGTCTAGATGTAGGATTTTGGTAAGTGATTCTCTTGGGTTTCGATAGTAACAGCACCTCGTAATCATTTTTTCTGAAATATGTTTTTTTTTTTTTTTTTTTTTTTTTTTTTTTGACTGATGATGTACAATATGCTGAAGTCACATATGAGATGGTATTATGTTGTGGTCAACCGGTCTTCATCTTCTTTTTTTTCGAAACTTTTGGATATTGTGTTTTCGAAACTTTGCATAAAACATTTTCGGTAAAATTTACAACTTTATCGAGAACATGATTTTCGAAAACAGAGTTATCGAGATCACTGAATTTCGAAAATTTACATCCATAAGTTTTCGATAAATTTACATAAGTTTTCGAAAAATTTTTCTTCCATAACTTTATCGAAAATTTACATAATGTTTCGAAAATTCTTATTCAAGAATTTCGATAAATGGGGTATTGTGTTTTCGAAAAAAAACCACTAGTGTTCTAAAAAACAGTACATATCGAGAACCTCTTATACAAGAGATTCTGATTTGATTCCGGCGAGTTTTGTAGCAGTATCCGATGAATTATCCGATGATATTCGACCCATAATATCCTGACCACTTTTTTCCACGGAAAATGGTACAAAAAAAAACCTTGTCACTAAAGTGTATATGACATATATGATATTGAGGGACATAAAAAAACTGTTATACATCAGAAGAGATATATTAAACAGTTTTGGGTTTTTGACCATTTCTTGGATACACAAAAGACAATAAAGAAAGAAGCTGTTGAACCAAAAGTTATCAAAAAAAAAATTTTAAGACAGTATGGACTAATGGTTAAAACAGATTCAAGATGACAACTTTGACAAGATTTGACCACAATAATCAACAAAATAATAACATTGGCTCTGATGCCACTTGTAGGATCATAGTTTTATGTTGATTATGTGATTCGGGAGGTCGGGTTTGGTGGAAGAAGATGAAAGCCATAGTTAGAGAGAGAGAGAGAGTAGAGAGAGAAGGAAAACTAGGTGTTTTATTGAATGAAAATGAAAGAGTAAATTACACACTAAGTCTCACCCCTCCATGGAAGTATGGAGGGGTATATAAAGCCTAACACATGCTATACTATGGCAATATTACATAACTAGTCCATGTGTTTTGGCTTAACAAGATAGTAAATGTAATCCCGTAAATGTCGTTCCATTTACGTGTTAGGATCAAAAACTTTGATCCCAACACACCTCAATTCCAAAAACAGTAAGTTGAGTAACAATCTTTTGTAGCCTTGTGAAGATGCTATCAATAGATTCATTACTTGTTGAACCAAAGTTTTCATAAGTCTGCTTCAGCAGGGTCTTTTGAGTCTTCTTGGTGGAATCATCACCACCAAAAACATTGCAGATCTCCTCAAAAAGAGTCTTTGCAGTCCTGTATTTGCTGAATACTAGAACTTGGTCTCTGGGAAGTGTCATCAGCAACAAACCTCTGGCCTTCAGATCATTCTTCATCTGAAGTCTTTCATCTTTAGTAACAGGTCCAGTGTTGACCTTAATTACTTCCTTACCACCAACCATCTCTGAAGTAGAACTTGGTTTGAAGGAGTTTCCAACCATGATGATCTCCCAGAGTGTATAGTCTTGGACCATAAAGAATTGTTCAGTCATCAGCCTCCACATCTCAAAGTTATTCAACTTAAGCTTTGGAAGCTTAGCAGCAATGTTTGAGTTGCTGGTTTCTGTCTCCATTGATTCTTCTGAGTGAACTAGAGTCTTCTAAATCAAAGTATCAAAACCTGTCTCTGATACCACTTGATGGAACTAAACACTTTGAACTGTGTTAGATTGATACTTTGAGTTATATCACTAAGTATGGGGAGTTTACTTAGTAACACTTAGAAGTTTGATTGTGAGTAAGACAATTGTTTATGAGTAAGAACAATATATGTAAACAAACGATTAGCTCCAATATTATTAATAATAATAATACGAGTGATCTTGATATCACTAGGGTTACACCTTGAAGCTCTAGAAACGTATATCTAACCTTTAACCTAGGATCTCCTTTTATAGCACAAGGAGTCCTCTTCTACAAGATAAGTATAATGCTAATAGAATAAGATATACATAAGATCTATTCTATATTTATCTAAACACGTTTCCTAACAGTTGTCTAATCAGCAGTGGTAATATATGTTCTTGCAGTGGTAATGAGTTTCCACTGCAAGTACAATCTTCAGCAGTTGTAACATCTTCACTTAGCCGTGGTAACTGTTAGTATAATTCCCAACACTTTATCCTTTGACTTTTGGACAACCGGAGGTTGGACGTTTTCAGCGCCTCCATTATTAATAGGAGAAACCGGGTCCTTAGTCGCCTCGGTCTCACAGTCCACTACCTTAGGCGGAGACGAAGAAGACGAGGTAGTAGGAGCTGTGAGTCCATCATATTTAGCACCACTGCGAGTCGTGATCGCCTTAACTTCGCCCCTCGGGTTTGCGATCGTGTTGCTTGGCAAAGAAGTAGTACCCGAACCCGAGGGTCGATCATTTAAACGTTTGTTAATATCACTGATTTGATTTGCAAATAACCGTGTTGACTCTTCATATTTTGCCATAAAAGATTGTTGGTTTTGAATCAATTGCTTAATCAAATCTTCCGTGGGCGACGGATTTTGAATAACACCTTGATTATTATTGAAATTCTGCCCACTGTTTTGGAAATTACCATGATTTTGATTTCCATGATTAGCGTTCTAAAAATTCCCAGGGTTTCCATAGTTTTGTTGGTTTTGAAAATTCCCTTGAGGCGGCCTTGATTGTAATTACCTTGAAAACCCCGGTTTTGATTAAACCCTTGATTATGATTTTGAAAACCGTTATTAGCTCGACTCTGATTTTGATTTCCTTGATTATTACGATTCTGCACATTATGATTCTGGTTAACTTGATTGACTTGGTTTTGTTGTTCGAGAACGGGTGGTCCAAGATAATGAGGAGAATGGTAGCTGAGGAGATTACGGTCTCCTTGAGGTTGTGGATAACCGTTGTTACCCGTGTTTGCAGCATACGCGTTCTCATGAGAAAAGGCACCGGTGGCCGGACATTCATAATACAAATGTAGACCACCACAAGTCTCACAACTATGACTAACCACATTGACTTGATGGTTTGATTTTTCAATTGAAATTGCATCAACTTTCTTTGTTAAAGCCAATATCATACTTATCATTTCATTATTATTTTTACCATTATTCGACACTTGAGGTTTATTCCTAGACATTCTCACACTAGCTTTATTCTCGATTATCATGAAAGCATCATTCGTGTTCCTAGCCAACAAGTTCCCACCCGCAGCAGAGTTGAGTGAGTCTTGGTCAACATGACATAACCCATTATAGAAAGTATCAATCTGCTGAAGGTCGGTGAACCCATGGTTCGGACATTTTTCCTTCAAATCTTTGAACCGGTCCCAAGCTTCACTAAACGATTTATCAAAAGCTTGTTGGAACCGAAAGATTTGAGAACGTAGGTTAGAAGTTTTAGAGGGAGGACAGAAATAATTCACAAACTTGGAAGCGAGATCATTCCAAGTGTGAATCGAATTGGGCGGTTCCTTTTCCTGCCAAGTCCGGGCTGCTCCTTTTAAGGAGAAAGGAAATAACTTCAATTTCACTACATCGTGAGGAACTTGGTTCATTCTAATGGTCTCAGCGATGTCGGTGAAATTTCTGATGTGAGCATAGGGGTCTTCGTGATCGAACCCGTGATTAAATTGAGTAATCCGTGATTTATCTCAAAGTTGGCATTGATGTCCGGAATCACAATAGCTCTCCTCACACCATTGAATGGTGATTGGAGTTGTTCCTCCATTGGACGTGGATCGAATGCCGGTTGTTGTCCCATCGGGGGGTCCGTTGTGTTGTTCGTTTTGGTTCATCTCTTCGTCGTCAAGGAAATGAACCCGACTAGTATGTCGTAAAACCCGCTCGGGGTTAGAGAACGGAGACGTAAGACTCTCAAAAGAAGAACGGGTGTGCATACACCACAAGCAAAATCAAAAAGAAAATGAAAAAGAAAAGAGAAAAGAAAATCTCTTTGTTTTTTATATTTATATCACAAAAACTTTTTATTTCTTTTGTTTTTCATTTTTTTTATTAAAACGTAACGTTAATTGAAAACCGTTTCTTTCAAAACCACTCGCGACGGGACGGGAGAGAAGAATGGATCTCTCTTCAGCTAGCAATTTAATGTCTTAGCTTCCGTATTTCCCGCTTAATCGGTTGTAGTAATTGAAATAATCCGATAATCAACTAATTTCACGTTTTTGTTATATTGTGAGACTTTTTCGGTTTATAACGCCCTCCCTTCCACGGGAGAGTCAAGGCTGTAACTTTATTAATTTTTTGGTATTTTTGTAAACACTTTAGGAAAAGTGTTGTGAATTTTTCAATTTTTATAGAAATATATATACAAAGTAGAGGAAGGCTTAACAAAACACGATTTTTCAAAACGATATTCAAAAATTCACTTCGACCTTCTCCGGCAGTGGCGCCAAAAATTGATGTGTATCAATTATAGTATATATTTATTTTCCGAAGAAATACTCGTGAAAGTATTTCCCGGGTCGTTCTCCCAACGAAGGTTCGAATGGAATATCGAATAATCGAATTGGGAATCGTGTAGTGAAAAGTGTAAAGTGAAAAGTGATTGTGAAATCAAAATATGAAATGAAAAAAATGAAATATTCAAAAGGTACAATCTACTTATGCACAAAAGTTAAAAACGTAAAAACGGAAATGCAAATGTAATTTTAAAACGTATCGTACGAAATAAAACGCGACTTTTACTCTAAAAATGATCCTACAAATGTAAAACAATTTTCTAAAAATCTTAAACTATTAAAAAGAATTTTGAGAAAAAAGAAAAATATTTTTTTGAGTTTTTATTTATTTTCTATGAATTATTTTCTATTTATTGAATTAAAAAAGTAATTAAAAATAAAAGAAAATGTGAAAAATTATGGGAAAACTATAAAAACTAATCTGAAAAATCTAAAATATTATAAAAGAATTTTCTAAACTATTTTTTTATTTTTAAAATCTTTTTCTGATTTTTTATCAATTTTTTATTATTAAAAATGATTTAAAAATGATTAATAATGAAGAAAAATTATGAAAAATAGTAAAACAATCCAGAAAAATCTGGAAAAATTACAGAAATTCTAAAATAATATGTAAAGATTGCAGAAAAATTTTGAAATGAAAATGTTAAGCAGAAGTGCTTATTTTGATAAAACTGCTTATCACAAGTGCTTATTTTTAAACACTTGTGATACAAGCTGACTGAAACTTTAAACTCAAGCTACAAATGAACTAATATGCTCAGATATGCCAAATCTCATAATAAAATAAGCTCAGAAACTCAGATAGCAAGCAAACAAAAGATTAGGCAATGTATTAAGCTCAAACAACTGATCAGAGGTGAAATACAATAAGCCAGAAGCAATTTAGTAATGCACAATCCTAAAACTACTAAGATGAGACTAAGAAAAAATCTCAAATCACAGAAATAGGCTCAATGAAATACTAGCAGGCCTCTAAACTAAACAGATCCCTTTGTCAACTCAGCTTATTCACAAGTGTTTTAAGCTAATCAGAATAAGCTCAAATAACCAGCTCTATGGGGCAAAAACATGACAGAATAGCAGAGATGCAATATTAAGCAAATCTATAACCAAATACTACTTAATGCTACTTAAAAATAGGCTAAGATTAGCAGCCTGTAGAATCTATTTCAATGATACAGTTGACTATTATGAATCCTACAATATTTGACTTTTACCAATTTCAATTAAGCTAATCTATTCTTAAATGTATTAAAAAGCTACTAATACAATAGATTAAGCTAGACTAGTCTAATATGCAACTACTACTGCCATACTACTAACTGAATTCAATTATTCTAACTGTTACACTAATTTGAAATCTAATTTGACTATTTTATGGACTACATCTACTGTTTTTAGATTTATAACTCTAATATTACACTAAAGAAGCCTAGTTGTGACAGAAATTCAGTGAGAAAACTTTAACATCTAACTATCACTGTTACATCCAAACACCCCTGAACCAACTACTTAACACTGTAACTAACTGAAATTGTCCCCTAATCTCAACAACAAAGATCAAATGTTACCAAAATACTATAAAAGAGCACAGATGCACAGCAATAACCAACAAATACCAGCTAAAACTCAGATTCACAGATACTTCCTTAAACAGTTCAATAAAAACTACAATTATAACTACAAATCACCAAACTAAAATATAAGCTTAGCTAAATGAGCACTAAAAGAATTTGAAATATCAATCTAAACTACTAATTATGAACAACCAAAACAGAATCACAGAGTCATAGATTTATACTATTAGAATAGAAAAAATACAAGTGAAACTTACAAATGAGTCTCCCCTCAGCATAAAAGAGGGGAGTTCACTGTGCTAGCCTGTCTCTAGACAGGCTAAACCTTCAACCTTCTGAATTAGCCTGTCACTTATACCTCAAATCACCAAAATAACGACTGCAGTTGACTCAGTTTGACCAATTTTTTAAGCAAGTTTAGTGTTAAAAACCAACTACTGAGTACTGAATTTCAAAAGCTTATAAGCTATTTATAATCAGTAAAAACTACAATTCAGCTTTAATTGAAACTGATTTCACAAAACTATTTTTTATCTTTTATTTTTCTGATTTTGAATGAAACTTTTGATTAAAATAAAATTCAAACTGAGAATGTAAAAGTAGTTCTAATTGACTTGAAATGATAAAACAGTAATATTAAAACAACGGTAAGCAGTAATCTGTTAAAAACTAATTTGATTCAAAATAAAAACTAAATTTCATTAAAACAAAGAAGAATTACAACTGATTTTTAAGCAAATACAATTACGAAAAGAAATTGGCAGAGCTTCGCTATTCGAAAACTCCACCCTTCAAACAGATACACAAGGCCTCTATTTATAGCCGTGAAGAGAGGAATGATCTAGAGAGTCCATGCTGGCGATCCTCGTGAAATTGTACTTTCTCTGATATCATCTGAGCCCTTAGATCATGATCTAATCCATCCCACCTCATGTGCACCCTTGGATTGATTGTAATGACGCGTTCAGACCAATTATAGCTTGCCACGTAGTCCCCTCGTGTGTTTGTTTGATTCTGACACATCCTGACACCACTGACACCCTTCTAGAAGCCCTTGATTGTACGATTTTACCCTTACTCATGGTAATTAGACCGGAAAAGTATTTAGGGTTTATGTAATTATTTTTTCTGGGTTGAGTGGGGTGAAAAGGGGGCGGGTAAATGGGGAATTTATTAATATTGGTTTGACTGTTTCTGACCTTTGACCCGTTTCAATATATTGACCGTGGGTGTAGGATGGGCTTGGGTAAGGTTTTTAGTATTTGGGCTTTTGGTGTAAAAAGGAAATTGGGCTTAGTGGTTATGTGTTGGATTTGGACTTGTAAACATGGATCAGGCTTATTGTAATAGAAATTACAAGGATTAAACATGTGAAAGCTGAAATTCCAAGGACCAATTTGTAATTTGTCAATACTTCAAGGACTGAAAATGTCACTTTCTCAAAATAATTTCCAAGGACTAATTTTGCCAATCTTAAATATATGAAGGACTGAAATTGACTTTTGGATCTCGGCTTTGACTTTTTTGACCATCTTCCACTCTCGTGCCTGTTTTCCCGGTTTTTGCATGATTATTTGTCTTTTTGTGATAAATCCGTACCTACATGTTCACAACATAAAAACACATATTTCCTTGGCATTTGTTAGCTCATTTAGTCAATTTGGGTCGGTATTTGGCCATAAAATGGTATGTGAATTAACACATACCAAACACCTCTCAACGTCTCGAGTCATCGTATGCTACAACACAGGTTCGTACATGTTTGTTATGTAGCATTATGATCAAACCCCTTGACCAACCATTTAGAATGACTAAAATACTTTTAGGGTCTTTAAGTATTTTAGGTGTCAAAGTGCACTTTAGGTGTTAAATAGACTAAGTGTCACTTTAGGTGTTAAAGTAATATTAGTAAGTTTTACAAATGATAAAAATGTGATAACATTAGGAATCAAACATTTTTTAGTAACTCATTAACTTACTATAACAACATTACTTAGGTAATATATACTTTTTACAAGTTTACTTTCATTTATATTTCTTAACCTTAAAATAGAATATATATATATATATATATATATACATCACATCATGTGCATTTATGGAAAGTTTATGTGTTTGACCATCCATAAATCTCTTACACATTTTGGAAGTATTCCACATTGAGTCAATGCATGAAATAACTTGATGTGACATTGTTGGGTATAGAAAGTTATTGCAAAAAGTAGTATGTCCAGTTCTGGCGGAACCTTCGGGCATAAGGGGCGGAACCCTCAAAAGGGTTCCGCCAAATCAGTGGGTCTGCTGAAACCTTTGGCTATAAATATCAACCCATGGTTTTCTAATTGGGTTGATGACTTCACACATGGTTTCTCTCTACCATAAAACCCATATCTAGATCAGTAGCAAACAATGTAGAAACATACATTAATCACCCATTCCATAATGATCATAATGCTTCTAACATTCATCTTTGTTGTAAGCATATCATATGATCCACCAAGAAGATTACAAGATCTTGAAGTCATCATTCATTAAATCATTCCAACATATGAAGATTCAAGGGCACTTGACATCCTCAATGGTTGAAGGCTTCTTATTCAAGAAGTTCATGTAGATTAGGCATGCATATCCATTAGACTTTTATGTCTTGGATCATCATTGTATCATAACAATATAGATTAGATGGTTTATGTGTTTGTGCCATAAAACACAAGGTTTTTATGTTGGGCCACAAAACATAGCGGGAGTGGTTGTACCCTTGGTAAAGAACTCGACATCTAGCTTAGTTTCGGTAAAAGTGTAAGTGACGAACGGGAGTGGTTGTACCCATGTAAAAGGAATCGACATCTAGCTTAGTGTCGGTAAAAGTGTAAGCGATGAACGGGAGTGGGTGTACCCTTGTAAAAGAACTCGACATCTAGCTTAGTGTCGGTAAAAGTGTAAGCGACGATTGTAAGGTTTTCTCCGCCGAAAAGGGAGGTTGTTGATCTAGTGAAGTAACTCTCGAGTTGGGTACTCGAGGAGTGGAGTAGGGCAGAGAGGAGATCCATGACCGAACCACTATAAATCCTCGTGTTCGGTTTGCACTTTCCTTTTACTTATTGCCTTACTTTAATGTTTGCATTATGTGATTGTTTGTGTTGTGACTTGTTGATTGCACTTGTGTGATAACATGTTTTAAGTGATGTTAGTCATAAACCACAAGTAACATCTTTTATATTAGAACAAGCTAAAAATGGACATTTGATACAACAAGTTTTAAGTTTTTAAACGGTAAACTATTCAACCCCCCTTCTAGTTTTCCACAGGATCATTAGAATTCGCTCATGCATTAAACACAACCATAATAACCTAGTACGCATTGGTTCATGTTTCTTAAGACGTTCAAGCATGTCACCATTGGAAGTCTGCCAGTTTTCTTAAGCCTAACATCAAAATCATTCATCCATAACAACTATAAACAAACAATCAACCCATAATTAACATCTAGGTTTCACTACATCTAAGCAAACACACAAGAGATCTAGCCTAGCATGTTAAATTCAAGACAAGCATAAGATATATTCAAGCAACACATAGACATATTGATTGAATTGAAAGAGTACTTATCTCAAATTGACATGAAAGGTTTCAAAGGGTAAAAACCCTTGAAAGAGCAGTAAAATTTGTGCTAGGGTTTCTCCAAAGTTACACCCTACTTGTCCCTTTTAATGAATGAAAATTGCAAAATTATATATAGATTTTACAGGGTGATGGCGTCAAGAAGGAATTTCTGACGCCGTCAACTCGCCACCCATAATGAGATCGGATTGCCTAGATCCAGATTTGACGCCGTCATGTGTAATATCACTCTGGGCCGTCACCATATCTTGAACCTTGACGGCCATATGTGACGCCGTCACGTTTTCTCTGGACCGTCACCACTTCCACCTCTTGTTTTACTCTTGACGCCGTCACATGAAGACTCTTGACGCCATCAGGTACTGTTCCCAGCAAGGAAAATTAAGACTTTGCCGTTTTCTTCACTTTTATGCTCCAAAAACGTCCAAAATGCTTCCTTTTCCAGAATTCACTCCAAAAGTACCTAAAATGACAAAAAGAACGATTTATTGCAATATTTGATCAAATAAATTCAAATTCGGGCTTAAATGACCCTCTAAAAACGGTTCATTTTTCGCCTCATCAGCGTCACATGTATAACATGACGCCGTCAGATTGTATTCTCTATATATATTTTTCTAAATTTCATTCATTAGAGAGAGAACTTTTGGGAAAATTTTGGAGGAACTTTACCACAAACCCTAGGTCGAATTTTCACCTTCTTTTAAGGGTTTCAAACCCTTCTTTCATCCATGTTTGATTAAAGATAAGTCTTCCAATAATCATTCAATATGTCTATGTGTTCTTTGATTCTATCTTATGCTTGTCTTTACTTTAACATGCTAGGCTAGGTTTGTTTGTGTTTGCTTAGATGTAATGAAACCTAGCTATTGATTATTGGTTGGTTATTTGTTATTAATTGTTGTGGATGAATGATTTCGATGTTAGGCTTAAGAAAATTGGCTACCTTCCAATTGGTAACTTGCTTGAACATCTTAAGAAACATGAATCGGATGTGTACAACGATTTTAATGGTTGTATTTAATGCATAAGTGACTACTAAGGATGCCATGTTAGGAGATAGTTGTCGGCTCGACATAGGAAGAGGTAAAAACTTATAGAGTTGGGGAAGATCGTACACGGCCCCACGAATGGTATTAAGGAATATAACCCATCATCCACGCAATTCTAACAAACTAATCAATTAATGAAAGATATCTAGGGAGCAATGAAATCTATGTAAATGCGTTTCTTTCATTATAAGGTTTTTCTCAACATTTATTTTCTTGTTATTTTATTTTCATTGCATTTGTAGTTATTTCGGTTAGTTGGCTAGCAACTAATTCCGCCCGTTCTTCCAAATACCCGAGATTTTTACTTGCTTTCCGTAAAATATAAAAATACAAAAAGAATCATCTCTCACCTCTAGACCTAGTTAGATTAAGTTTCAATCCTAATGAGCACTATTCCCTATAGAGAACAATCAATCCCCCGTACTTGCCACTACACTATACTACATCGGTCAATACACTGCCTGGTGGGGATTGCAAGCTTTTCGAGATCCCTTGAGAGGTAAAACCTTTTGTAAGGTTGCAAAACCACGCATCAAGTTTTTGGCACCGCTGCCGGGGAATAGTTATTGTTTAGGCCGAATTTTATTTTTATTAGGTCTACTCATTAGATTCCTTTCTAGTGAGATTTTTATTTCATTTTTATAGGCTTTCTTTAGTCTATCTTTTTCTTTGTTTCTTTGTTCTTAAAACTTTTCCATTGACTATTCCGTTAGCCCTTATGGAGAACGCAAATCCACCATACTACCAACCACGAAATTCACCTACTCCAAATGACATCTTGATGTTCAAACAACATCAAGATGAACCTATCTATGATGCATGGACTCGTTTTAAATATTTACTCCGAAAAGTCCCTCATCATAGTTTCGATCTGTGGTCCCAAATTGAGATATTTTACCATTGTGTCGACCACTATACCAAAATGGACATTGACCATGCCGTAGATGGGGACCTTTGGGTATTAAGTGCTAAAGAAGCATGGGAAGCTATAGAGGATTGTGCCCAACTCGCCAATAAGTTGGACAACCCAACAAACGTTGTTACGGATCAATTGATCACAAGTTTGAGGAAACAAGCAAGAAGTTTGTTTGGGGCTAAAAAGCCTATTGTTGAGATACCTAGGTGCATGGAGTGGTTTGATTCCACCACTATTTCCTCATAAGGCATACTTCCACCGAGAAGGTGTGTATCGTTACTATCACCCGCACTTAATCCTAAGTGTAGGGAAAACTTCTCTTATTTCCATTAAATAAGGGTAAAGTCAGGCTCGTGACTCGAAAAAAAACAAGCGCTTCTTGGGTGGCAACCCAAGCTTTATTTGTTTAATTGTTTGTTTGTTTCAATTTATTTGTTTCCGTATGCATGTTTTATTTTTATTGTTTGTGGCTCATGTTTCAAAAGTAAGTTGTGAAAATGCTTCATTTTGTTTTTAACTTCGTCTTAATTACATATAAAGGTATTTTGCAAAAGATAAGTGTAAGGGAAATCTAAATTTGTTTCTAAGAACGAGATTGAGCATGAATCACAACAATATTAAACGAATATGCATATTAGTATTTGTTTGAGTCAAATGCTTGTATCGAGTCATAATGATATTTTGCAGGATTTCCAGGAATTAAGGCGTGAGTTTTTCCAGAAATTTTCCGGAAACTTAACATAAGATTTCTGTCAGAACACTGTGACGGCGTCAGGGTTGTAACCTAATGGCGTCAAGTGTAAAATTCTGAAAAATTTTGCAAGTTTTATTTTTCTTCCGGAATCATAATTTTTTTTTTTAAAAACTTAGTTTTATAAACTCCAGGAAATCTGCAAATATTCATTCCACAAGCATTATATCTTTATTTGCTTTCTAGGATTTAATTAAATATAAAGTTTGCCGCCGATTTTACGTGAGGTTTGCCATGATTGTTTTCTCAGGTTTAACAGGTTTTATTGGACAAGAAGATGATTTATATTTCTGGAGGGAAGCTTTCAACGTTCATTTTCTTGGAGGAGGATCTAACCTTGTTAACGCATTATCCACACCGAACGAATCAGAGGAGTATTTGTTTCATACTCTTGCCTTCGTTACTTTTACATCCTTTTTATTGAACATTGGGGACAATGTTCAGCTTAAGTGTAAGGGGAGGGTAAATGATGATACCTTAGAGAATGCAATTACATTTGATTTTTGTTTGTTTAATAGTAGGTGTGTAATAAAACTAAGAGAAACACTTGTTAGGGTAATTTTAGCACCAAATTTAAAATTTTTTACAACATATAGGAGTGAAACTTTAGTCTTAATAAGCGTCTCATGGATAGGAGTTGTATGACTAGCACAAAAAATCGTACCACTCAAAAATTTTCCACCCCAAATATGTGAGGTTCGCCCCTAGATTTGTTAGGAAAAGATGCTTATGAGTGTACCGGTAGTACTTAGATTCTAGAACTTATGATAGTCATGCATCCCGAGACCACATGTGAGACTACATTCGTGTAATAGGATTTACTAAATGATAAGAGGCATTAGGATAACCCTTGTGTTAAACCCGTATCATAATTACTTGACCAATAAAGTCAATACACTTAACTAGTAAAGTCAATTAATTTTACCACACCTTTGCGTTGTACTCATTTTTAGTACACGATACCCCCAGTACACCCCTCCGAGCCTATCTTTTTCGTTTCTAACTTTAAGCATTTTACTTAAAGGAAGAATTTGTTTACAATCCACCCCCAAATGTACATCCAAATCGCCTTAGCCTTCCGTGTATGCACTCATCTTTAGTGCATTATTGTTATTTGTTTAAACCATTAGTTAATTGTCTAATCGATTACATGGTTGCTAAGTCGAGTCATATCTTGTACATATTGTTTTGGGATGATTGGGACTCATGGGTAAAGTACTATTGTTATGGAGTATTGGGGAAGAACGTCAATTATTACCCCCATTTATGCGTTAATGTTTTAAAGTACTCCAAGTGTTTTGATTATCTTAATACGAGTCATTAGAATGGTTGATTGTAAAGTATGTAAAAGTTCAAGTGTAAGGGGAACGTAATTTCCCTATGATGTAGTATTTTGGATGGTAGGGCAAGAGTGTATGCCAAAAAAATGAGAAAAAGAAAAAGAGAAAAATATGCGGACTACCATCCCGTTTCCTTCTATGTTACTTTTTATGTTTTTGTAGTTTTCATTAGCTTAAGTCGAGTCGAGTCTTGGCTTAGCAACGCCACATTGTACATGTAATTGACCAAGATGATTAACTCGCCACCAGTAAAGATTGCCTTTATCCAACAAAACCGTGTTTATCATATCCCTACACCTCACGTTACAACCCTTTAAAAGACGTCTTTGATAGTTTATCCTAGGTACTTACGCCAAGTGGTGGAGGTTTGATCCTTTCCCAAGCCTATGGTAATCTATGTGTTATGACAGGTAGTAAGAGATATTTTCCATTTTCATTTGTAATATATACTTTTCTTACACCCGAGAGATGTGAGTATCTAAACACTATTTGTGAGGTGCTAGTGTATAATTTCCGTGCTTGTTTTGGTTGAAGTGGAACGATTATTTGTTGTAATTACTTTAATATTAATGTTAAATGACCCCTATCTTGTATTTTGATTAGAATAAAAGCGCATTTGCTTGAGGAAAAGCAAATCTCAAGTGTAAGGGTATTTGATGAGGCAAAAAGTCGTGATTATTTGATCAAATATTGCGTCAAATCATTCCTTTTGTCATTTTAGGTACTTTGGAGAAGAAATCTGGAAAAGGAAGCATTTTGGACATTTTTGGAGCAAAAAGTGAAGAAAACGACAAAGTCTCCAAAATCAAGCTGGAAATAGTACCTGACGGCGTCATGCTTTAAAGGTGACGGCGTCATGTTTTGGCAAAAAGGTGGATATGAAGTTTACACGAGACACGCCAGAATAAATTTTGGGTCTAAAGAGTGATGGCGTCACCCTTTGGGACGCCTAGGCCGTCAAGAGCAATTTACAAGGTGACGGCCATATAAAGATTATAGAGTGACGGCGTCAGATCTGGATCTAGGCCATCCGAGGATATCTTTGGCGGCGAGTTGACGGCGTCACATGTATAACGTGACACCGTCAGATTGTATTCTCTATATATATTTTTCTAAATTTCATTCATTAGAGAGAGAACTTTTGGGAGAATTTTGGAGGAACTTTACCACAAACCCTATGATTGGGGCTAAAACGGTAAGATATTATTGACCAAGGTCAATAAGTCAAAGACAGCTCAGTTCCAATTCTCCGTGGATAGTATAGTGTGTCCCCGGGTCGTTATGTCCCAGCGAGATGGCAATGGTGATTTGAAAACGGTTTAGGAATGAGTGGCACTGAGGACAGTAGCCAAGATGATTGGGAATTGATTATGCTACTGATATTTGGTATTTGCACAATTTGGAATAATATTCACAATAAAAGATATACAGATATATTCACAAATTCACAACTTGGGTTTCAGATTACAGACAGAAAAGTGGGTTTTGAACAATTACAAACTACAGGGGGTGCAAGTGAAACTTTTTAAAACTTAAAATTAAAAGGAAATTTAAAATGAAAATGAAATTATAAAAATGATTATTTTAATATTTAAATACTAAATTAATTAATAAAATTATTTAAAATCTAATTTAAACCTAATTTAAATTAACTAAAAATGACAAAGATTACAAATTAACCTAAAAATTTGCAAAACTAATTTCTAAACCTTAAAATGAACTTGAAGAAAGTATAAAAAATAAAAATAAATATTTTTGTCTTTTTATGAGTTTTTTATTAATTATAAACTAATTAAACTATTTTAAATTACTAATAATACCTAAATAATTTAGAAAATTATGGAAAAATTTATAAAACGAATTAACCATCACAGGAATCTTACAAAATTATAAAAAGCTTCTAAAAATTATTTTTAAACTATTTTGCTAATTATTTACTAAATTATTAATTTAAATCTAATTTAACTAAATTAAATAAGAAAATTGGAAAATGAACAGTAGAAATTAAAAATCTATTTTCTAAAAGTCATAACTAATTTATAAAACTTAGGAAAATTATAAAAACCTACTGTTGTTAATTAAAATTTAAGAAAACTAATTAATCACTAATATTACCTAATTAATTATTTAAACTATTTTTAATTCTAATAATTAGTAAACTGATTAAGAAAAATCTAAGAAAATTATTACAAATACTTAAAGGTAAAAGGAAATTAAGAAAATTATGAAAATGATAAAATGATTATTAAAAAGCTAAAATGAAAAATGAAAAAGATAGAATCTATTAAATAGAAGCTATCACAAATTTTAAATTTGGTTTTTCTAGGTTTTTCTTTTTGTCAGATGAAAATAAGATAAAAATAAGAAACTTTTGTGAAATGACTTTTGTTTTAGCTTAAAAATAAGCTGTGTGCACCCCCTTTATCCAAACAGTTGGCTTATTGAGCTTAATTGTTGATTTTTCAAATGAAATAAGCCAAACACTGATCACAGAAGGTACAATAAGCTGTAAGCAACTTAAGGAATCCAAAAATAAGCTAGAACAAGCAAAAGGTCTGAGCAATAAGCTGTAATAAGCAAATAAGCCAAAATCCACAACTTATGTGGCTTGCAGTCCCAAAAGGGCAACTATAGGCCTATGTGGGGCCCACAAATAAGCACAAGGGTCCAAAGTGAGAATGAATCCTAGAAGCTGGTCTGGTAAGATTTAAAATAAGCCAAGAATCAGAGCTTATGGTTCACTAATAAGCTTTGGGCAAGCTTGTAGATTTTGATGCCAAAACTGAGTACTCAGTGTACTCAGTATGGGGTGGGTAACTTGTGGGTACAAGCAGGCTAGGGGCAAGGCTTCTAAAGTCCAAACTAACAACTAGAATGGTGAGATGGGTTGACAAGGTCCCTAAACTTCTAAGGTGTGAAGGCTAAGACTCTCTGAGAAGCTCTTGGTGAGCTTGTGAAATCAGGGTCACACCCTTGAAGCAGGGGAGTTGACTGAGCAAATAGGCAACTTTGAAAGTGCTTATTTATAAGCAGAAATCTTCCAAACCTCAATTTTCTTTTTGAAAAAGTGAAACAAGCAACAAAATAACTTAGAACAACAAAACTTTTTATTTCCAATCTAAATCAAACACTGTGGAAGCTTAAGAAACTTTGACCATTTTTGACAGACAAGAGATTTTGACTTTTGTAAAATCACTAAGGTTTGACTTTGATAACTTTTGATCCTTTCTAACCAACTAAACTTGATATAATAAGATGTAATAAAACTTGTTTAAGCTATTTTAACTACTTATGAGGTGATTATGAAGATTTTGGGCTCAATTCTCTTGACAGACAACAATCTAAGCCAAATCAAAGGTAATTTTGACTTTTTAACTTGTGACTACTGATTTTTATGGTTTACTTAGCCTAATAGAACCTGTTGTACTATGTGAGAACAGGAAACCACAAATGAAACTATCAAATACAACCCTAACTCAGCAATGCCAAACAGTCCTTAATGTGGACTAGTTTTGTGATTTTCAAAGTTTTAAACTGATTTAAGATGCAATACCAATCCACTTTACTCTAATATGATGTAATTAACTATTAGAAGCTAAGAAACACAGCTAATAACAACAAGAACCACAGAACACAGATTATACTAATTTAAGTGCTAAAATTTGATTTCCAAGCAACTAGCAATCCTGATTAACAAGTACAACCTATTAAGTAATTGAATCACTACTGAGCACTAAACTAGCATAGAAACACAAGAAATTACACTATTGAGCAGCTTAATAATAGAATGCTAAAATTGAAATATGATCTTACAATTTGCATTCCAAGCTAATACCAAGAACAGGACCCAAGAACCAAACCTACAGGCTTCCACAAGCCACTAAACCCATGGCCATCCAGGATTAACCATGCTCCAGCTGTCTTCCATCTTCAACTTGCAATTTTTGTATTTTTCTTTCTTTTTCTGATTTTTTTTTTATTTTTCTTGTTTTATAATTCTATTGCCTTTTAAGAGTTTCTAAAAGCTTCACTGAGCTTAATGGAGCTTAAGTGTTCTTAAAAGTCCATAACATAAACATCAATAACAACAGAGCTTAATTTGAAATTTTGAAATAAAAATGAAAATTGCATTCACTAAAAGAGATACTGAAACTTGATTCTTATTACTTGAAAAAGTTAAGATTACAGCTGAATTAACTAACCAAATGCTTAAAAGCTTGAATATTACACTAGAATTTGAAATCTTAATTAAACGACATACATTAATACTAATTAGACTACTACTCTCTTCCTTTGCTTCCTTCTCTCTTATATAGCCCTCCCTTAGGGTTTGTGATGACCTCTGAGCATTTCCCACTTGCAATCTTGACCCTTGGATGTCTAAATTTCAATCTTGGCCGTTTATATGATTTTGGCGCCAAAATTGGTGGAGTCCAATTGCTTCTGTTACGTGTGTTGGAGAGGGGTGCATTAAATGCACTTTGGCTTGTTAGGTGCAATTGGGATGGTATGAGTGGTATGGGCGGTGGAGATGGGACGGTGATGGTGGGGGGTGGTGATATGATGGTGCAAGTTGGGGGGAAAGGGGTGGTGTTTGTTTTGACTCGTTTGACCTCAGGGTCAAACATTGTTAGGTCACCATTTAGTAAACACAAGTATAAGAAATGAGATGAGAATAAGAGATGGTTGATTATACGATTATGAAGAGTGAAAGAACAATAGTTTCATTAAGATATTCAAATAACCAGCAATATTCAAGGTTACATAAGCTTAGTATATATAGGGGAGGAGTAGGGCAACACTCCCTTCCTCCCTCATTCATCATAAACATGGGCTTCAAGGCCCATTGGACTTAATACATAAGCCTAGTAACTTAAACATAATGAAATAAATAACTAAGCAACCTATTACAAAAGGTAATGACCGAGGCTTGACTAAAATACAAAAGTATGTTCCCAACAATCTCCCCCTAAGGGTCGGTCATCACGGTTGCTTGACATCTTCATCTTTGTCGTTGACTTGTGACATGTAAAACTTTAGATGTCTTCAAAAAATGTAGTATAATAAATGCACTTTGCTCTATGTCTTTGTTCTTTGGTGATGATGTAGTGATTGTGTTATGAAGTAGTTTGCCATTCGTCACTCCTGCGTCTGTGGTGGTTGTCCGCCATTCCAACATACTCATACATCTTTGGACTTAGACTTTCACGTGCACGAAGTTCCTTTTCATGCTCTAAGATCTTTAGTCTTTATACTTTGTAGATTCTTCTTATTGGCGTAGAATCTTTCTTCGAACTTTGTGGTGCTAAGATCTTTGGGGGAGCTATCATTTGCTTCAAGATGTATGTATGAGCATGTTGGAATCTACCATCATGGAGGTGATGTACCTGCAAGTAAACAGTTAGCAATAAAAAACCGGTACTTACAGATAAGGAATTAGAGTTTGTCAACAGCATAGTGTGAAGACTCCTTCTAATCCTTATCAAGGCCGTTCCCATATCAGATACTCCCAAAGGAGCTTACGAGACCTACTAAGTAGCTCAATGACTGGGTGAGTCGCTGGGGATCACTCCACGACTGTAGACCGCTATGGAACCACCGCGAACACTAAGCGTAACCCTTGTGGGGTTACCGAAGTGACCTGCTGTCAGCGCTGTTTGATGTTGACCCTGGCAGGAATTTCTGTTCAATCATTGAGAAATACTTTTGTAATCCTCTCATAAACGTTCTCGGCAGATTGCTAAGATCTGTGAAGGACTCGATAATTTACAGCTGGTGTCCATTGATGTAGAACACGAGTTGTAGAAATACTAAGTGTTCCTAAGAGATCTTTGATGTATCTCAAGGCTCTAGACTCTATAAGTGCACACTTAGGTTTCCTATGCGGAGACTAGGGAGGGGTCTCCTGCTTCAATATCAACCATCTCTAAGAGATAAGTTGATAAATTACACTGGTTCCCCGTGAGAATGAAACAAGTTCTTTTAAGAGAACTTGAGTGGTTAAGAAGGTTTAGTGCATTGCGTCACAGGGTCCATGATGACTTTGTCTTCAATACCGGTGTTGCCTTAGCAACAACCAGTAGCATACGAGTTGAACCCGGTGTCTGCCCTAAGGTTGAACATATGGAGGGCTATTTCTTTTCACCCTTTTCTTTTTACATTTCTTTTTAATTCTTCAACTCCTTCTTTCCCTTTCATTCTTTTCTCCTTTTTTCGTATCATACCTAAGGACTTCTAATTCTAACTATGGGAGATGTCCTTGGGTAGATCCCTTCGGCTCTGGCGGATCATAGGACGGTTATTCCTATCTTAATCACCTTATAACTCCTTGATTAACCGACAGTAGCCAAAAAACCTTTGATTGAAAATCTCTCAAAGTGCTTGTGATAATCAAATATTTTGGTTAACACTTTGAGAGTTTTGTGTACACTTTTTGAAGGGCTCCCCCTTCACATGTGCTCATGAGTATTTACTAAATTTGCACATGTAGGAGGAGCAAGCATTTTGAATTGATCCACTTTCAGTGAACAGGACCAATTCGAGACACGCTTACATCACTAGTTGGACTAGCTTGAAGTTATTACCCGGCCTGGTCAAGTCCACAGAAAGTTTCTCGAGACGGTATATTTCTACTAAGACAAATCCTTTTTGAGACACGCTTACGTGGTTAGTTAAAGAGATCCATTGTCAGCTTTTAGGTGACAACTAGCTCTAGTAACTAACTTGAAGTTATTACCCGTCGAGGATAAGACTTTTCGAGATTACTAACTTTTATCGTTTCGTCAATTCCTGGGTCAATTCTGAGTCTGGCTCGCACAAGATACAACTTTTAGCTTTTTGACCATTTATATTTTAATCACCTTTTACATTTTTTCCCCATCAAAAATAGCATATTAAATGATGTTTTTGATAATCTTTTAGATTAAAATATGCCTTTTTGAGTTTTATGGGGAGATTCACCAAGAAATTTTGATTTAGATCAAAGTAGTTTTGTTTGATAAGTGCTCCCCCTCAACAAGTGATTAGGTCTTATTGAGGTGAAATACTTGTCCTTTTGAGCAGAATTATGAAAATCATAAAACATTTGATTAATTCTACTCAAAAGTAAGAAGCCTTCGCTCCTTATATTAGGATTGAGGCACTGATGCGTACCTCAGGGTCCTTTCTTTACAAGTTCGGGTTATGCACTGTAATGCGTGCACAAGCCATTATGAAGAATAGTATTGACAAATCAAATCAAGTTCTTACAAATTTCTACCATTCTGGTCTCTGAAACGTCAACACCGGAAATCCAGGTTTGCCTCCTACGTAGCTTTCCAATCTCCTTATCTGATCCCTACGCTTCAACCGGTTCTCAATCCTTGTAATGAATCTGCCAGCTTGTCTGGCCTCATCGGTATTCTACCTTTTGGATTTGCGCAGTGCTATCTCATCTAATCTGCTTTTGATTCCATCTCTGACGAACTTCTGGGTTTCATCACAGCACTTATGGATTTCGTCATAGGCCATGAAGCAGTTTCGACCGTTTACACTGCGGTATGTGAACCCAAATGCCGGATGCCTGATCAAGGTGTATTGAGATTGGTGTTGAAGGTTGGGGATGTTGAAAAGGTTAGGTTTGGTGAGATTTAGCTTCTTCTGATAACTTTCTACTCCAAGTTGAAGATCTTCTACTCGTTCTTTGATGACGATGTGTCTCATGAAGATTAGTAGAGCAGTGATGAAGGCAAGCTGCATGTCCTTGGGTAGGTTGCACAGCTTTCCTTGGACTTTGAGTAGATACATGTCTTCAATGTCATTCAGAAGTAGTCGAGGAAAGTCTGACTCAGAAATCACGTACTCTTGTTCATCAAGTCTTTCGAGCACGATCTTATTGAGGAAGGAGTACCCGAAGTGAGTGATGGTGGAGATGAACTGAACGGAAACGATCTTCAAGTCACTCATTACTTCTCCCATTGTTTAAGTCTGCTGTTGCGGTAGTATTGTGCACGGTTATCGGGCCAGTGGTGAATCCCGTAAAGTGCATTTCTGTCATAAGGCACGAGTTTGTCACTAAACAACATTGTAGCTTCTTCTTCGATTGCGTTGTTTAAGTAACGAGCAGCGGGAATGGAAAGTGTGAGTGAAGTAGCATATCTTTTCTCGACGGTGTTGCCATGCTGAAGAAAGTCCAGGTCAGTGTTGAAGAAGTAAACATAAGGTATCTTTGGTTCCTTTGGCTTTCCAATCATAGGGAGTGGTTTGGACCAGTCAGTTATGTATGGTGCTGTCTTCCTTGTAACTGGATCGACGTGAGATTCAGGATTGATCCAGTCAATATTGCTTGACATTGCTCGAGCAATATTTTCTAGATGATATTCAAGTTCAATGGAGTTAGCAGACCGATCTTTCAGAAGATTGAATGCATCATTCTTGATTCTTCGTAACTCTTTCTTGTTCATCTTTTTCATGTGAAATTTATGTTAAATCAACTGAGCGTATTCCACTGTTCGACCATCGAGAGGTTCTTGATCATCTGCCAGTGGAGGTTGCGAATTAATCATCTTGTCAAACCAGGAGTAATCGGCAGTTTTGTCTTCGTCAAGCCAATTGAGAATGTTTTTCGGTTTCTTAGGTTCTGTGCCTTTTGAAGAGGTGTCAGGTTTGTGCTGATGATGTTTTCGTTTCCTTTCTTTCTTCTTTGTAGATGACGGTTCTGGTATTTCATCGGTCTGAGGAATCTCGTCTCCGCCTGTGTATACAAAGTGGTCATGGGCTTTAGGACCGGAACCCGATCCCTTGGGTTGTTGAGTAGACGTTGTGGTGGTCGGAGGAATGACAGGTTCTTTGGGTTGAGCTGAGGGTCCTTCGGCTTGCTTTTGTTTCTTTGCCTGTGAGTTAGGATCCTTGTCTTCATCATCTCTTGGACGTTTCAGTTTGTCGGCCTCAGTGCTGCAGGATTCTTTAGACATCTTGGCTTTCAAAGCTTCCAGGACTTTAGCTTCATCAGGTGACAAGGTGAATTTACTTGCCAATTTGTCTAAGAGCTGGGTTTCTAATTCGTCCATTGACAAATCTAGTTGTGGTAGAGTTGATTTGTCTGCTCGAAGAGTAAATGAGGTAGATCTGATCACTTTCTTGACAGCTTGTTCTGCAAATTTGGTGAGTTCACCTCTTATTGGTGCCAGCAAATCTTTTAATTCAGCAACTAAGTGTTGTTCCATATACTGATGTGCTTGAGCAGCTAATGTAGCTTCCAAGTTTTCTTGTACATCCTTGGCTAAGAAGGTATCTACCTTATCTTGCAGTTCTTGGACATTCGTATTAAGCTTTGTCAATTCAGCAACTTGACTTGCTAGTGATTCAACTTGATCTTCTAATTTGCCTTTCTTCTTTTCACGAACTCTCCTAAAAGCCTTCTTAATCAACTTGGATGCAGCAGAGGCTTTTGTACTTGTGGGTTTCTTGATTGATTCGTCATGTGTGGATTTAGATGCTGGAGGTGATGATTGAGAGGATTCAATGTGGGTGGTTATGTCCTTATCATCTCCTCTTTGTGATTCGGGTTTATCCTTGGCATCAACTTTCTTGTCTTTGGCAGCCTCCTCCTGTAATCTTTGCTCTTCAGCCAGTCTGTCAGCTTCTGCCTTAAGCTTTAGTTCTTCTGCTAATTTGGCTGCTTCTGCCTTAAGCCTAAGATCTTCTGCAAGCTTGGCTTCTTCTTCTTTTCTTTTCTTATCTTCTGCAAGTTTGGCTGCCTCTTCAGCTTTTCTGCTTTCTTCCATACGAATTGCTTCTTCTAATTTGGCTTGTTCTAACTCCTCAAGCCTAGCCTCTTCAGCTTCTTGTTTTCTTTTTAACTCTTCTTCTTGAGCCCTTTCTCTGATCTCCATCTCTTCCATGGTCAAAAGATATGGAACATCAGTATCCATATGGTCCTCCTCTTCCTCTTCTCCTGTTGCTGAAGCATTAAGCATTTCTACATCTATAGGTGATACTGTGGGGGTTTCGTAGACAATCATAGCAGCATTGGTTCCTGTAGTGGACTCAGGAATTCTACTAGATCCGCCTGCTTCGTTTGTTTGAGAAAACAAAGGAGGTGGAGGTTGATTAGCTTGGAAGGCGTCTATTTTGCTGTGGAGGAGATCCAAATTAAGAGCTCTTTCATTTTCTTCTTCCACTGAGAGGCCTATGTTTGAGTGAGCAGCTTCTTGTTCAGCAGTCATTGGTTCCTTCAGCTTCTCTTTCCTTAACCTTTCTTCTTCCAATTTAGTGTCTGCTTCAGTTAACGGTCTTTGATTGAGCGTTGTTGGGTATTCAGCATTTTCAGCAAATTCATCAATGTTTTTGTCCCAATCTTCGAAAGACATGTCCATGTCATCAAGATCTTCAAGATTAACCTTCTTGTTGATGTTTGCATAGGCTTCCCTATAAACTGGACCTTCATCGGATTCGGTTTCTGAGTCAGACGGTTTTGGAGAAGGTGGTTGTGTGGGTTCAGGAATAGATTCAGGTTTCCTGACTGGAATGGTGAACTTAAGTGTTCCCATCTTTCGTGTAGACTTGGTAGAACTTCCAGAGCTCCCAGACTTGCTACCTTTCTTCCCCTTCTTCTGCATGAACGAAGGTAGAATGACTTCGTCTAAGAACCCAACTTTGTCTTCCTTGAGAGCTTGAACGTAGTACTGGTAATTCTTACAGAGTTTCACTTTATCATTCAAGAGACAATCGGGAAATGGTTTTCCTTGTTTACGTGTGCTTGTGTCAAGTCTCTTAATCTGTCTGAGAGTGTCCTCATTTCTGAATGTGTTCTTAGCTTCATCATCCAGTCTTTGAGGAATATCGTCATACTCACGAAGGAAGCTTTCGATGAGATGTTTGGTGAAACGAATGAATGGGATATTAGTAGTTTTGTGTTGTATGTGCCACAAAAAATCTTCCCAAATAATGTTAGCATAATCCACGTTTTTGACGTTTGCCAAAGCCTAGAAAAGTTTGAGATGTTGGAGCTTGGGGTGTTCGTGACCAGTGTCTCTGCCAGATAAAGACTTAGCAATAAGGATATACAACGTTCTTTATGGTTGTGGAAGAAATCTGATGTTGAACTTAGAGTGTCTAGTCACCACTTCTTCTGATTCATCATAGCCAATATCCCGTAACCATTCTATCAGCTCTTCCTCATTAGGTACTGGATCGTATTCTTCTTCTGGGCCAAGTTCGGGTAAACCAAGAACATTTCGAAGAGTGTCTATGTCCACAGTAACTTGTCTCTTATGAAGCATGCAAGTGAAGGACTCTTCCCCAAGGTCTAGCTGAAGTGTGTGCCAAAATTGGTGTATGTAGAAGCAAGCTACAGATGCTGATTTGGTGAACAGGATTTTGTTCGGGTGATAAAGGAGAGCATCCACAGCTACAATGCATGAAGATTCATTGCACGTGATTTTGTTGAAGTTGATCCTTAAGTTGTTCTTGCCTATCTTTCTGGAGTAATTCTCAGGAAAGGTTTCTTCCCAGGAGAGTTTTGGTTCAGGTTCTGGTCCATATGGAATGTCATTATTTTGTGCCATCTGAATTGATCATAAACAAACACAAACATAGCAATGATATACTTTGTTAGTTCAGACATTCAATTACATGATTATGAAGATTTTGGATTGATCAGTGGGTGTTTTGTGTATAAACTGTTGTTATATGATGAACTTGTGTTTTTGAAGTTAACACTTAGTAGAAACTTATAACAATCTAGTCACAACATGAGTTAACCATTACAAGAGTTTACACTTTTGAAATTTTACAACACTTAGACAAATTTCATGAATTTAGGCAATGTTACGTGTAAGATTGGAAATCCTACGCATAACATTTCTTATGCGTAAGAAATGAAATTAGGCGTAAGTGCAAAATCTATGCATAACTTTATATATTACGCGTAAGTTTAATCTTATGCGTAGGCTCAATCTTATGCGTAGGATTAAATCTTAAGCGTAAGATTGGAGCTTATGCCAAGGATTAAACCTTATGCATAAGATATAACTTATGCGTAAGTTTAGAACTTATGCGTAAGAAATAACTTATGCGTAAGATATTATCTTTTGCGTAAACATTGTCTTATCCAAGACAAGTTTTTCAAATCTGTCAAATCTTACGCGTAAGATTTTATCTTACGCGTAGGATGAGTAACTTTTGCGTAGAATCGTCTTTAACGAAAAAATCACCTTTGAAAAATTGTATCTTTTGATTCCTGAAAGTGTTAAACACAACCACTGATCAATATTTCATTCATACACATTCCAAAACATCTGAAACACACAATTTAACGCGTAAACATGCCAATATCCTAACTTACGCGTAGGAATGCATGAACAACTAATCTCTATGAGATTCTAACATGTTTCTGGGTAGTAATTGGAATAGGGCGAGTGTTTCTTACATGCTAAGGAACATTATGACTAATTTATAACAATTATTAACCACAGACTCAAAAGTACATAATTGCTAGTGTCAATGAACCCTAAATCAAAGATTCAAGATTCAAATGATGTTTCTGAAGCAATTAAACTATTAATTCAAGTTCCTAAACACATAAAATCAATATCCCCATCATCAAATAGTATCTAAACATCCATAACCAAAAACCCCTAAATCAACGCATGAACCCTAATTTAACAAATCAATCAATTGAGGTTTCTGGGTAAGATTGGAGTTTATTAACATTCAATATATCATCATAGGATCAAAACCCATTAACCAAATCACATCCTAACACTCTTAATCTCTAAGTCTAATATTACGCAAAACCTTAAATCGAAAATGATAGATTTAGAAAGATTTAACCGTTGGATTTTGATGAAATTAAAAACCAATGTTTGTAATCATGATCAAAAGGTTTTGGTACTTACAGATTTGAAGAATTATGATTGGATTTTCAGAATGATTGAGGGCCGTGGATTCGTTTGGTGAAGTAATTAAATGTGTGAAACTGTTAGCAGTAAATGATGGTGGGTCAACATGTTTTGACTAGGGTTATTTTAAGTTTCAATGATTGTCATTTTTAGTCCCTTAACCTGAGTAACTATATCAAACCAAATGCCTAACTAACTCTCGTTTATATAAAACTCCACCAAGCATAATAAGAGAACAACTCTGGATAAATTTACTCCCCCTTGACCATAGACCGAGGTCCTTTTGATTTTGAGAATTTGTTTCAATTGTCAAGGAGAGTATCCTGAAAAATTTTAAAAGCATCACATTTGATAAAAACAAAATATTTTTGGTAAAATGCAAGTACGTAGTAAATATTAAGAAAATTGAAAAATACTTTACCTCCCCCTCAACACTTGTTTTCGATCATATTTGAAGACGTTTATAAAAAAATAGTGTTAAAAAGAGTGGTTGTACTTGCATTTTTTTTTTTGAAAGAACAAAATAAAATCTTTTTGTGTTTTTGTTGGTTTTATATTTTATTATTTTGTTTTTGGTAAAATATTTACAAAGATAGTTTTGATGTTTGACGATCAATTGTGTTTTAAAAACTTTTCCAGATCATCTGGAGTCAAACATCGCATACCAATTTGGTGAACTAGACTAGCAAACCTTGATGGTGCTAAGGCTTTGGTAAGTAAGTCCGCCAATAGGTACTCAGTTCCAACAAAATATAATTCGACGGTACCCTTTTCGACATGCTTTTTGATGAAATGATATTGGAGATCAATGTGTTTGGATTTGAAGTGATGAACAGTGTTGCAGGAAATAGCAATGGCACTTTTGGAATCACAGTAGATCGGAATATTATTGAACAGGTAGCCATAATCCTTAAGTTGTGATCTCATCCAGATGACTTAAGCACAACAAGCAGACATAGCTACATATTCAAATTCTGTTGATGACAGTGATGTGCAGTCCTGCTTCTTTGATTGCCATGACACAAGTTTATCTCCGAGAAACTGTAATCCACCAGATGTACTTTTTCGTGTGTCTAAACATCCTGCATGATCAGCGTCTGAAAAAGCAATTAGTTCAAAACCAGAATCCTTCGGATACCAGATTCCCAAGTTAATGGTTCCCTTTATGTATCGAAGGATTCTTTTAACCTCACTGAGGTGTTTTTCAGTTGGTTTGGAGTGATAGCGAGAGCACATGTAGACAGAAAATACTATATCAGGTCTACTAGTTGTGAGATACATGAGTGACCCAATCATACTACGGTATTTGGTAGGGTCAATAGGTGTCCTATGTAAGTCAGCATCTAGTTTTGTGGTATAGCCCATTGGTGTATTGTAAGTATCACAACTCATCATTCCATGTTTCTTTAAAATTTCTAGAGCATATTTGGACTGATTTATAAAAATACCACGGGGTGATTGATGAACTTGTAGTCCTAGAAAGAATGAAAGTTCACCCATCATGGACATTTCAAAATTATCTTTCATTAATTTTGCAAAATCATTAGAGTAACTTCTTTTTGTTGAAGAAAAAATAATGTCATCGACATAGATTTGAACAACTAGTAAGTCCTCCCCGTATGTTTTTGTAAATAATGTTGGGTCCACTGAACCTTTAGAAAATTTATTGGCCAGCAAGAAAGTAGACAGTTTGTCATACCACGCCCTTGGGGCTTGCTTAAGTCCATAAAGTGCCTTTTTGAGTCAGTAAACGTGATTGGGACACTCAGGATCAACGAAGCCGTCTGGTTGGCTTACATAAACTTCTTCACAGAGTTCTCCATTAAGAAATGTTGTTTTCACATCCATTTGGTAAACAACCATGTTCCTATGTGCTGCATAGGCTAAATAGATCCGAACAGCTTCATGTCTAGCCACTGGAGCAAAGGATTCTGCAAAATCAAGTCCTTCTAGTTGGGAGTATCCTTTCGCTATCAGGCGTGATTTGTTACGTATGACTGTGCCTTCTGCATCTAGCTTATTTTTCCAAATCTATTTTAACCCGATGACAAAGACTCCGTCAGGTCTTTCAACTAATTCCCAGACTTCTAATCGTATGAATTGCTGAAATTCCTCTTGCATAGATTCAATCCAGTTATCATAAGTCATTGCTTCTTTGATGTTCTTAGGTTCTTCTAGACAAACTGTGAGTGCATAGATGCAAGTTTCACCATCAGTGTGAAGTCGTTGTCTTGTCATTACTGGTGCATCTGGATTGCCAATAATATGAACTAGTGGATGGTCTCGAATCCATTTGTGTGTCAAAGGGTGTAGTTGATAAGTATCTCGCATGTTAGCTGGATCCAAATTGCGTGTGGATGACTCAGCTACTTCAGGAAATGTTGGAGCCGGTGCAAACGGGTTAAAGAACGCATTAGGATCATACTCTGCGGGTTGTGGAACTGATTGTGGTGTAGGAGCTTCAGCTGATTGTCGAGAGTTGGAAACAGTTTGTTCTGTTGTAAATGGTGATGCAATTGGAGGACCGTCTTTCTCAACAGTTGTTGTAGTTTGTTGAGGTGAGTCAGGTACTTGAATATTTTCAGGTTGAGCAGCGGAATTGGGTGAGACCTCAGTTGAACAGTATTCAATTGTATCATCAAACAGTGGAGCAAACAAGGTTTCCAATTCTTTGCAGTTGAGGGGCAATGGTTCAGCCTAAGAGTCCGGAGAGGTAAGACGGTTTAATTCGGGTCCTAAGTTGTGTTGCTCAGAAGCCATTTGTGTGAGTTCATCAAAATTAGCGTGAATGGTTTCTTGAATTTCTCTTGTTCGACGATTCCATATCCAAAAGCCTTTAGAGTTTTCACAGTATCCAACGAACACTCCAATGTCAGCCTTTGCTTTAAGTTTACCTAAATCATCATGATCATTTTTCGGATAACAAAGTGCTCCAAATACATGAAAGTAATCGATGTTTGGTTTTCTTTTGTGAACAATTTGATAAGGTGTTTTGCGATGGCGTTTTGTGATCATGCAACGGTTTTGGGTATAACACGCGGTTGAAACAGCTTCCGCCCATAAGTAATCTGGTAATTAAGCATTTATCAACATGGTTCTAGCAGCTTCCACTAACGTCCTGTTGCGTCTTTCAACAACTCCATTCTGTTCTGGGCTTCTAGGAATAGATTTTTGATGTTCAATTCCCACTTTCTCATAATATGACCGAAGTGTCTGATTTTTAAATTCTGTTCCATTGTCAGTTCTGTCCATTCGTACCGTGTTGCGTAACTGAACTTGAATTTTAGTGAGAAAGGTGATGATCGTTGAAGGAGCTTGATCTTTACTTCGTAGAAAATAAACCCAAGTCCATCTGGAGTAATCATCCACAATTACAAGTATGTAGCGTTTACCGTTGATACTTTGAACATGCATCGGTCCACACAAATCCATATGAAGCAATTGTAAAACATGATTCGTACTGTGCTTAGATTTAGAAGGAAAATGAGCCCGAGTACTTTTTCCTTGTTCACAGGATGAACATAAGTGATCTTTGGTAAAACGGAATCTTGGAAATCCATCAACAAGTTTGTGACGAGCAAGTTTAGTCATAGTTTTGAAATTCAAGTGCGAAAGACGTTTATGCCATAACCAAGATTTAGTCGATTCCGCTTTGGAGAGAAGACATATCGGAGATGTAGCAATCATATCTGACATTGATATTGTATAAAGATTAGAACCACGTGAGCCAGACATTAGATCGTTTCCTTGTAAGTCACGAACGAAACAAGTTTTCTCACGAAATGCAACTTCTAGATCCCCATCACAAAATTGACCAACAGAGAAAAGGTTGTGTCCAAGGCCTTCCACATAAAAAACACGACTGATTTCAATGTTCCCACTGACATAGTCACCATATCCCATGATTAAAGCGTAATGATCATTCCCGAATCTGACAATACCAATGAACTTTGAAACAAAGTTGTTTAACAGTTTGAGATTGCCTGTCATATGTCGGGTGCATCCGCTATCAACAATCCAGAGAACAATCTGTACCACCTGCATCACAAGAAGACGACAAGGATGGAATAGAAGTAAGGGTGGAACCCAAAGAAAGTGCGGGTTCCTGTTGGTTAGAAGCACATGTATTCAACAATTTAGGAATCCATTTAAAGTCTGGTTTATATTGTAACCAACGTTGCCAATTCCATCTAGTTCTTGCTTTCTTTTTGGTGAATTCACTAGTAGTGGGCTTGTTCTTAGATTTGTTCTCTTCACTTATGGGGGTAACTTCAACTTCATTAGAAACCGTAGAAGGCGGTTTTCCTAATATAGACTTAGAGGCAGTAGTGGGCCTAGAAGGAATGCTTGTCCTACGTTTCTTATGACGATTAAGAAGAGAATTAGCTATACATTTTGTATGAACACCAGATGATACGCTTTTACGACAAAACACACAAGATGCATTAATATTCAAAACATTCAAAGGTTCATCATTCGTTACATTTAGATTTTGATTACAATTTGCCAGATTAGAATCTAAATCTGATGCAACATGAGTTTTATTCAAAGTCCTAAGTTGATCTTCTACTTCTTGAGCTTCTAGTGGTCCTCTTTTACGTTGCAAGATCCTATTCTTCTTGTTACTTTTTCGCTTGGGTCTGCTAACGCTATTAGTGGAGACTAGTCCTGTGGAAGTGGAGTTATCAACATTAGTGTTTTGAACAAAATTTCCTTTAGCAGTTTTTTCTAATTGATACAATCCTGGTGCTATCACCGTAGTGTCAACAAACTTTCCTTTTTGAAGTAGCTTAATTTTCTCTTTTAACTCAATGATGATGTGATTTTTATCCTGAATTTCAGACTCAAGTTTCACGTTGCAATAATTAATGTCATCGCGGTTTTGTTGCCATTCGACATTTTCAATTTTTAAATCCGCAATTTCTTTCTTGTATTTGAGACGCAGACTTTTTAAAGACTCATTGTTTTTGCAAAGCTGACAAGAGTTTGAATTATTTTGACTTTGAAGTTTCAATTCCATTTCAATACTTTGAGCTTGACACCATTCAAGCCTTTGTTTGAGTAGACAAATTTCTTTTGAAAATTGTTTTGTCACATCATCATTCTTTATTCTCAGCATGTCATTTTCATGTTTAAGTGTCTCTATTTCCACATTCAACAAATTATTATTAACACAAAGATCATCCATAAGCATAGAAGTACCAGATTTATAGAGATCATTCATGATAACAGACAAAATATCAGCATTGAGAACTTGTTCCAAGAGTCAATCAGCATCATCTTTTAAAATTCTATTTCTTTGCTTTTGAACCAAAATCGCATTTTCAGTTCAGTTGAAAACGTTTATCATTGTTTTGACGTCGTTTTGAAGTTCCTGTTCCCAACGCGTAGCACAGAGACGGAGGTGTTTGACAATTGGCAACATTTGTTTTTGAAAAATATCTCTCTTTTCTCGCTCGTAAGCAGATTGAAAAGTTTCAATTTTTATTTCAGAATTACGTTCAATTGTTTCCTCCAAAATTTCGATGTCTTCCATAAAAGTTTTGTGATAATTTAAGACACGACAACTTTTTGGCAAAGGTGTAACTTCACCAGAGGATGGTAAAGGACCATTTATTTGTGCTACAGTTTGGACAGGGGCCGCATTAGAGGATGAAACATATGACTCAGTGACATACCATGATTTCTCAGGTAATTCCTTTTGAGTAACAAAAGATTTAGAAATATGAGGAGCTTTTGAATAATCATATGGTGTCCAATATTCAACTTGACTCATTTTTTATCGACTCTCGTCTTCAAGTTCTTCCTCTTCCTCAGTATCATAAACAACAGTACGCACAATCGTATTATCAAGCAAATGGTCCATACTATAAATTTTAGGAATTTCTTTGAATGCTGTGTGAAGAAACATTGATCTGAAATCACCAAGTGCAAATCCTTTATCGGGTCTCGGTTTTAAAGTAAATTTCTGAATTGTTGTGACAGAGCTCCCGGTTTTGTAAACAACATTACGAAATTCTTTGAGTTGTTTTTCAAGATCAACAATCTCACCGATTATGTTATCTATATACTTCCTTTTTCGTATTTTATGTTCACAAAAATCCTTTTTGCAAATTGACAATTCAGTTTCTGTATTTGAAAGTACTTTTTGAAGTTGTTCAACTTGTATTTTCAGTTCACACTTTTCACTTTCTAGTTTTGAAACCAACTTTCCGTTTGACTCAATTAAATCTTGCATTTTGTGCTGAAGATCTTGCTCTTTGTTGAAAGATTCTTGAAAAGCTTTTTCAAAACTTTTTGCGTGTTTAATCTTATCTTCCTGATTTGAAAGTTGTATTTTATAGCACTCAATATCTTTTGCAAGTGACGCATTTGTTTCTTTTAAGGCTTTGTTTTTCTCGTTGCATTTTATGATTTGCAATTGTTGATCGTTCAGTTGTTTGGATAACAATATGAGGTCAGGGTCTGGATCAAACGATGGTTCATGTTCTATATGATCATGTTTATCATACTCAATAGGATCATCAAATGAAACAACTGTGTCATCATCAAATATGACAACTGTGCTTATTTGTTCATCTGCTTGAGAAGATGAAGATGAGTCAGATGGAACAACTTGCGCCATATCTGATTCAGAAGCAGAAGGTGACGCAATGTCATGTATTAGGCATGCATTAAGGTCATGTACCTGAGACAAGCCGTCAGTGTCATACACTGGACCTGAATCATTAAACTGAAGTTCCTGCATGTTGGCCATAAGCATCACAGCTGCATTAGCTTCCAGATCTTCCATGTCATCGTCATTGTTCACATTTTCCATGAAATTGTTTTCCTGCTCAGGGAAATGTACATCTTTTTCATCTTGGAGAGCCATAAGTAATGCCTGCTTGTGAAACTTACTTCCCCGAGTTCTCGGTTTAGGACATGATGTCGCTATATGACCTTTTTCATTACAGTTATAACACCATACTGCATTCCCAGAGTTTGAGTTCCTAGTTTCAACTGGTTCAGACCTTTGCTGAGACGGACCTGAGTTGTTCCTGAACCCTCTATTGTTATTGAACCTCTGACCATTCCCAAAATTTCCTGAAGAACTTCCTGAACCAGATCGTCCAAAGTTACGGTTCTGAATTTCCACCCTTCCATCATTTACAACAGCTTGATTCCTTGTGTTAGAAGATGAACGTTGACGGTTGTTTGTTTTGTTGGAGAATTTGCTAAAAGCACGAGCAATAAGAGCAAGTCCCTGATTCAACGTATTAAAGTCCTCATCGTCATCTTCATTGGAGTTTGAGTAATACACTTCATCATTGTTGTTGTAAGGAACAAGTTGAGTAGAAGTATTCTGTGGAGATGAATCATAAGGGACCATTTGGTTTGAGGTAGAAGATTGTGGATAACTGAAGTAGTTTTGCTCTTGAACATGTGCATGATTTGACATTAGTGGTGGAGCATAGTGAGATTGAGCTACGAGTGCCAAAGAATTTGGTGTTGGTGTTGGTAAGTATCCTCCTCGAAGAGCTCGATCTTTTTCCACTTCAGGTTCATGGTGTTTCAGAAAATCATACAGCAATCCATATGGTGCATCATGAAGATTTTTGGTTTGTCGAACGAATGTCACATATTTATGCCAATCCGGACCAAGACTACCAACGAATTTGGAGTTCACAGCGATCCTTGGTACTGTAATTTTGTGTCGTTCCAAATCATTTACCACATTAGTGAAACGATGATAATAAGATTCAAGTGACTCTCCTAGTTCAGTTGTGATGTCAGTGTATTCCATGTAGAGTTTGGATTCCATATCATCTTTGTTTAATTGAGTGCCTTCCATAAGGAGATGAACATGTTCCCACATAGCTTTGGCTGTTTTCTGAGCATCGACACTTCGATAAATTGGATTAGGTATTCCTTGAAGTATATAGGCCATTGCATACTCATCAGCTTCACGATGTAATTTCTGTTCTTCCGTGAGTTGAGATTCTGGAACAGGTTTTTCTGCAGGAGCACGTGGAGGATCAGCAGTTGGATCACCAATTTCAAGTCTTGTTGGCCACTCAAATGGTCCTTCAAGTATCACTTGTTTCAAGAATTTCCCATGAGGTTTCTTAAGTTCAAGAAATCGTAAGAATCGACTTGACCATTGAACATAGTTCCCAGGTGTTAGCATTGGAGGTGTTTCAAGTGATCCCGCCTCATGTCTGGATTGTTGAGTTGTAATAACTTCACACATTCTATCAAACCAGTGAGGTTGTTTGGAGGAGAACTGAGTGTTTTGTTGTGACATTTGATATGGTTGTTGTTGAGGAATGATTTGATGTTGTTGCATCATGAGATATTGTGGTTGTGGATTAAACGGTTGTTGATGAAAGTGTGATTGTGAAGGTTGTTGATATGATTGTTGCTGATGGTATTGTTGTAGTTGATACTGCTGATGTTGCTGTTGCTGAGGATTAGAGAAGTAGTAATGTGGTGGTTGAGACATCTTAGAACACTTGTGTAATGATGGATCTTTGTAGAAGATTGAAATGCACGTTCCTTTGGTTAATAACAAAATCCTTGGGGTGAGTTGAAATCTTACGCGTAATACTTAACTTATGCGTAGACTTCAAAGTTACGCGTAAAGGTTGATCTTATGCGTAAACTTGAGAGTTATGCGTAAGATTTTCCCTATGCGTAAGTTTTAAGCTTATGCGTAAGATTCTTATGCGTAAGGTTCAAAGACCAAACAAATCTTTCAAACTTATCCAAGCTTGAAAAATATCCGTAGTCGAAGTATTCCACTAACTTATCCAAGCTAGGGAAGTACTAAGTCACCGTAGCACAAAGAGAAGAACCCTGAAAAGAACTTATGCGTAGACTGAAGAAACTTACGCGTAAGATATAATCTTATGCGTAAGATCTAACTTCTGCGTAGAAAGCCAACTTCTGCGTAGGATGAAACTTCAGCATAGAACTTAGGCGTAGGAATTAAGCTAACGCGTAGGATTTAAGCGTAGAATTTCAACTTATGCGTATAAAGAGGTTTTTGACCAAAGTTAAGCGTAGGAATGGGGTTTTGACCCAAGTTAAGCGTAGAAAGGACAAAAAACACTGTTGACAGCTTGAAAATTGTATTATACACCAAATCCTACGCGTAGGATGACTAGAAAGTTGAAAAAACTCATATTTTTGAAGAAAAATGCGTAGAAATAAGGTTCTTTTGATCAAGTAACTTCACCAACACTTAGAAAACACTAAATAAGAAAGATTTTGCTACCAAAAACTAGTTTTCCAATAACAAAGAAGCTACCAAACTCAATAAACAAGGTGAAAAAGTACTAAAATCTATAAAATATCATTACTTTATACAAAATCTAAGCTTCTAAACACTATATCAACCTTAAAACTTCTCCAAGCTTTAAGATTTGAGTGTAAGAAACAAAGAGAAAAGCAAAAATGTGAAGAACAAGACCCTTAAACCCACGTTAATACCAAGAAAAACACTTCAATCTCTATTAGGCGAATGATACCACTTGTTAGGTCACCATTTAGTAAACACAAGTATAAGAAATGAGATGAGAATAAGAGATGGTTGATTATAAGATTATGAAGAGTGAAAGAACAATAGTTTCATTAAGATATTCAAATAACCAACAATATTCAAGGTTACATAAGCTTAGTATATATAGGGGAGGAGTAGGGCAACACTCCCTTCCTCCGTCATTCATCATAAACGTGGGCTTCAAGGCCCATTGGACTTAATACATAAGCCTAGTAACTTAAACATAATGAAATAAATAACTAAGCAACCTATTACAAAAGGTAATGACCGAGACTTGACTAAAATACAAAAGTATGTTCCCAACAAACATTGACCCTGATAATATTATAAAGGGTGTGTGGGCTTTGGTGTTTGTGGAATGGACTTGGTTTTGGATTTGTAGTAATATAAGGGTCCGGTTTGGTTTAACCTATCACAAGGACCAAAATTGTAATTAGCCGAAAGTTTGGGGGTGTGTTTTGGCATTCTTCCAAAGTTTTTCACAAGGGTATTTTCTGCCAATGATGAATTGTACATGGACCTAATTTGATTTTTCCACTTTTTAAATTTCCAGGGACTATTTCTGCCAAACTTTCAAACTCCAGGGACCAAATATGTAATTTCACCACACTTGCCAATCAAGGACCAATCCTGCCATATATGAGAAGTACAAGGACAAAATTTGTTTTTCTCAAAGTTTTAATATCCCAGGGACCATTTTTGACAATTTTCAAAGTTCAGGGACTAAACTTGAGATTTTGTGAAACTTTGCACCAAAGGACTAATTATGTAACTTTTTGATTTAAAAGGACCTTTGGTGACTTTTTCAAGTTTTTAGAATAACCAGGGACTAGATTTGACAACTTTTGAAAGATGAGGGACTGAAACTGCCAATTATGCAAACTTTGTACGTTTTTCATCTGTTTTTGATTATTTTGCATCTGAAACATATAAAACACATTCCTGGGATATTTTCACTATTTTGATGCAATATTGAGTGTTTTTAGATGTTTTGGCAGTTCAGAAAAGGTAAAAATCATGAGTATTTACACACTCATCAATCCCCCACACTAAAACATTGCTAGTCCCTAGCAATCTTTTGAGAAAAACTTTAATGGATTTGAAAACTCTTTACCAAAAGCCATCACTTCTGGAGTAGCCAGATGTATCGATTCAAGTAAGAACTATGGTCCACCTGATAACCATGTGATTTTGAGCAAACCACCAGCTGTCAACGGATTTGATTAATCTTTACCAAAAGCCGTTTGCTTCTGGACTAGCCAACTCTTGATGGACTAAGTCAACATCTTGGTGAGCTGATTACCAATTATGGTTTTTCCACGGCCTTTACCACAAGCCATAATCTTGCGGGCTAGCCAACTCATTCACTTTATGGGATATGGCGAGTTGATTTACCATACAATTTTGGGCAAATTGCAAGCCATCAACGGATTTGAGATATCTTTACCAACAGCCGTTTGCTCCTGGATTAGCCAATCCTTTTGTCATTTAGACATGGCGGACTGATAACCACAAAAATTTTGAAATAAAGTGAAAAAAATTTTTGAAAAATTTAGGCCAAAATGGGGGTACTTAGAAAGTATTTTGTGATAAAATTCGCAAGAATCCCCCCCCCCCCCCCCCCCACACTAGAATTGAATATTATCCTCAATATTCAAAGTCCCGGCTATTACGCCGACTCTTTGAACGGAAAAAGCTAATATTCGAAACTAACTGTGGATATATCGATTTTATTTTTCACTTTATTTATATGTACATATAAACATGTTTTTTTTTTTTTTTTTTTTTTTTTTTTTTTTTTTTTTTTGATATTTTGATATTTTGATATTTTGAGACTTATATACATATTTACTTTTAAAAAGGTGGGGGACGGCCACTCCCCCACACTAGAGTGGTAGAAAGTAGAAAGAAGTCAGAGATACGGGTGAAAACCCATATTTTGCTAATTTTTGTTCACCGAGTCACTAGCTTGACTCGATCCCCGAATTCATTGGTCCATGGGGAAAGTTTGGAGATCTGGGACAACCATGGATGGTATGTCCTCTCCAAAATAGTGTTTCAAACGATGACCATTCACTTTGAAGTTGGGACCTTCGGGTTGAGATAGCTCAACAGTCCCGTATGGATATACTTTTGCAACAGTGAATGGTCCAGTCCATCGGATTTTTAATTTCCCCAAGAAGATCTTTAACCTTGAATTGAAAAGAAGGACTCTGTCACCAACGTTGAAAACGCGGTTCTTAATCTTAGAGTCGTGAATCTTCTTTGTCTTTGTAGATCAAAGAGTTCTCGTAGGCTTGATCACGAAGTTCGTTTAATTCATTGAGTTGAACCTTACGGTGATCACCCGCTTTATGAAGGTCATAGTTTGCATGTTTCAAGGCCCAGTAGGCTTTGTGCTCGAGCTCGATCGGTAAATGACACGCCTTCCCGTATACAAGTTTGTAGGGAGTACACCCGATGGGTATTTTGTAAGCTGTACGGAAGGCCCAGAGTGCATCATCTAGTTTGTCCGACCAGGAAGCACGGTTTTCACCTACGGTCCTCTCAAGAATCCGCTTAATACCACGGTTTGAAACCTCCACCTGCCCACTTGTTTGTGGGTGATACGTGATGAGGCGAAAAATGATCCGTTTTTAGGGGGTCATTTAAGCCCGAATCCGAATTTATTTGATCAAATATTGCCCTAAATCGTTCCTTTTGTGAGTGAAATCTGGAAAAGGAAGCAATTCGGACGTTTTTGGAGCATAAAAGTGAAGAAAACGCCAAAGTCTTAATTTTCCAAGCTGGGAACAGTAGGTGACGGCGTCAAGAGCAAATTTCATGAATTTCCATGACGATCCAGAACAGATTTGACGGCGTCACGTAGGAAGGGCGTCAAGAGTAAAAGACTCATGACGGCCTGGAAATGTATAAGTCTTGACGGCGTCAGAAGTAGATCTAGGCAGTCCGAGAAGAGTTTTGGCGGCGAGGTGACGGCGTCACAGTGTTTGTCTTGACGCCGTCAGACCTATTTTTCTATATATAGTTTTCTAATTTTCACACATTAAAGAGAGAAGTTTTGGGAGAAACCCTAACTACGATTTTGGTGCAACTTTTACAGGTTTTTCAAGGGTTCCAAACCCTTGATACCTTGCATTGTAATTGAGATAAGTGTTCTTCTAATTCAATCAATATGTCTATGTGTTGGTTGTCTATATCTTGTTCTTGTCTCAATTCCATTATGCTAGGCTAGATCTCTTTTGTGTTTGCTTAGATCTAATGAAACCTAGATATTGATTATGTGTTGATTACTTGTTTATTCTTGTCTTGGATGAATGATTTATATGTTAGGCTTAAGAAAACTGGCAGATCTCCAAATGGTAACATGCTTGAACGTCTTAAGAAACATGAACCGAGGCGTACTAGGTCTTTATTGGTTGTATTTAATGCATGAGCCACTGTTTACAATCCCTATAGTTGTGCTGGGCATGGTGTAGGAGGAGATAAGAGCTCATAGAATTGGGGAGTTATGTATGCCACCCCATGAATGGTATTAAGGAATACAATCCGTCATCCATGCAATTATAACAAGTAATTAACGTGTAAAAGATATCTAGGGAGTAGTGAAATCTAAGTAAACACATTTTCTCCAATTACTGCTCACAACCTTAGTATAAATTAGTTTAATTTTATTTCTAGTATTTTATTTTTATTGCATCTTAGTTTTGGGTTAGTTGAATAGCAACTAATTCCGCCCACTCTTTCAAAACCCAAGATTTTAACTTGCTTTCCAAAAAATATAAAAACACAAAAATAATCATCCCTCACCTTTAGAACTAGTATTTAGGCTTTCTAATCCTAGCGACACTATTCCTAAGCTGAACGATCAATCCCCCGGTACTTGTCACTATACTATACTACAACGATCAGGTACACTGCCTGGTGGGGGTTGTAAGCTTCTCGAGATCCCTCGAGACGTAAAGCCTGTTGCGATTCCCACGCATCAATACGCGGTAGAAAGACGATGAGTAACACTGTACTTAAGCATGACTTTTGCGAATTGATCATTGCAAAAGTGAGTACCGCGATCACTAATGATGGCACGGGGGGTTCCAAAACGAGAAAATAGGGATTTCAAGAATTTTACAACAACTCGGGCATCGTTGGTGGGTAAGGCTTTTGCCTCAACCCATTTTGACAAGTAGTCAACAGCCACGAGAATGTATTTGTTTCCACGAGAAGATGGGAATGGCCCCATAAAATCAATGCCCCAGACGTCAAAGATTTCACAAACTTGAATGACATTTTGTGGCATTTCGTTCTTTTGTGAAATATTCTCGTGACGCTGACAAGCATCACAAGCTTTGACTAACTCGTGGGCATCCTTATAGATCGTGGGCCAATAGAAACCGGAATCAAACACCTTTTTGGCGGTGTAGTTAGGACTGTGGTGGCCCCCGGTGGGCCCAGCATGGCAAGCCTTGAGAATATCAGCGGCTTCCTATCCGTATACACATCGCCTGATGACTTGATTGGCACAGATTTTGAAGAGATAGGGGTCGTCCCAGAAGTAATGTTTAACGTCTTTGAAGAATTTGTTCTTCTGTTGAGACGTCATCCCCTTCATGATGAAGTTACCCGCATGGTAATTTGCAAAGTTGGTAAACCATGGGGTAGTAGAGTCACCACGAAAAGCAACCGCATTGAGTGTCTCGAGAGGAAATGTTTCATTTATTTCCTGTTTCTCGGACACATCTTGGTGAGGGTTTTCTAATCGTGAGAGATGATCAGCAGCAAGGTTCTCAGCTCCTTTTTTATCACGGATAATGATATCAAATTCTTGGAGGAGGAGAACCCAACGGAGTAGCCTCGGCTTTGCATCTTGCTTTGCAAATAGGTACTTCAAAGCCGAGTGATCCGTATACACTACGCATTTGGTCAGTATTAAATATGGCCGGAATTTTTCAAAGGCATACACCACAGCCAATAGTTCTTTTTCAGTGGTGGTGAAATGACTTTGAGCCTCGGTCATAGTTTTGCTTGCGTAGTGTATAGGCTGAAAGTATTTTGCTTTTCGTTGCCCCAAGACCGCACCTATGGCAAAATCACTAGCATCGCACATAAGCTCAAAAGGTAGGTCCCAATCAGGGGTAACAAGAATCGGTGCCTCAGTAAGCTTTTTCTTTAATGTTTCAAAAGCTTCGATGCACTCAGGAGAGAAGATGAAAGGAGCATCCTTCTCGAGGAGATGGGTCATAGGCCGGGCAATCATAGAGAAATCTTGGATAAATCTACAGTAGAAGCCGGCATGGCCCAAAAAGCTCCTGACACCTTTAACGGTGGTGGGATGAGGTAATTTAGCAATGACATCAATTTTGGATTTGTCAACCTCAATCCCATTTTTTGAAATTTTATGGCCGAGGACAATGCCCTCTTTAACCATAAAATGGCTCTTCTCCCAGTTGAGACTTAAATTCGTTTCTTTGCAACGTTTAAGCATCTGTTCCAAGTGGGAGACACAAGACTGGAATGAATCCCCGATGACTGAAAAGTCATCCATAAATACCTCCATGGTTTTCCCGATCATGTCAGAAAAGATAGACATCATGCACCTTTGGAATGTGCCTGGTGCATTACATAAGCCGAAAGGCATACGTCTGTAAGCAAAAGTTCCGTAGGGGCATGTGAAGGTAGTTTTCTCTTGATCTTGTGGATCAATGAGGATTTGGAAGTAACCCGAGAAACCATCGAGGAAACAGTAGTATTCATTCCCCGCTAGTCTTTTGAGCATCTGGTCCATAAAAGGGAGAGGAAAATGGTCTTTACGGGTGGCTTCATTCAACTTTCGATAGTCAATACATACTCGCCAACCCGTGTCTAAACGAGTTGGAATCAACTCGTTTTCCTCGTGGGTGACAACAGTTATGCCACCCTTTTTAGGAACGCAATGAATTGGGCGAACCCAAGGACTGTCAGATATAGGATAAATCAATCCCGCATCAAGGAGTTTTAGAACCTCTTGTTTGATAACTTCGTGGATTTTGGGATTTACCCTTCTCTGTTGTTGCACTGTTGGCTTAAAGTCATCCTCCATTAAGATTTTGTGTGTACAAAAGTCCGGGCTTACGCCCTTAATGTTGGAGAGTTTCCAAGCAATTGCTTGCTTGTGTGACTTAAGAACCTTTAGCAGTGCAGCCTTTTCCTCATCTTTTAAGTCTTTAGCAATAATGACGGGTAATTTATTATCACCCTCCATAAATGCATATTCTAGATGAGGAGGCAAGTCCTTGAGCTCAACCTCGGGAAAGTCTTCAGTTATTTCAACATTTTTGACTTCCTCTTTATGAAGTATTTTTGGAGATGGAGAGGGTGAAGGATCGTCATTTAACAATCTTTCAAGAAGAAGAATGTCCCCCTCCGGGTCAAGATAGTTTTCATCAACCCCATGAGGGATTGAACTATCCTGAGTAAGAAAAGCCTCGACCTCTTCCAGAAGGAAGTCACTTCCCTCAAACGGAGTGAGAGAAGGGGAAGAGTCAGAAATGATAGGCTCAGAAGAAAGAGCGGTACTGCCATTTGCTGAGAAACTGAGGACTTCTTGAGAATACTCCTTAGACGCAACATCGATGATGTCAATTCGGTTAACCGTTTCAGCGTCATAGTTGGAGGAGTATCTTGAAGTCTGATCAAGATTTCTTCGAATACATCGATTAGAGCACGACCCGTTCTTAAGAATCCCCTCCCGAGAATGAGAGGAACTCTTGGGTCAGCATCGAAATCAACAATCACGAAATCTTCTGGAAAATGGAACTTTCCTACTTTCACGAAGATATCTTCGGCAATGCCTAGAGGACGAGATATAGTACGGTCTGCAAGCTCGAGAGTCATGCAGCTAGGAGTGAGAGTAGGAAGAGAGAGTTTTTTCCAGACTGTGTAAGGCATAAGGTTAATGCTTGCCATCTCACAGAGTTTTTCTTTGTTGCTTATCAGATTTTTGATTGTTGAAGCAAATTTAGGCATGAGAAGAAGAGCATCCGCGAAGCTAATATCGAAGTGTAATTCTTGGAAAATTTGATAAAATTTTTCCATATGATGATTAGCTCTTTCGCGGTTCTTTTGATCATTCATACGTGAAGGATATGGAATTGAAGGCTTAGGATCGTTCTTTGGAATTTCATCAGAACTTCTAGGAGGATCGAATACAACTTTTGACTTTCGAGTCGGGACCGGGACAACTTGAGGGTGGACGTTGTTGGTACCTCCGTTATTAGTAGGAAGTACCGTGTCCGTGGTAACCTCAGGTTCACGTTCTGCTACCTTGGTAGGAGGAGAAGAAGAGGTAGAGGGAATCGTGGGTCAATTGTATGATACCCCACTTCGGGTAGTGATCGCTTTGACATCGCCGCTCGGGTTAGCGATCGTGTTGCTCGGTAGTGTACCCGGGCCCGAGGGTCGATCATTTAAAGACTTCTGAAGCTCAGAGATCTTGATGATCAGTAACCAATTTGTTTCCTCTTGTGCTTTCATGAATTGTTTTAGCACTTCATCGGAGGAAGACGAGGGTGGAACAACGTTTTGATTTTGATTAGGAAGATTTTGAACACGGTTGTTTTGAAAATTCCCTTGATTTTGATTGTTGTTACCCTGAAAATTGTTTCTCTGATTGAAATTACCCTGATTGTAATTCCCTTGATTTTGGTTTCTTTGAAAATTTCCTTGAAAACCTTGATTTTGAAAATTGTTTTGATTAAAATGACCTTGATTTTCATTCGGGTTTTAGAAATTTGAGTTTTGACCTTGGTTAAAATCTCCTCGATTCTGATTTGAGTTACGGTTTTGATTTTGGTTAAAACCGGGAGGTCCGAGAAAATTGTTGGAACGATAGCTTAAGAGATTACGGTCCCCTTGTGGTTGGTAAGAATTACCCCCCATGTTGTAGGAACCTTGAGCAGCATAAACGTTCTCTTAAGGAAAACCAGCAGTAGCTGGACACTCGGAACAAAGATGTGGGCCCCCACAAGTTTCACAACTTCGGGCCACGACTTTCACTTGTTGATTTTGAACCTGATTTTGCGTAGTTTGGTTCATTCTCAACACAGCCGTAGAAATGTCATCCATCTTTTTGGTGAGAGCAATTATTTCAGGAGATGATGATGAAGGAATGATTGATTTACATGACTCATCCCTCTCCGCAGAGGAATCCCAAAAGTTATGGTGGGCAGTCATGTTCTCAATCAAGTCATAGCATTCTTCAGGACGTCTTTTCATAAAGGTCCCACCAGCAGCAGCATTGAGAATATCCCGGTGCCTCAATGTCAGACCATTATAGAAGGTATCTATGATGGTAACTTGTAACATATTGTGGTTAGGGCACCGATCAATAGCTAGCTTATAACGTTCCCAAGCCTCAATGAGAGACTCATCGGGACGCTGCCGGAAGTTGCTGATATCATTTCGTAACTTGGTGACCATGGAAGGTGGAAAATATTTTGCTAAAAACTTGGTTACCATTTCATCAAAGGTACGAATACAATTCTTTGGGAGTCGGTCAAACCATGCAGTGGCATGATGGGTGAGAGAATAGGGGAAGAGATACAGCCGGAGGGCATCATCGGTGACACCATGCTGTTTCATGCTTTGGGTGACGGTAAGGTGTTTATCAAGATTCTTGTTAGCATCGTCACCCGGTAATCCGTGAAATTGACACGAATTTTAGACTTGTTGGATCATGTGGTGCTTGAGGCCAAAGTCCGTAGCCTCAATTGTGAGTGGTGCAATAGGTCTGCCCCTCCCTTGCATGGTAGGCTGGCACAACTCCTCCATCGTTCGGAGATCGGGAGCTGGCTCATCCCTGGGAGGGTCAGGAGGTGGTGGTGGTGGCCCATCGGCCATTTCGGTTTTTGGTTCTTCAATAACAGTACGTAGCTCGGGTATGTTTTTCTGATTTTTACGTTTTGTTTGTGACCGAGTGCGCATGCACTAAAAACAATTTTTCAAAACAAGATCGAGGCAAAACCACAGTGAACTTAAATCCAATAATCACAAGTGAATGGCTTCTTTAAAAAAGGTACACCACTCACAGGGATATAAAGACAAGTTTTAATCTTTTGTTTGGGAACTTATTATGTACACACCCCCAGTTGGTAGGTGTTCCGCCTTGGTTTGCGGTGGTAAGATTTTATGTATTTATTAACAGAAAAATTATTTTTGGGCTTATGGGTGTGTGTGCAGAAAACTTTGGGAAATATTTTTTTGGAACTGATTCGTTAACCGAAATCGTTCTTTTAAGATTACTCGCAGGCTGGCGGGAGGAAATAAATGGATCCCTCTTCAGTTCGCAATTTAATGTCAGAACTTACCTTATACCAACTGTTTCAGGTTGTAATCTTAAAGAAAACGAAGTAATTTAACTTTACAGTTTGTTTTGTTGTTTTTGATATTTTTGGTGTTGTTAACACTTCAGGAAAAGTGTTAATGAACTTTTTGATATGATTGATATTTTTACAAAAACTTTTCACAAATTGTGTGAAATTTGTACAGGGAGGGTTTTGAAAACCACTAAACTTAAAACGATTTTAAAAACACGCAACAACCTCCCCGGCATCGGCGCCAAATTTTGATTGGGGCTAAAACGGTCAGATATTTTTGACCAAGGTCAATAAGTCAAAGACAGCTCAGTTCCAATTCTCCGTGGATAGTATAGTGTGTCCCCGGGTCGTTATGTCCCAGCGAGATTGCAATGGTGTTTTGAAAACGGTTTAGGAATGAGTGGCACTGAGGACAGTAGCCAAGATGATTGGGAATTGATTATGCTACTGATATTTGGTATTTGCACAATTTGGAATAATATTCACAATAACAGATATACAGATATATTCACAAATTCACAACTTGGGTTTCAGATTACAGACAGAAAAGTGGGTTTTGAACAATTACAAACTACAGGGGGTGCAAGTGAAACTTTTTAAAACTTAAAATTAAAAGGAAATTTAAAATGAAAATGAAATTATAAAAATGATTATTTTAATATTTAAATACTAAATTAATTAATAAAATTATTTAAAATCTAATTTAAACCTAATTTAAATTAACTAAAAATGACAAAGATTACAAATTAACCTAAAAATTTGCAAAACTAATTTCTAAACCTTAAAATGAACTTGAAGAAAGTATAAAAAATAAAAATAAATATTTTTGTCTTTTTATGAGTTTTTTATTAATTAAAAACTAATTATCTTAATTAAACTAATTAAAATATTTTAAATTACTAATAATACCTAAATGATTTAGAAAATTATGGAAAAATTTATAAAACTAATTAACCATCACAGGAATCTTACAAAATTATAAAAAGCTTCTAAAAATTAATTTTAAACTATTTTGCTAATTATTTACTAAATTATTAATTTAAATCTAATTAACTAAATTAAATAAGAAAATTGGAAAATGAACAGTAGAAATTAAAAATCTATTTTCTAAAAGTCTTAACTAATTTATAAAACTTAGAAAAATTATAAAAACCTACTGTTCTTAATTAAAATTTAAGAAAACTAATTAATCACTAATATTACCTAATTAATTATTTAAACTATTTTTAATTCTAATAATTAGTAACCTGATTAAGAAAAATCTAAGAAAATTATAACAAATACTTAAAGGTAAAAGGAAATTAAGAAAATTATGAAAATGATAAAGTGCTTATTAAAAAGCTAAAATGAAAAATGAAAAAGATAGAATCTATTAAATAGAAGCTATCACTAATTTTAAATTTGGTTTTTCTTGGTTTTTCTTTTTGTCAGATGAAAATAAGATAAAAATAAGAAACTTTTGTGAAATGACTTTTGTTTTAGCTTAAAAATAAGCTGTGTGCACCCCCTTTATCCAAACAGTTGGCTTATTGAGCTTAATTGTGGATTTTTCAAATGAAATAAGCCAAACACTGATCACAGAAGGTACAATAAGCTGTAAGCAACTTAAGGAATCCAAAAATAAGCTAGAATAAGCAAAAAGTCTGAGCAATAAGCTGTAATAAGCAAATAAGCCAAAATCCACAACTTATGTGGCTTGTAGTCCCAAAAGGGCAACTATAGGCCTATGTGGGGCCCACAAATAAGCATAAGGGTCTAAAGTGAGAATGAATCCTAGAAGCTGGTCTGGTAAGATTTAAAATAAGCCAAGAATCAGAGTTTATGGTTCACTAATAAGCTTTGGGCAAGCTTGTAGATTTTGATGCCAAAACTGAGTACTCAGTGTACTCAGTATGGGGTGGGTAACTTGTGGGTACAAGCAGGCTAGGGGCAAGGCTTCTAAAGTCCAAACTAACAACTAGAATGGTGAGATGGGTTGACAAGGTCCCTAAAATGCTAAGGTGTGAAGGCTAAGACTCTCTGAGAAGCTCTTGGTGAGCTTGTGAAATCAGGGTCACACCCCTGAAGCAGGGGAAATGACTGAGCAAATAGGCAACTTTAAAAGTGCTTATTTATAAGCAGAAATCTTCCAAACCTCAATTTTCTTTTTGAAAAAGTGAAACAAGCAACAAAATAACTTAGAACAACAAAAACTTTTTATTTCCAATCTAAATCAAACACTGTGGAAGCTTAAGAAACTTTGACCATTTTTGACAGACAAGAGATTTTGACTTTTGTAAAATCACTAAGGTTTGACTTTGATAAATTTTGATCCTTTCTAACCAACTAAACTTGATATAATAAGATGTAATAAAACTTGTTTAAGCTATTTTAACTACTTATGAGGTGATTATGAAGGTTTTGGGCTCAATTCTCTTGACAGACAACAATCTAAGCCAAATCAAAGGTAATTTTGACTTTTTAACTTGTGACTACTGATTTTTATGGTTTACTTAGCTAATAGAACCTGTTGTACTATGTGAGAACAGGAAACCACAAATGAAACTATCAAATACAACCCTAACTCAGCAATGCCAAACAGTCCTTAATGTGGACTAGTTTTGTGATTTTCAAAGTTTTAAACTAATTTAAGATGCAATACCAATCCACTTTACTCTAATATGATGTAATTAACTATTAGAAGCTAAGAAACACAGCTAATAACAACAAGAACCACATAACACAGATTATACTAATTTAAGTGCTAAAATTTGATTTCCAAGCAACTAGCAATCCTGATTAACAAGTACAACCTATTAAGTAATTGAATCACTACTGAGCACTAAACTAGCATAGAAACACAAGAAATTACACTATTGAGCAGCTTAATAATAGAATGCTAAAATTGAAATATGATCTTACAATTTGCATTCCAAGCTAATACCAAGAACAGGACCCAAGAACCAAACCTACAGGCTTCCACAAGCCACTAAACCCATGGCCATCCAGGATTAACCATGCTCCAGCTATCTTCCATCTTCAACCTGCAATTTTTGTATTTTTCTTTCTTTTTCTGATTTTTTTTTATTTTTCTTGTTTTATAATTCTATTGCCTTTTAAGAGTTTCTAAAAGCTTCACTGAGCTTAATGGAGCTTAAGTGTTCTTAAAAGTCCATAACATAAACATCAATAACAACAGAGCTTAATTTGAAATTTTGAAATAAAAATGAAAATTGCATTCACTAAAAGAGATACTGAAACTTGATTCTTATTACTTGAAAAAGTTAAGATTACAGCTGAATTAACTAACCAAATGCTTAAAAGCTTGAATATTACACTAGAATTTGAAATCTTAATTAAACGAGATACATTAATACTAATTAGACTACTACTCTCTTCCTTTGCTTCCTTCTCTCTTATATAGCTCTCCCTTAGGGTTTGTGATGACCTCTGAGCATTTCCTACTTGCAATCTTGACCCTTGGATGTCTAAATTTCAATCTTGGCCGTTTATATGATTTTGGCGCCAAAATTGGTGGAGTCCAATTGCTTCTGTTACGTGTGTTGGAGAGGGGTGCATTAAATGCACTTTGGCTTGTTAGGTGCAACTGGGATTGTATGAGTGGTATGGGCGGTGGGAGATGGGACAGTGATGGTGGGGGGTGGTGATATGATGGTGCAAGTTGGGGGGGAAAGGGGTGGTGTTTGTTTTGACTCGTTTGACCTCAGGGTCAAACATTGACCCTGATAATATTATAAAGGGTGTGTGAGCTTTGGAGGGTTTGGGCCAAAACAAGGGAGTGGGCTTTGGTGTTTGTGGATTGGACTTGGTTTTGGATTTGTAGTAATATAAGGGCCCGGTTTGGTTTAAACTATCACAAGGACCGAATTTGTAATTAGCCAAAAGTTTGGGGGTGTGTTTTGGCATTCTTCCAAAGTTTTTCACAAGGGTATTTTCTGCCAATGATGAATAGTACATGGACCTAATTTGATTTTTCCACTTTTTAAATTTCCAGGGACTATTTCTGCCAAACTTTCAAACTCTAGGGACCAAATATGTAATTTCACCAAACTTGCCAATCAAGGACCAATCCTGCCATATATGAGAAGTACAAGGACAAAATTTGTTTTTCTCAAAGTTTTAATATACCAGGGACCATTTTTGACAATTTTCAAAGTTCAGGGACTAAACTTGAGATTTTGTGAAACTTTGCACCAAAGGACTAATTATGTAACTTTTTGATTTAAAAGGACCTTTGGTGACTTTTTCAAGTTTTTAGAATAACCAGGGACTAGATTTGACAACTTTTGAAAGATGAGGGACTGAAACTGCCAATTATGCAAACTTTGTACGTTTTTCATCTGTTTTTTGATTATTTTGCATCTGAAACATATAAAACACATTCCTGGGATATTTTCACTATTTTGATGCAATATTGAGTGTTTTTAGATGTTTTGGCAGCTCAGAAAAGGTAAAAATGATGAGTATTTACACACTCATCACCCTAGGTCAAATTTTCACCTTCTTGTAAGGGTTTCAAACCCTTCTTTCATCCATGTTTGATTAAAGATAAGTCTTTCAATAATCATTCAATATGTTTATGTGTTGTTTGATTCTATCTTATGCTTGTCTTTAGTTTAACATGCTAGGCTAGGTTTGTTTGTGTTTGCTTAGATGTAATGAAACCTAGCTATTGATTATTGGTTGGTTGTTTATTATTAATTGTTGTGGATGAATGATTTCGATGTTAGGCTTAAGAAAACTTGCTAACTTCCAATTGGTAGATTGCTTTAACGTCTTACCAAACATGAATCGGATGTGTACTACAATTTTAATGGTTGTATTTAATGCAAAAGTGACTACTAAGGATGCCATGTTAGGAGCTAGTTGTCAGCTCGACATAGGAAGAGGTAGAAACTTATAGAGTTGGGGAAGATCGTACACGGCCCCACCAATGGTATTAAGGAATATAACCCGTCATCCACGCAATTGTAACAAATTAATCAATTATTGAAAGATAGCTAGGGAGCAGTGAAATCTAAGTAAACACGTTTCTCTCATTATAAGGTTTTTCTCAACATTTATTTTCTTGTTATTTTATTTTCATTGCATTTGTAGTTATTTGGGTTAGTTGGCTAGCAACTAATTCCGCCCACTCTTCCAAATACCTGAGATTTTTACTTGCTTTCCATAAAATATAAAAATACAAAAAGAATCATCCCTCACCTCTAGACCTAGTTAGATTAAGTTTCAATCCTAACGAGCACTATTCTCTGTGGAGAACGATCAATCCCCCGTACTTGCCAATACATTATACTACATTGGTCAGGTACACTGCCTTATGGGGATTGCAAGCTTCTCGAGATCCCTTGAGAGGTAAAACCTTTTGCAAGGTTGCAAAACCACGCATCAATAAGCTATATAACGGACGATCCATCAAGACCGACCCAGCACGGACTAAGCACAGTCCTAACCCATTCACACTTTTTGCACTAACATTTATAGTGGTTCGGCATGAAGCTCTCTTCCTTGCCCTACTCCACTCCCCGAGTACCCAACTAGAGAGTTTGCAAGCCCTATATCAACAAGCTCCCTTATGGCGGAGAAAACCTTACAATGTCGCTTCACTTCTTTACCGATACTAAGCCAAATATCGAGTCTTTCACAAGGTAAGACCAACCTTATTGCTCAATGTATTTTAAGAACTAAAATACTAACCGGACTCTCTAAGTTGTTGTATGATGATCACTACCCAAGTTGGTAGTAGATGGTGACGTACAAAGACACACAAACGATATACTATGTTATACAACAAAGTATATGATGAGACACTACTTTTTTTGGACGACAGTTCTGGCTACATGGCCCCTAGCCCAGAAGGCGTAGCAAGCCCACACAACCAGGTTGGGTCCAGCCCAGAAGGCAATGGCACCCTTCCATTTATGAACGCGGGAGGAAACCCCTATCGCCCTAGACAAAACTCGAACTTGAGACCTTGCCTAGGAAGGTAAAACCTCCATACCGCTAGACCAGAGGCCCATTGGTTATGATGAGACACTACTAACTACAACACTTAAAGGATTGGGAAGCTTCTTGTGTTCTTCACTTGAATTCAAAGTAGAATAATTGGATCACTTTGAATGTGTTATAGGTCAAGTGGAATAATCAAAGAGTGTTATTATGATGTTATAAGATGAGGGAACTGGTAGTAGTAAGCTTAGAATGGCTGAAATTCACCAGTTGGAAAGGTTGGACTAAAGTTCTATTTATACTACACATTTATGTCCCTAAACATCCATTCGGCGGATCCACTGATCCACAATTTTTGGATTCGTCCGTTATAAAAAACGGATCCGCAGAGCGTATTCTGGACAACCTATTATCCTTTGATCTTTGAGATGTTTTGTACTAAAATCATTTTAATTCTAATTCTCCTAGAATTACTTGGGCACAAAGGTGTTAGTGTTTATTTAGTTTTGACTTAAATAAAACACTTAATTAAAAATGTCTAGTGAATTTAATTAAGTTAACTTTGTGTGATTATTTGTTAAAAGTGTGTTTAAAAAATATTTGAAGTGTGTTAGAAAATATTTATTACTCGGGATCTTTGATCATTCGACGTGAGGTATAATCACATTATTCATACCTAAAGTGATATACGTCGGAAAGTAAACTTGTAACTTAAAAATTGATTACGCAGTTTACTTTGTATCAGTTTATAATTGCCATTATCAAAACCTTTAGAGACCGTAAAATATAAATAACTTTTTTACACTATATTTGTATGAACAATCTGTAACACCCCCAATTCATGGTTGCAGCGGAATTCGAACTGGGTGTTACTCGACGGCACAATAGTCACAATAATAGAAAACGAACTCCAATTGAGTCGTTTTAAAAGATTTATCATTCAAATTATATAAATATCAGAGGTTACAAAATGAGGTCCCAATTGGTTCCATGTTTACAAATCACTTTAAGTGAGTTTTTGAATGATAATAAAATTTATAGCCCTCTTGAACATCCGTGCCCTTCCGTGCCATCCTTGATCGTCATGAACCTGAAATACATGCTTGAGAGGTCAACACAAAGGTTGAGTGATATTCATAGAGTTTGTTAAATCGTTTGAACACAATATGTTGGTAGTGTGAGTTATAGGCTCACACCAATGTTTGGAAAACAAAACAGGTAGGCTACGTTATTATACGCCCGGAACAGTTATTATACACTAAGCTTATGACACCATAACGTTAACGTGTACCAATATCGATCGGCAGATTTATCCCGGTAGGTACTTTGCTAACATACCTAAATCTCAAATATTAATGCATTTGTTTGAACTTAGTCAATACAAATGGGATTCGTCAATCCCAATAGGCCTATTCACAATATTCGCGCTCACTATTGCTAGTGATTAAATGGTTCATAATAAGGAATCTCGGTTTAGCAAGGCTGGTACTTAGTGATAATAAAACAATCAGGCAAGCATACAATTTAAAAACATTGTGCTCGGTTAAAAATAGCATGTATTCCCCCCAAGGGTTTGTAAAACAATTAAGTAATGGAAAGTGGGGCTATGAACTCACCTTGAGTTGGATGATGTATAATGAGAATGATGGATATGTCGTAAGAACTTCTACGAGCAACCTAGAATAATTGTTGTAACTTAGGTTTGGAATAATGTCCAAGGAAACATAAACATGCCAATATATATATCTTGCACTTAGTCCATGATGTGGTATGATGTATAGTGTAAGTCTTTGAAAGAAATGATTCATGAACATGTATGTTTTGTATATCGTTTACTACCGTTCGGGCTGACATATTTCAGAAGTCATGTTAGTAAGCGTTCGAGGAGCCAGGACACTTTAACTCGTAAATCCACAACTCAACTCGACGGCTTACATAATGAACTCCTCACATGAGGCTCCCTACTATTGTAGTAGTTGATGAAATATATAGATATAAGTTTTGATCCGAAAGGTTACATGTCCGATATTTGAATAAACTTAGGAAAGTTTATTAGTACATGAAGATTGTTATTAGGGGTAGTTTCATAGGTCTTGAATGACCATTTTCTCTTGGTAATATCTCATGGTTTCCTTTTAAGTGAAGTAGATCAAAATTGCTTGTTCATGTTATCGCCTAATTCATTGTTTCATGTTTACGCCTATGAAAGTTGGTATGGTCATTTCGTCATGGCCTAGCCATGACCTTTGGTCCTTGTTTCAAGGTCATGAGACACAACCTTGGCTCTAGCCATGGTTGTGGTCTTGATTATAGGTCATAAGACCCCTTTGGTCTTCATAAACCATAACCTATATGTAATGACTTTGTCTAAAAATGGGCTGTTTAGAATTTGAAGAAATTTATCACTCGGAAAGCATTTTTAGGTCTCGAGCTTCTTTGTTCCTGAACGAAAACGTCGTTTCGGACAACTTTCGTGTTTTAACTTTTTGATGAATCGGACCAGAAGTGGGACTTTCAAAACCCAAATTTGATCAGGAAGCTATTTGGCAGTTTTGCCGGAAATCTTTGGTAATTTCAAATTGCCATAACTTTTGACTCGTATACTTGTTTTAGGTGGTTCAAATTGCTATGGTTTCCTTTTTAAGTCCTCTACTGTAATATGTAATGATCCAACATCATATTTTTACCATTTTGGTCGTGGTTTTCTAAGAAAGTCACTAGTTTACTTGTTTTAGTAACTTGTTGTAACAATCGATAACAATAACTTGTTTTGCTCACTTTTATACATCATGGACATAACTACAAGACATAATATAGCAAGAATAACATGTAAATAACATGAACATGCTTATTTAACAAGAATCATGTTAGGGTTTGGCTTACAACTTTTGGCTTTCAAACATGAAAGGAAGTTAACATGTAAGGATAGGACATTGATAGACTTGCTTCAACCCACTTCTTCATGCAATCTTTCTACTCTTGTAATCTTGAAAGATGGATGATGAAGGTTGAGGTGAATTGAGTGGATTTAAACTCAAGAGAAATCACCAAGTATATTAGGGATTGGAAGAGTTTTGGTGAATGATAACCTATCTAGGGTTTCTACCTTGAACTAGCACTTGAATCTTGCATGAAACTAGAAGGAAATGAGCAAAGGATGGAAAGGTTTTGGAGGTTGGGGATGCACGGCACAAATGGGAGGGAGAGGGGCTATTTATAGTCAAAAATGAGGAGGTTAGGAAACTAGTAGGAAATTACCAAAACTTGGTGACCAAGTTGTAATTTAGAGATGATCTAGGGGTAATTTCATGAGATGAAGCCACATGGGATGACTCCCCCCCTCCTAGGTCGGTTTGTAAGCTTGGAGAGCAAGGGTGTGGACTTTTCTTGGTATTATCCAAGATACTTGGTTAGTTTTGACTCCGGGAAATGCCAATCGTAAATGATTAAGCCTCAAAACGTAAAACCGGGTGTCGTAAAATTATGAAACTTTAAAGTATTGTTAGACATGTCCATATGTCCCATAATAAAATATAAAATGAGTGGTAGGTTCCGTTTGGGTGGTAAACCCTGCTAAAAACTGGAAACACGGGTCTAAAACGCGTAATACGTAAAACGTACGAATATAGCGTAAAATTGAGAAAAGTAAAATGTTACTTTTCTAATGTGATAAAAATGATTTAAAATGACTTATAATGTCTAGACTGGGCTCAGTCTAGTGTCGGTTGGTATTAAATGTCTTTTAGACATCAAACCGTAAGTCTAAAAATCAAGGAATGACTTATAACATCAAGGGATGATTTTTTTGGTCAATGGAGGAGGGAAAAATATGTTGACTTTTTCTAATAAGTTGAAAACTCAAAAAGTCTTAGAAACGCGTTTTGTGGTCTCACGGTTAATCGCCCAAATGGTTAAGCGTGCTCATGCGAGAGTAGTACAGGCATGGGTGACCTGCTGGGAAGTTTTTGGTCATGTTTTTCTCAGTCACGATTAATTCTCAAATAAATCATGAGTGTGTCAAACATTTTTCCGATGTGGGGTCACCTGACAGGATCAAATTTCGTTGTGCGTAGAATTTCTGAATGACGTTTTACCCTAAAACGTGTAATTCCTTAATAACTTTCACGAAAATGAGCTTATGAAAGTTAAACTTTTAATTTGCCATGGAAATGATTTATCATTTGAGAATATCAAATAAAAATCAACTTTCGGGAAAGTTTCGGGAAAAATGAATAGTAAAAGTGAATAGTGAAATTTTCCGGGAAAAGTAATTAACCTGAAATTGTGAATTGTTACAGTCTCCACCCCATACGGGGAACTTCGTCCCGAAGTTCTTTGTGTGTCATATATTGGAGTGGTGTCGATGAAATGGTGTGGTTACTTATGAGGACTAGAGTCTGGAATTACTAGTGATGTAGTTTGATTTGTCGTTTCACTGTATGGTGTAGGATGAGGCTTACTTTTATGTAGGAAAGGTATGGTAATAGTCGAATATCAAAGGAAATTGATATAGCAGTCGAATATTAATAGGAATTGAGATAGTAGTTGCAATCATAGCCTAGTAGGTAATCGGTTGTTGTACCTAGTGTTTATTGACGTCATACTTATGTTATTTCGGATACAAACAAGCCCACTTGTTTATAATTCTTTATTTACATAGAGAGGCATCCCAAACAATGTAGATAAGGAAATATAAACTTATGGTTTGGTGATTTACAATGTCTTTATTTAAATGAAAAGGCATCCCAATCCATTCAAATAATTACAAATCATCCTACACAACATTCATACTTAGTCGGTGAGTTACAAGGTAGGGTATTACGAGATGATACTGGTGTTCCAAGATGAATATTCAATCTTGTAAAGCTGATGAGGGTACTTGTGGTGTAACTAAGGATGATTTGAGCTTTAAAAGTGCATCAACATCTGTTAATGAGCTTGTGGTTTCAATGATTGTAAAGATAATGATGTGATATGTTGACGAACAAAAGTGTGTAGTGTTTGCTTAACATTAATACTCTTAGGTATAGATGTTGAGTTTGCTTTAAAAATCTTAAGAGATTTTAAAGGTTTATGATGGAATGGTATTCTTAGGACCAAAACAGGATTGTACTTCTACAGGATGTAGAGAATAATTGATAACTATCCCAAGATAGTAGTTCGGATTATCTCATAAATGAAAACTTTCAAGAATGAAATTAGGTAGTACAAATAAGGTGTTAAGATTTCGCTGAGTGGTAAAACACTATCGTGTCTCTAGATCGTTTTAAAGAATTCGGGTGGTTTATCGAGTTCAAGTAGGAAATCAACCTAAACATAACCCTAGTACAACTACTCTCAGTATTTGAAAATTCTAAGTCGAATATAGTTAGTCAGACTATATTCCACTGTCCCTAGGTTAAATATAGGTGACTAGTCTATATTTAGCCAAGGTTCGATAAAATTTTCAAATACCTAAATTAGGTATACTTGTGATACGTCCGTTGCTTTCGGGAAACTGTCCACTAAACAAAGGCGATGTCAAACCATTCAGTTGCAAGTCCCGCCATAAGAGACTTGTAACGTATGTTTTCACATTCCATTGCATAGAAGATAGTACGGGTAGATATGTGTGGAAAGGAAGTTGAAGTAATTCTAAAATAGAACATACTTGGCCAGGATCACGAACTTTTAATAATGAAGGTTTCATAAGAAAACTTTGGTGAATGTAGAGAAAGTTCAGCTTTTGTCGATGATGGATTAGTTTGTCCTTTAGAAATCTCATATTTCTTGTTTGGAAATCGATAGATTGTGATGGGTTTTTGATATCATATGAAATGATATTGATGAGGTGGTGGAATAATTCGAGAGACCATTGCACAAATCACAATGTCTCGGAAGTAGATTAGACCATTGTGTCATACAATGTTCGGGAAATAGAAAAGACCATCGTAATTCGTTACAATATCTTGGATATAAAATGTTGGAGTAGGAACATGGTTGGGAGAATGTGGTTGTGTCGAAATGCCATAGAATAGGCATGTGTAGATATGTTTAGATAAAATGATTGAAAATAACTCGAATGTATATATAAATATACTAGTATTTGTTCGTGTAGTGTAAAATGCCTAGTGTGTATATATGAATATACATATATGTTCATGTAGCATAAAATGCTTAATAAGTCCATAATCGTCTGGAGGATGGAAGACACGAAGATCGGAAGGCTATAAAATGTTTTTGCTTGTAGTGTGGTTATAGTTTAGGTCTCAATTAGACCCGTTTCTCTATAACCATGGCTCTGGTACCAATCTGTAACACCCCCAATTCATGGTTGCAGCGGAATTCGAACTGGGTGTTACTCGACGGCACAATAGTCACAATAATAGAAAACGAACTCCAATTGAGTCGTTTTAAAAGATTTATCATTCAAATTATATAAATATCAGAGGTTACAAAATGAGGTCCCAATTGGTTCCATGTTTACAAATCACTTTAAGTGAGTTTTTGAATGATAATAAAATTTATAGCCCTCTTGAACATCCGTGCCCTTCCGTGCCATCCTTGATCGTCATGAACCTGAAATACATGCTTGAGAGGTCAACACAAAGGTTGAGTGATATTCATAGAGTTTGTTAAATCGTTTGAACACAATATGTTGGTAGTGTGAGTTATAGGCTCACACCAATGTTTGGAAAACAAAACAGGTAGGCTACGTTATTATACGCCCGGAACAGTTATTATACACTAAGCTTATGACACCATAACGTTAACGTGTACCAATATCGATCGGCAGATTTATCCCGGTAGGTACTTTGCTAACATACCTAAATCTCAAATATTAATGCATTTGTTTGAACTTAGTCAATACAAATGGGATTCGTCAATCCCAATAGGCCTATTCACAATATTCGCGCTCACTATTGCTAGTGATTAAATGGTTCATAATAAGGAATCTCGGTTTAGCAAGGCTGGTACTTAGTGATAATAAAACAATCAGGCAAGCATACAATTTAAAAACATTGTGCTCGGTTAAAAATAGCATGTATTCCCCCCAAGGGTTTGTAAAACAATTAAGTAATGGAAAGTGGGGCTATGAACTCACCTTGAGTTGGATGATGTATAATGAGAATGATGGATATGTCGTAAGAACTTCTACGAGCAACCTAGAATAATTGTTGTAACTTAGGTTTGGAATAATGTCCAAGGAAACATAAACATGCCAATATATATATCTTGCACTTAGTCCATGATGTGGTATGATGTATAGTGTAAGTCTTTGAAAGAAATGATTCATGAACATGTATGTTTTGTATATCGTTTACTACCGTTCGGGCTGACATATTTCAGAAGTCATGTTAGTAAGCGTTCGAGGAGCCAGGACACTTTAACTCGTAAATCCACAACTCAACTCGACGGCTTACATAATGAACTCCTCACATGAGGCTCCCTACTATTGTAGTAGTTGATGAAATATATAGATATAAGTTTTGATCCGAAAGGTTACATGTCCGATATTTGAATAAACTTAGGAAAGTTTATTAGTACATGAAGATTGTTATTAGGGGTAGTTTCATAGGTCTTGAATGACCATTTTCTCTTGGTAATATCTCATGGTTTCCTTTTAAGTGAAGTAGATCAAAATTGCTTGTTCATGTTATCGCCTAATTCATTGTTTCATGTTTACGCCTATGAAAGTTGGTATGGTCATTTCGTCATGGCCTAGCCATGACCTTTGGTCCTTGTTTCAAGGTCATGAGACACAACCTTGGCTCTAGCCATGGTTGTGGTCTTGATTATAGGTCATAAGACCCCTTTGGTCTTCATAAACCATAACCTATATGTAATGACTTTGTCTAAAAATGGGCTGTTTAGAATTTGAAGAAATTTATCACTCGGAAAGCATTTTTAGGTCTCGAGCTTCTTTGTTCCTGAACGAAAACGTCGTTTCGGACAACTTTCGTGTTTTAACTTTTTGATGAATCGGACCAGAAGTGGGACTTTCAAAACCCAAATTTGATCAGGAAGCTATTTGGCAGTTTTGCCGGAAATCTTTGGTAATTTCAAATCGCCATAACTTTTGACTCGTATACTTGTTTTAGGTGGTTCAAATTGCTATGGTTTCCTTGTTAAGTCCTCTACTGTAATATGTAATGATCCGACATCATATTTTTACCATTTTGGTCATGGTTTTCTAAGAAAGTCACTAGTTTACTTGTTTTAGTAACTTGTTGTAACAATCGATAACAATAACTTGTTTTGCTCACTTTTATACATCATGGACATAACTACAAGACATAATATAGCAAGAAAAACATGTAAATAACATGAACATGCTTATTTAACAAGAATCATGTTAGGGTTTGGCTTACAACTTTTGGCTTTCAAACATGAAAGGAAGTTAACATGTAAGGATAGGACATTGATAGACTTGCTTCAACCCACTTCTTCATGCAATCTTTCTACTCTTGTAATCTTGAAAGATGGATGATGAAGGTTGAGGTGAATTGAGTGGATTTAAACTCAAGAGAAATCACCAAGTATATTAGGGATTGGAAGAGTTTTGGTGAATGATAACCTATCTAGGGTTTCTACCTTGAACTAGCACTTGAATCTTGCATGAAACTAGAAGGAAATGAGCAAAGGATGGAAAGGTTTTGGAGGTTGGGGATGCACGGCACAAATGGGAGGGAGAGGGGCTATTTATAGTCAAAAATGAGGAGGTTAGGAAACTAGTAGGAAATTACCAAAACTTGGTGACCAAGTTGTAATTTAGAGATGATCTAGGGGTAATTTCATGAGATGAAGCCACATGGGATGACTCCCCCCCTCCTAGGTCGGTTTGTAAGCTTGGAGAGCAAGGGTGTGGACTTTTCTTGGTATTATCCAAGATACTTGGTTAGTTTTGACTCCGGGAAATGCCAATCGTAAATGATTAAGCCTCAAAACGTAAAACCGGGTGTCGTAAAATTATGAAACTTTAAAGTATTGTTAGACATGTCCATATGTCCCATAATAAAATATAAAATGAGTGGTAGGTTCCGTTTGGGTGGTAAACCCTGCTAAAAACTGGAAACACGGGTCTAAAACGCGTAATACGTAAAACGTACGAATATAGCGTAAAATTGAGAAAAGTAAAATGTTACTTTTCTAATGTGATAAAAATGATTTAAAATGACTTATAATGTCTAGACTGGGCTCAGTCTAGTGTCGGTTGGTATTAAATGTCTTTTAGACATCAAACCGTAAGTCTAAAAATCAAGGAATGACTTATAACATCAAGGGATGATTTTTTTGGTCAATGGAGGAGGGAAAAATATGTTGACTTTTTCTAATAAGTTGAAAACTCAAAAAGTCTTAGAAACGCGTTTTGTGGTCTCACGGTTAATCGCCCAATTGGTTAAGCGTGCTCATGCGAGAGTAGTACAGGCATGGGTGACCTGCTGGGAAGTTTTTGGTCATGTTTTTCTCAGTCACGATTAATTCTCAAATAAATCATGAGTGTGTCAAACATTTTTCCGATGTGGGGTCACCTGACAGGATCAAATTTCGTTGTGCGTAGAATTTCTGAATGACGTTTTACCCTAAAACGTGTAATTCCTTAATAACTTTCACGAAAATGAGCTTATGAAAGTTAAACTTTTAATTTTCCATGGAAATGATTTATCATTTGAGAATATCAAATAAAAATCAACTTTTGGGAAAGTTTCGGGAAAAATGAATAGTAAAAGTGAATAGTGAAATTTTCCGGGAAAAGTAATTAACCTGAAATTGTGAATTGTTACACAATCTCCTCCTTTTTGAAGATGGCAAAACATAAACTCATATTTAGTAAAAGTATACATTCACAAGGGTTTAAGTGTGAGTTTACACATTTCTCCCCCTTTTTGCCAAAACAAAAAGTGTAGAGTGGCGTGGCGGAAGCTAAGAGTGGTGTGACGGAAGCTAAGAAGCCATGCAAATACTCCCCCATGTTCGGGGCACAAAGGAATCGAGCTATGGAGTCGTGCTACAAAACAAAGTTAACATACAAGCACGAATATGGCAATAACGAATTAATCACAACCACAATATGTAAAACAACCACAAGTAATCATAAATCACAACTACACATAGCAAGCAACAATTGAGATCACCGCAAAGCATAAGAATACACCAACTAAGTAACCTCGTTTTATTATTATTATTATTATTATTATTATTATATATATATATATATATATATATATATATATATATATATATATATATATATATATATATATATATATATATATAACAGGAGGCATTTGAAGAATGTGCCACCACATTGCCCAGTCAATGCCCAGTAATTCATTATCAGCCATGTCATCAGCCTTGTCAGCAATTTTATATTAAATTTATTTCTTTTTCAATTTTTTAAATAATTTCGAAAAGTTCTCCGTAAGCAGTTTTTTTACCATTTATTTGATTTAATTGATTTGGTGTAGCCAAAAACGGATTACGAAAATCTTTAAAAATTTGGTCATTTGCAGGATTCGAACCTGGGTCTGTTAGTTAACAAACAAACGCTTCAACCAATGGAACAAACCAAAGGTTGTGATAAGCAATTCAAAATCAAAAGTATAATCGCTTAATCACACCATACTAAATAAAACCCTAGAATATAAATCCCATATTATATTCTCTATTACGGTTTGTTACAAGCACAGAGAAAACATGTACGCCTCTTTTCCCTCAAAACCCTAATGATCAATCTTTGTTACTCTATATGCATATGTTGGTTTCTTTGCAGGTTTTTGCATGTTAGGCATCTTCTTTGCATGTTAGTCGTCTTCTTTGAACACATGTGGAGGTCAATAACTGGTGCAGGGAAATATCTTAAAGAACAAAACCCTAACATAAAGGTTAGATTTCGTTTTTACTTCTTCACACGTAATGTCTTATGTTCGATGTTTCTCCTGTCCCATTAAAGCGTGTTTCTCTCTTATGCTTCTGAATACATTCGGTTAACTAATTCGACTTTTGTTTTTTACATTAACTTTATGGCATTGAGCCTACTGATAGTCCTATCTTATATCAATGAATATTATATTAGCACACATTTAATTTGAAGATTCAGGTTTCTTGAAAGTATATGCTCCTTTTGTTTAACATAGCTCAAGCTTTCTGGTATCGGATTCTAGCATCTGATATAGTGTTAATTTAGCCTCATAGATGTATGTTGGGTTTTCTATTCCCTAACTAGATTAATACGCAGCGGAAATAATAATAATCTAGGGCAAGAAGGAAACTAAACCCTAAAGGATCTAAACCTAATTAACTAAAAGCAACTTAAAAGAAATAAATAATAAATAATTAAATAAGTAATAAGAAAATTACTAACCTTTGAGAAAATCGAATTTCTCACACGGACCACTTTGGTCGAACTTGGAGGCGAGTACCCAAACGAGAGTACCTCTAATAGCTCACACCCACGAACCAAAGAGAAACAATTCTTTCGAACTCCTAAGGTCCCGATAAATGAAAGACTCTTATAAGGAGTAGGAATTAGAATGAGGAGATGAGTAGTAAAAACTTTGACATGCTCCCTCTATATATAAGGCATTAGAGGGAGTTGGTTTACCCCTTTGGGGCGATGTGGGATAACCACAAAAAATACCCATGCCTTGTTACCTATTCTTCGAATAGATTTTCTCTTTTATGGTTCATCGAGGGCGACCCAAAAAGGACTCTACTTTTGACGATAGTCTCACCAATTAGTTATGAACTTGGACATAATTCCAACAGTCTCCCACTTGGACAATTCATCAACTATAATTTGTCTAAGCCTATTCCGATCAACTAAGCAGAGAGTGCCATCCAATGCAACTGCCGAACTCTGAATCATATCTTAGAGTCAGCCCTTAGATAAGCGATCAACTATTCCTTTGTTCTACTGATATCGTATGAACCTGAGACATGGATTTTAATCAATCTCCAGGTTCAACATTATGTTTCTCGATTTTCGATTATTTGACTATATGAGACTACTGAATTGAACACATCAATTTAGTCCTGGCTAGGCCTAGCACATTTAAGTCAACATTTAATCATTGAGGGGCCCATTGATATCGCTTTCCCTTTTAGGCGAAAGGAACAAATAAACTTTGAATACATAGAACTAGTCAACTTATCATGTCATACCTAGCATACCCTTTATAACTGGCATTTACGCACATCGTTTGAATAAACTAAAGTATAACAGACTTGAAAACTAGATACTCGATGTATCTCCATTTTAAGAATAGAGGATATTATCATCTTAGAATTACTCATGATCTCAATCCGTGAAGTAATCTCTCTAAGTACGGGTTTGTCCTATACTTAATTCCCATTAAGTACTCATGAGTGTTGCAGCATTCTCTATGCTATGTCTAATCTTTATGAACAATCTACTAACACTCCATGACAGTCTTAAATCAAAACTTACTTCCAGTAGTTTGAACGACTGAGGAGGTTTGAGTAAACTAAGTACTCAGGAAGTGGATTCTAAACATGCAAAAATGAAACACAATGATAAACAATAGTAAATGGTAGCACACTTGCAAATAAACAAATTTCCATTATTTAATCACCAAATCTATTACGATTTCAATCATTGTTTATAATGTTTCAAACTCAAACTAACAACTAAAACTTTATTTTATATTTCAATCCTATGCTCCATGCATGTTCATCGTGTTTGGACTTAGCCAAAGCCTTTGTGAATGGATCAGCTAGATTATCCTCTGATCGTATGTCTTTCACAATCACGAGTCCTTCTTCTACCTTTCTTCGAACAAAATGGTATTTCCTTTCAATGTGTTTTGACTTTCCGTGATCCTTGGGTTCTTTAGTCAAGGCGACTACACTCTCATTATCACAGAATATTTCAATAGGGTCTTGTACAGTTGGAACAACTCCAAGATCTCCAATGAAATTCTTCATCCAAATAGCTTCCTTTGACGCCTCACAAGCTGCAATATACTCAGACTCGCATGTGGAGTCTGCCACTGTATCTTGCTTTGAACTTTTCAACGTCACTGCTCCCCCATTTAGCAAAAATACCCAACCAGACTGTGAACGACTATCATCTTTATCTGTTTGGAAACTTACATCACTATAACCAGTCACTCTGAGTTCTTCTTCTCCACCATAAACTAAGAACCTGTCTTTAGTATTTCTTAAATACTTAAGAATGTTCTTTACAGCTGTCCAATGACCTTCACCAGGATTCTGCTGATGTCGACTCACCATGCTCCAAGCAAAGGAGACATCAGGCCTTGTACACATCATGGCATACATGATCGATCCTACAGCCGAGGCATATGGGACTCGACTCATTCTGTCCAGTTCTTCATTAGTTTTCGGACATAGATCCTTACTAATCTTTATGCCATGATGTAAGGGTAGATTCCCTTTCTTAGAATTCTCCATTTTGAATCTTTTCAAAATTTTATCTAAGTACGTGTCCTGGCTAAGTCCTATAAGACGCTTTAACCTATCTCTCTAAATCTTTATACCAAGAATATATGCTGCATCTCCTAAATCTTTCATAGAGAAACATTTCCCCAACCATTCTTTTACACTTTGTAATGTTGGGATATCGTTTCCTATGAGTAGTATATCATCCACATATAATACCAGGAAGACTACAATACTCCCACTGACTTTGATATATATACAGGACTCATCTTCGCTTCTAGAAAATCCAAACTGTGTGACTTTCTCATGGAAGCAGAGATTCCAGCTACGAGATGCCTGTTTAAGTCCATAAATGGCCTTTTGAAGCTTGCACACTCTTTTAGGATACTTTGCATTTTCAAAACCTTCTGGTTGTGCCATAAACACATCCTCTATTAGTTTTCCGTTAAGGAAAGCGGTCTTGACATCCATCTGCCATATTTCATAATTATGAAACGCAGCTATGGCAAGCATTATCCTAATTGTCTTTATTTTAGCTATTGGTGAGAAGGTTTCCTCATAATCAATCCCGTGGGTTTGAGTATAACCCTTCGCTACCAACCTAGCTTTATAAGTGTGTACATTCCCATCCATGTCTGTCTTCTTCTTGAAGATCCACTTACATCCCACAATCTTAAGACCGTGTGTAGTGTCAATCAAGTTCTAAACTTGGTTGTCATACATAGATTTAATCTCGCTTTTCATAGCTTCCTTCCACTTAGCAGCCTCAGGGCTTGCCATCGCTTCCTTGTAGTTAGCAGGCTCATCCAACTCACTTAGTGTACTATCACTAATCTTGTCCTCTTCAATATGGAAACCATAATAGAATTGAGAATCCTGAGAAGGCTTGCTTACTCTACTACTTGTTCTGCGAATGGGTAAGGATATATCATCAGGTTCAACAGGTGTCACCACCTCTTGTTGAGTGTCAGTGTTTACTATAGGTTCTTCATCGGCAGAATCTTGAATTTCTTCAAGGTCTATTTTACTCCCACTGTCCTCTTTGGATATCATTTCTCTCTTGAGGAATGTTCCTCTTCGAGCTACAAACACCACATTATCCTTGGGTCTGTAAAACAAATATCCAAATGACTCGTTAGGATAACCGACGAAAAGACACTTTTCAGATCTGGCTTCTAGTTTGTCCTGAGCTTCTCGTCTAACGAAAAATTCACAACCCCAGATTTTGATGCGCCCAAGGGAAGGACGTTTTCCCTTCCACATCTCAAAAGTTGTCTTCAAAACCTTCTTAGTGGGTACAAGATTTAAGATATGGGCGGCTGTTTCTAATGCGTAACCCCAGAAGCTTATTGGAAGTGTTGCTCGACACATCATAGATCGAACCATGTCTAACAGGGTTTTATTTCTCCTCTCCGCAACTCCATTTAGTTGTGGTGTTCTAGGAGGAGTTAACTGTGAAACTATACCACAGTTTTTAAGATGATCGAAAAATTCGATACTAAGGTATTCTCCTCCCCTCTCGGATCGGAGTACCTTTATCTTTCTTTCCAGTTGGTTCTCTACTTCGTTTTGAAACCCTTTGAATACTTCAAAAGTATCCGACTTATGTTTAATCAGATAAACATATCCATATTTACTGAAATCATCAGTAAATGTAACGTAGTAGCGGTTTCCATCTTTTGTGGTTGATCGGAATGGTCCACACACATCCGTGTGTAATAAGTCCAATAATCCTTCACCTCTTTCACATGTTCCTGTGAATGGTGATTTAGTCATCTATCCCAATAAGCAAGACTCGCATACATCATCCGATTTGAAGTCAAATGATTCCAACACTCCATCCTTTTGGAGTTGGGCGATGCGTTTCTTGTTTATGTGCCCAAGACGAGAATGCCACAATTTTGATTTATCAAGCTCATTAGACGAACCAACATTTAAAATCACATTGCCATTATCACTAATACATTCAACAGTTTCATATATGCCTTTGCAAGGAGAAGCTTTAAATATAAAACAACCATTTGAATAAACCAAAATATCTCCATTCTCATTGTCAAATGAAAATTGATAACCATCCTTAAACAAAACATGAAATGAAATAATGTTTCTTGTCATTTCTGACGAATAACAACAATTATTTAAATTTATCCTAACTCCAGACTTTAGCATGAGCTCGTACTTTCCAATCTTCGTCACAGGTGTGATTTTCCTGTTCCCCATGACTAAGTTTAGCTCTCCATGCTTCAACTTCTTACTTTCCTTTAGACCCTAAAATACAGTGCAAATGTGAGTACCGCACCCTGTATCCAAGACCCACGAATAAGAAGTTGTAGTATTGTGGAGTTCGATCATAAACATACCTGAGTGACTACCCTTTTCGACATTTCCGTCTTTGAGGTCCTTCAGATATTTTGGGCAGCTATGCTTCCAATGTCCCTTTGTGTTGCAGTAGAAGCACACTGCTTCCTTTGGATCACTTGTTGGTGCAATATCAGATTCAGCCTTTCTCTTAGACCCATAATCGGACTTTCCTTTTGTGGCCTTTCCTTTCCAGTTGGAATGAGAAGTCTTTCTTTTCTTTGCATTATGACCAACAGTCAACACAGGAGCCGCTGAAGTAGAGGGCATATCAATCTTCTTGATCCCTTGCTCAACGGTTTGCAACAAGCTATGGAGTTCCATTATTGAGGTCTCTTTCCCGTTCATTTGATACGAGACCACAAACTGATTGTAATCAGCTGGCAGACCAGATAGGATTATGTTGATAGAAAGCTCAGTATCGAATACCATGTTCAGAGATCCCAATCTGTCAAAGTACCCTTTCATCTCTAAGACAAAAGCACAAATAGAGGCTCCAGGTTTTGGTTTGCAAGCCATGAGGGATTTAACAACATCAAGGTGTTCTTTGCTTGCCTTTGCCTGAAACATTTCTTTGAGTTGTTGGTTCATCTCATAAGCCCAAGTGTTCTTAAAAGTCTTTTGCAGTTCAGGGCTCATGGACGATGCCATGATGCATGACACTTTGTTTGCATCATCATAGTGCTTTCGGTTGGCTTCAATCTCTTCTTGGGTTGAATCATCATCAATTTTGGGAATTTGCTCATCGAGAACATACTCTTTGTTCTCGTACCTTAGGGTGAACCTAAGGTTTCGCATCCAGTCCATATAGTTAGGACCGGTGAGTCTTTCCCTCCCAAGAACTGAGAGTAATGAGAAGTTTGGGTTATGTGAGGGATTGGGAACGGGAGGATTGATACCATTTTCAGTAGACATCTATAAGATAAAACAATTTTAGTTTAGAATGAATATTCCTTAATCAATTACCCAATTTTATATTAAGGCTAGGATCCATATTTAGATTCGTTTTATGAAGAGGGTTGCCGTAATCACATCACGAAATTATTTTAGGTAGACAATGTCTTTGTCAATTTCATTCTCTATGAAATTCCTAGTTCTTTTGAGATTCATTGATTCTGATCAATGGCATGTTAATCTCGTATATGCTTATCTACAATTCATGACTGGGATGCCGATGATCATGAATAAGACAGTGAATTTAACCATGCAAAATCCGCGTGGTACCCGGCTCGAATCAGCCCAAGAATCGCGAGACCCACATCACCTTTCACTTATGTTCTCTTATTAATGTGCCGGTAAACCACACATGCTCCATTAATAGCCCATATGATAGATGTGCTGTTTTCATGGGTTAGCATACTATTCACATTTTCTATATATCTAAAACGGGAATTTTGTTTTAGTATTTTCAAGTAATATAACAATTATAATATATATATATATAAGGTTTCTTTTAAACATTTTAAACTTTTGTTCTATTTTAAACATTTTAAAATATAAGGTTCAAAATGAAACATTTTAAACTTTAGGGTTCTATTTTAAACATTTTAAAATATAAGGTTCAAAATGTAAATTCATATTAACATTCAATGATCATAAGACAATAATATAATATACAATTATTATTTACACTTATCACATGTTAACAATTTACTTTTTAAGTGCTAATAGAATTAGGCTAAAGCTCTGATGCCACTGTTGGGTTTTTATCACAACTCACCATTTCAGGTCATTTCAGGTCATTTCCCGAACTTTGGAAAAACACTATTCATCAAACACTATTCATCAGTTTACTATTCATCATTTTTTGTGTCAGTTTGATATTCCGAGAAGCATTCAGAAATTTTACTATTCACTGACACACTATTCATTGCCGGAAAAGTTTTCACTATTCACTTGCATTACACATTTCATCGTAAATTTAGTTTACGGGTATTAAAATTCGCGTAACCGTATGGGTTTACGTGTGAATTCATTTCATTATCAGTAAGGACACTGCATACGGACTAGAGACAGTCTGCACATCATCAGTAGGTCATTTACATGTTATACCACTCTTAAGATTTTCAAATTATATATTTGATACATTTAACGTTTTCCTTATAATTATTTATAAATAAACGTTAACACCCGGTTTATAAACACGAAGAATATATCTAAATATTCCCACAATGGTCCCAACATATTTTTATATCCATTATTTCATCATAAAAGTTATAGCATTCATTTAGCCAGTATTTTGGAAATTTATTTTATGTATAACGTGAGCTTATGAATATTACGACGGTTTTCATGAAAACTAAACAATAATCACCCGAACACACAGTAATTGTACCCAACATATTTTTAACATTTTTATGACTTTACTAAGTACCGGTTAACTTCGTTAATATTTATTTCTAGCAAACCCGGTACCCGATTATAACTGATACTTACACTAAACTACAACTAATAATACACTACATTTTCTAAGTGATCAAAACCGACTTTGCTACTCTTTTTCACCCATTGAAAACCGGTCCAATACCACCCCTAAATACCACAAGTATTATTTCTAACCTCATGCCTTAATGTGAACATATAATACAATATAAACTTTACTAAATATCCCAAAAACACATATGACATAACATACCTAATTTCTTTGAATCATAAACACCAAAACCTCATCTTCCTGATCTCCATATCCACGACCCAACTTCAATACATAACCAAAATCCATTATTTTTCCAAGATCAAAGCTACAAAGTTGTTCATTTCATCATCCTAATCAAGAATCATCCAACAAAAACACAAGTAATCCAAGGTTTCTAATCATCTCATCACCTATTATTTCAAAGTGAGTATTCAAAAATGTTTTCATGTTTTCATCTAATTAACATATGTATCTTATGGTATTCATGCTTAATTTCATGCACAAACTAGTTATACCACTTTATTTTTGTAGACTTTTGAAACATACAAACCCTAGAATTGGTTTTAGGTACTCTCTTGTTAAATTAACTTGTTTAGTGATCATTAGGAACCCATGGCACCCTAAGAAGGTGTATGGTAGGATTAGTATAGATTTGTGGAGTTTGCAAGAGATTTGGTTGAAGTAGAAACTAGTTTTGGACATGAAAAATGGATTTGTAACAAATATATATACATTCTGTCCCATTTTGGTAAATCCAGGAAAATCAGTAAACATAAAGTAAACTTTGGCAAAATTTTTAGAAAATACTTTCAAAAACGAATCCGTAGGCGAAAGAACGGATTAAAAAGAGTTTATAACGAAGAAGTTATGATTTTTGCAAGTTTATTGACGAAAACTATATTTTCTGAAAATACATGCTGTTGGATGTTTTTCGTCGGACAAAAAGAGGCTTTAGACGTAACCCGGAGGAGCCAAGCTTTCCATAATATATTACTACATACTAAGACGTAACCGTGGATATAAAGAACAAGTAAAACGGACTCATAACGACAAAGATATTCACGTTTCAATATCGGCAAAAATCCTCTATAATTGGCAGCTTTTAGAAATAATAATATTAACACTACGTAGTACTAAATTCTAGATTTTCTAGAAATATTAACCAAGTACCCAAATTCATAACTAATGAAGTATTAGTGATTACAAGTATATTTTTATCACTATAAGGCGTTATTTCAAGGATTTCAAACCGAGGATTTCAACACTAACATTGATTCATACGATATATATATATATATATATATATATATATATATATATATATATATATATATATATATATATATATATATATACATTTCAACTAGTTTATTTTCCAGTAGCCATAATTTCCCAAGTATTGGAAAATGTATATTTTGATAATAACAAGTATTTTTCCAAAGAGTAGAGTGGTATAGGAAACATGTGCATGGACATTCATAACATCAGTTTGTGATCTAAAGTAGATCGTTCATCATTCATATTAGGTTTCGGCTAGTGTGCGCGCCTTGTTTTTCAGCTCATTACATGTTCATGGTTGTTCATTTCACTTCATCACAGTTTCATCAGTTAAGGTGAGTTTTCATAGCCCCGTTTTCAATACAATATTTTGATTTCAAATCCCACGGGGGAATACATTGCATCAATCATTTTAGTACGAGCCCAAGTACCAAAACACATGTACATTGCTTAAGTTGCCTTACCAACCAGTTAAAGTCCCCTGTTTATTATCATGGACCGTTAATTTGCCGATTAAGCGAGAGTGAGTGGATAGATCTATCGAGGGTGACGCCTCCATCCGTGGTAGTGATTACCAACCGTAAGCGGATGCATTTCATTTTGACACAGTTACGAGTGTTCTGGTAAAACATTCGGGAGGGGCATATAATTTCATCAGTCATAGCTTTGGGGTCATGAGCTTAAGGTCTATTGTACAATTTTCATGAGATTTTTATCTTGCACTTTTACTTGTGGTGGCCGTACATCATTACATTTTACAAACCTATGGAATTCACCAACATTCGTGTTGACGTTTTAGCAATGTATTTCAGGTTATTAAGGTAGCTCATATGACATGCATTTGGATCTTCATGGAGTCGCGGAGTCGACGCGTCTCACCATTATTTCATGCACTTATGTAAACGTTTGATCTAGTATGACTTATTTTTCATAAACTTGCAACACCTTTTGGGGACCTCATATTGTAAACTCTGGAATATTTCAATGATCAAATGCAGTATTTTCCAAACGACACTTTAGGTCGTTCAATGTAACCGTAATTGTGATGCTATGACAGACACCCCCAGGTATTCCATTCCGCTGCAAGTCAGGTAAATTGGGGGTGTGACAGATTGGCATCAGAGCTAAGGTTATAGCAAACTAGGATGTATCTTGGACCCTAGACTATAACCGCATCATCATAGCATCTCATCATTTCATCATAAGTGCATAATCATGATACATGTTGTTTCATGCATACCCTGTGCGAGTTATTTATACTTATATATATATATTATATATATATATATATATATATATATATATATATATATATATATATATATATATATATATATATATATATCATTTTATCGACCTGGTTCACAAGTGACATGCCTTCAGATACTGACCCTGACATTCTTTTATCGGATTCCGACATTGAAGATGCCTTGTCATCTTCCACTACCATTATACCACCAGTTGCACTTACACCACCATTAGCACTATTGATTTGCCATAGGAACAGGGTTTTCCTATCATTCAGCCCATACATAGAATGTCTTTTGGTAGAGTATTCAGACTTAATCTTAATGGACTTATTAGGATGCTTATTGCAAGGAAGATGGTATGTTTCTTTCCATCACTAGTAGAGCACTCACTACTCAGGTACTATCACCACCGTCAGTTACTTATTACACTATTGGTCGTCCCATAGTGCGTACTTCAGTTTTACCTTTTGGATGTCGCGAGGTAGCGCGAAAGAGGGTAGTATTCCATTCACTAGTACCATCATTGTCATTTTCCTTTTCCATTCCCACTTGCCATGAACTAGATAACACCTAGTAGATAATACCAATATCACGGACTCAACAGAAACATCCGCAGATTCTTCAGGAATGGTTCAGAACCTGCATCATCTAAGATTTGATCGATGCACAACTTCAGACACCACTTCAGGACTATCTCGACCTTATGATGCCACAAACCTGATTTCACACAGAGGGACACCAGGAAGTCCCTAGACCAGACTTATATCCTCACTAGCTTTTACTATTATCCTAGCCACAGAAAGTGTGGGACATAGTCTAAAGAACTTGTTGTCTTTTGATTGTTGTACAAACAAATATATCAAGTGTGACTCTACTATGTAAGAAATGGTTGTGCTATTTGTAATATCGATTCACGTAGACCGAAATTTTCATGTATTATATTCATGTGTTGTGAATATGATGACTTTGATTAACTATATATCCTCATGGTCACTTATGATTGATGAAGTGAGATTTAAGCAAACCACTCCAAGCATGACGCAAGCTGCTGTTGGACAAGTCATTGCCAAGAACATAGCCACCGCCCTCACTAAGGAACTTACTCACGTGGAATTTATGGGGTGCAATCCTCCCTCCTTTAGCGGAACTAGAGACACAAAGAAATTTCTCAAATGGTTCGAAGAAATAGAAACAATATTTCGATGTGGCGATTGTCGTAAGGAAGACAAAGTTAAGTTCGCCACATGCACTTTTCAGGATCATGCCCAGGAATGGTGGACCAAACATATTAAGATGGTGGGAGTTGATGCTGCTTACTCACACTCTTCGGAGAAACTAAGAAGGATGATGAGTATAACATTTGGTGTAGGAAGGGAATTACGAGCAAAAGAACAGGAAACACTAAACTTTACCATGGTAGGAAATGATGTTGACGAGTACACTACTCATTTTTATGAATCAACACGACTAAGTTCTGCAATGGATGAACCGGAAAGCAAGAAACTTGAAAAGTACATTGGGGGACTATCAAATGAAATTCGTATGTTGGTCATCGCATGGGAACCCGATACCATGTCTGAAGCTATCAAAATGGCGATCGAGGCAAAGGAACTTATAGTTCACGCCGAGACATCAGGAAACAATAGTGACAATAAAAGGAAGTGGAACAACAATCTAGGTTGCAACGCTGCTCAACAATCACCCAAAGGACAAGAAGTGAATAAAGCCTTTGCTGCAGAACCGTACACAAATAGAAGGTATATTGGAAAGTTACCTTACTGCAACCTGTGTAATCAACATCACCGAGGTCATTGCAGTAAAACGTGTGGAATGTGCAAGAAGCCGGGTCATCGGACTGAAGACTGTAGGAAATTCACAAATCAGAGGATCCCAGGGAGTTGCTTCAAATGTGGAAACTTAGGGCATTTCAGGAAGGACTGCCCGGAGCTAAGGAACAAGGAAAATCAAGAACTTGGAATCAAGACTGAATCGCTCGAGGAATAGCGTGAGCTGTTGAAAGAGAACCGTCAGGATATTAGCAACATCAAGGATAACCACAATGCTTCAGCAGGAGGAACTTTGTTTCAATATATAAACCGTAGTTCGAGCCCTTTAGGGTTGTATCTTTCCTTTTGTACTTACCGTTGGTACGATGACATAACCTAGTTGTAGTAAGCACTTTTCTATCCAATGTAGTATCTATCCTTTGTTATCTGGGTGATAATCATAACCATCGTTTACTCCATTATCTATCCCAATTGCTCAGACTTCAATCGTTACGCAACATTTTAGCATTGTCTTATCAGGGATTAGGTTGATTTCGTATTTGACGAATTAGTAGACTATTACCATTCGACAAGATTCACCCACGTATCCAATACACCATTCAAGCTATTTTACTATCATATGGGGAAATTGTTTTACAGAAAAATTTCTGAAGTAAGCTATTTTATTAGCATCCTATAAATTGATTTTCTGTCATTACACCAAGTATTTACTACTATTACGCGAGGCAATTTTCATGTTACTTGAAAGAAAACATCAGGATACCATTTTTAATAACAATGCGTTGAACACCATCTAAAACTTTTGAGAAAAGTTATGATATTTTGACAAAATCTAACATCGCATCATTAGTCCTCAATTGTACATAGCCTGATCACCTATGTAAAATTCAGGAAGGATTATGCCATGAAGGAAATAATTACCTTTTTAAAGGATTGTTAATAACAATCTTCATTTAAAAGTTTTGTAAACAAAGGAACTCTTCCATAAACATCCCTTTTGCCGAACTATCCCTGGATACTTACCCCACCTGTCACTCACTTAGCCATTAAGTTGGATTTTCCCATTGACTTCCCTAGGAGAGACTTTCCATATCAATTACATGCAGGATTCCTCTATACAATAGAAGCAACGAAAGGATTACAGAACTACTAAACAGAACTAGAAGTATATAGTGAGAGAATTCATAACTCAACAACAAATTCTAGGATACTGCGAGACCGTCCGAATCACCATCTCTGACTTAGTTGTCATATTCTATCGTTTAAGGGTACTAGCTAGACTGAGCTACAGGATTGAACTCAATATAAACGTCCGCAGGACAACACAATGGAAATAAACCAAGCTTCTAATTGAGACTGTAGAGCATTTCATTTAAACATGGCCTCATCCATACATAAACTTTCCTGCAGTAAGTTTTCACAAAGGACAATTGTTTGAAACAAGAATATCGATGTAGATTCCCCTAAGGCATTATGTCTCTAGAAATTTTCGATAACCTCACCTTCATTACAAGAAAGGGATCAAACCAGAACATATCTCCTCATCTACTTGGGAAAAACAGAATAGACATTCATCGACACAACATCAAGTGATACGTTAGCCTTGCCTATTACAACGATAAAATATTTCAGGACTTAAGTTAGTCTAAATACCTATGCTTGTAGTTATGCCTGATAACCACCAATAGGCATTATCCAACCTCAGGAACTAAATGTTAGACATCTATGCATTTAAGCGAACATTTTCTATACTACCATTTTATCCTTGTTAGTGTTTTCACTTTTAAATAAAGTTGATGCGTTTACATAAATCACATACCTTGTGGAAAAATGATTTCTAAAATTCCTATTTTGAACAAGTACGATCCTTTTTGGTCAATCTTTAGCAACACTATTGTACAATGAGAAATATACATAAACATCAAACTTTGGTAAGCAGTCTTAATCACAACATGTTTGAAAACATTTTTCTACTTCATAACTACTGAAATTTTGAATCATCAGGAAAAATATTACTTAGTAAATCATTTGCTCCATTTTCTAAATTCGTTTATTCAGAAAAGGATTTCAACTAAAACTCACAAACGCGAGACAAATTTCCAGAACAAATTTCCCTACAACATCGCTTATGCATTTAGGATTTGTGACTTAACAATAAAGAATATTTGGAATATGTGATGAAGGAATTAGGAAGGACATCACAAATTAATCACGAACTTCAGTAGTGGAGACCAAACCCACTAGACAAAGAAAGACATATGTCTTATCATCTGTTGGAACAAAACATAAGGAATCAAATTGTTACCTATATTCTATCCCTTTTCGGATAACGCCAAGTTCGAAGGACCGAACGTTGTGGAATTAGTCACAAAGGTTTATTGTACCCATTTCAGTTATTCCTATTAAGGAAACCGATTCACCGTGGACTTCAAGCAATCATTTCAGAATTTCCTTCAGAAACCCATTTAGATGTAAACATCACCTATCATCCTCAGACCGATGGTCAAAGTGAGAGAACAATTCAAACATAGGAAAGTATGCTCAGAGCATGAGTGATTGACCTTAGAAATGGTTGGACTAATCATTTAACATAAATCAAATTCATCTACAACAATAGTTATCACACCAACAGCGAGAAACTGGCAGGAGTTAGATTGGTACATAACACACATCATTTGGATTGGGTATCCTGAACAACAAACCATCCAGATTCAAGTGGGAGAACAAATTAAGTTAAAAACATTGCCTTGGATTGGCATGATACAAATTGGATAACAAGAGAGGTTGAACCTTTAGCATATTGGACCATTTAAGATTCATTTTAGCATCGACCAACTAGCATACAAACTTGAGTTCTGGCAGAATTCAGCAGTATATATATTACCAGTATCACATTTAAAACATTAAGAAGCGTAGACCATATATTGATGGGCCAAACTCAGAAAAAGCTCAACTCACTAGTCCAGTAGGCATTCATGAAATAACCAGATATTTCCTACAAGTCAAGAATCAGTTACAAGTTCAATAAGTTGTAAACCATTAAAACTTCAAGTTGGTAAGCAGAGTTATGCAGAAAGTTCTGCCTAGGAAAGGCATAATATCATTCAGAAAACTTGGAAAGTTAAACCCGATATACACTGGACCATGTAATATTTCAGACAGAGTAGGCCTAGAAGCCGTCAGACTTGAACATTGTCAGAGAACAACAGGATTACACAAACATATTTCACATTTTCAAATCCCCAGAAATGACTTTCAGATGAGTCACTCATAATTCCATTTGGAAAGGAATCCAACCCAAAGTCAAACATAAACCTTGCAGGAGAACAAATAGAAATCATGGACCGAGAGGTCAAACAGTTGAAGCAGAGTCGAATTCCTATCGTTAGAGTTCGCTGGAATTCTCGAATATCATCACCTTTTCACCAATATGTTTTCAGAAACCAACATAAACTGAACTTCGGGACGAAGTTCCTTTTAGAGGGGAAGACTATCACAACTCACCATTTCAGGTCATTTCCCGAACTTTGGAAAACACTATTCATCAGTTTACTATTCATCATTTTTTGTGTCAGTTTGACATTCCGAGAAGCATTCAGAAATTTTACTATTCACTGAACACTATTCATTGTCGGAAAAGTTTTCACTATTCACTTGCATTACACATTTCATCGTAAATTTAGTTTACGGGTATTAAAATTCGCGTAACCGTATGGGTTTAGGTGTGAATTCATTTCATTATCAGTAAGGACACTGCATACGGATTAGAGACAGTCTGCACATCATCAGTAGGTCATTTACATGTTATACCACTCTTAAGATTTTCAAATTATATATTTGATACATTTAACGTTTTCCTTATAATTATTTATAAATAAACGTTAACACCCGGTTTATAAACACGAAGAATATATCTAAATATTTCCACAATGGTCCCGACATATTTTTATATCCATTATTTCATCATAAAAGTTATAACATTCATTTACCCAGTATTTTGGAAATTTATTTTATTTATAACGTGAGCTTATGAATATTACGACGGTTTTCGTGAAAACTAAACAATAATCACCCGAACACACAGTAATTGTACCCAACATATTTTTAACATTTTTATGAATTTACTAAGTCCCGGTTAACTTCGTTAATATTTATTTCTAGCAAACCCGGTACCCGATTATAACTGATACTTACACTAAACTACAACTAATAATACACTACATTTTCTAAGTGATCAAAACCGACTTTGCTACTCTTTTTCACCCATTGAAAACCGGTCCAATACCACCCCTAAATACCACAAGTATTATTTCTAACCTCATGCCTTAATGTGAACATATAATACAATATAAACTTTACTAAATATCCCAAAAACACATATAACATAACATACCTAATTTCTTTGAATCATAAACACCAAAACCTCATCTTCCTGATCTCCATATCCACGACCCAACTTCAATACATAACCAAAATCCATTATTTTTCCAAGATCAAAGCTACAAAGTTGTTCATTTCATCATCCTAATCAAGAATCATCCAACAAAAACACAAGTAATCCAAGGTTTCTAATCATCTCATCACCTATTATTTCAAAGTGAGTATTCAAAAAAATTTTCATGTTTTCATCTAATTAACATATGTATCTTATGGTATTCATGCTTAATTTCATGCACAAACTAGTTATACCACTTTATTTTTGTAGACTTTTGAAACATACAAACCCTAGAATTGGTTTTAGGTACTCTCTTGTTAAATTAACTTGTTTAGTGATCATTAGGAACCCATGGCACCCTAAGAAGGTGTATGGTAGGATTAGTATAGATTTGTGGAGTTTACAAGAGATTTGGTTGAAGTAGAAACTAGTTTTGGACATGAAAAATGGATTTGTAACAAATATATATACACTCTGTCCCATTTTGGTAAATCCAGGAAAATCAGTAAACATAAAGTAAACTTTGGAAAAAAATTTAGAAAATACTTTCAAAAACGAATCCGTAGGCGAAAGAACGGATTAAAAAGAGTTTATAACGAAGAAGTTATGATTTTTGCAAGTTTATTGACGAAAACTATATTTTCTGAAAATACATGCTGTTGGATGTTTTTCGTTGGACAAAAAGAGGCCTTAGACGTAACCCGGAGGAGCCAAGCTTTCCAAAATATATTACTACATATTAAGACGTAACCGTGGATATAAAGAACAAGTAAAACGGACTCATAACGACAAAGATATTCACGTTTCAATATCGGCAAAAATCCTCTATAATTGGCAGCTTTTAGAAATAATAATATTAACACTACGTAGTACTAAATTCTAGATTTTCTAGAAATATTAACCAAGTACCCAAATTCATAACTAATGAAGTATTAGTGATTACAAGTATATTTTTATCACTACAAGGCGTTATTTCAAGGATTTCAAATAGTTTGTGATCTAAAGTAGATCGTTCATCATTCATATTAGGTTGCGGCTAGTGTGCGCGCCTTGTTTTTTAGCTCATTACATGTTCATGGTTGTTCATTTCACTTCATCACAGTTTCATCAGTTAAGGTGTGTTTTCATAGCCCCGTTTTCAATACAATATTTTGATTTCAAATCCCACGGGGGAATACATTGCATCACAGTTTCTATTGAGGGTGACGCCTCCATCCGGGGTAGTGATTACCAACCGTAAGTGGATGCATTTCATGTTGACACAGTTACGAGTGTTCTGGTAAAACATTCAGGAGGGGCATATAATTTCATCAGTCATAGCTTCGGGGTCATGAGCTTAAGGTCTATTGTACAATTTTCATGAGATTTTTATCTTGCACTTTTACTTGTGGTGGCCGTACATCATTACATTTTACAAACCTATGGAATTCACCAACATTCGTGTTGACGTTTTAGCAATGTATTTCAGGTTATTAAGGTAGCTCATATGACATGCATTTGGACCTTCATGGAGTCGCGGAGTCGACGCGTCTCACCATTATTTCATGCACTTATGTAAACGTTTGATCTAGTATGACTTATTTTTCATAAACTTGCAACACCTTTTGGGGACCTCATATTGTAAACTCTGGAATATTTCAATGATCAAATGCAGTATTTTCCAAACGACACTTTAGGTCGTTCGATGTAACCGTAACTGTGATGCTATGACAGACACCCCCAGGTATTCCATTCCGCTGCAAGTCAGGTAAATTGGGGGTGTGACAGTTTTCTATTCCCTAACTAGATTAATACGCAGCGGAAATAATAACAATCTAGGGCAAGAATGGAACTAAACCCTAAAGGATCTAAACCTAATTAACTAAAAGCAACTTAAAAGAAATAAATAATAAATAATTAAATAAATAATAAGAAAATTACTAACCTTTGAGAAAATCGAATTTCTCACGCGGACCACTTTGGTCGAACTTGGAGGCGAGTACCCAAACGAGAGTACCTCTAATAGCTCACACCCACGAACCAAAGAGAAACAATTCTTTCGAACTCCTAAGGTCCCGATAAATGAAAGACTCTTATAAGGAGTAGGAATTAGTATGAGGAGATGAGTAGTAAAAACTTTGACATGCTCCCTCTATATATAAGGCATTAGAGGGAGTTGGTTTACCCCTTTGGGGCGATGTGGGATAACCACAAAAAATGCCCATGCCTTGTTATCTATTCTTCGAATAGATTTTCTCTTTTACGGTTCATCGAGGGCGACCCAAAAAGGACTCTACTTTTGACGATAGTCTCACCAATTAGTTATGAACTTGGACATAATTCCAACAATGTATTCAGATAATCACATGTTTTCTTGCTTTTCAATTTATTCATGTCAGTTGTGTTTGAAGATGATCTACATTGTGCCAGTTTGAAGCTGCATATATGCTTGCGGCTAAGAGACATGCACTTGCGTGGAAAGCAGCTCCAAAGAGCACAAACAGAAAGACAGATTTTGCAATCTTTCTAATAAATCCAATAAAATGACAGGTGATGTTTGGATACAACAGAATCGGGGTTGGGTGGTACTGAAATACATTGAGGCTGTTCTCTTTAGTGAGTAATTCAATAGGTAGCAATTGGAGATTTATGCCTTAATATTTATTTTGAACAATAAGGTTAGAGGATATCTTACTTGATAAAACATTTATGCCTTTAATCTACAAAATATGCAATATACCTTATTCTGTTATGAATTGATCTACTATTTATATTTCGGGTTGCTTGCTTCCAAAGAGGATCAGAATCCCAGCTGAAATATGCGAAGATGCAAGGAAATGACGAGGAAAAAGAAGACGAGGATGAGCATGGTGATACGTTATGTGGAGCAGGTGGAGAAAACTACGCTTCAAATGAATTCTGGATCTGATGTGATATATGTCAGAGGTGGTTCCATGGAAAGTGTGTGAAGATTACTCCTGCAAGGGCTCAATACATCAAACAATATAAATGCCCTTCGCGTAGTAGCAACAAGAGAGCACGTCCATGATCTTTGAGGCTACTATTGTAAAGGTATCTTTTTAGGATGAGTTACATGGAAATAATTATCATTAGTTGTTAGACTATAATATGGTTCTTCCATCATTTATAATTAGGACTCAATGCATGTGCACTCAATTATAACGGGCTAATGTTTGGTATTCCAAAATTTATCAGCAATTGAACTGATTCTGGGTACTCAGGTAAAGTTTGCTTATGTGAGACGTTGTCTATGGTTGCGTCACCTGATGTTATGTGCTCGATTTCTTTTCATGAGGCAAGTAAGTTGTGTTCTTATGTTTTGCTTCTGTACAGGTTACCGGATAATTTTATTCATAAAATCGTTTTGGGAGACTCTTTTGGGTGGTTGGTTGCTATTTCAGTTTGAAGCATTAGCGAAAACCATGTTTTGTGCAGACCAATATTTTTCTCACACAGTTTTGATGGCAATGTTTGAAGTTTGAACTTGATTGTTTTCTTCTTTCACTTTAATGTTGCCATCAGTTCTTTAAGTTGTCGCCTCTAAACTTATGGTGATATGATTTTATATGCTCTTTTTCATAGGTTGTCATATGACAAGCTGCCATGCCGATTTTGCTATAAGGAGTTCTGCAAAGTTAAGCAACATAATCTCTCGGGCTAGAAAAGAAGCGCGAAAACAATTAAAAAAGGTTTTTGGTGTTACAAACTGTCGATGATAAAGGTATTATTTAAACTTCTTAGCGTATAGAATTGTCCTTTATTGTTTACTGTAAAGTTTTTATATCAACTTATGCTATCAGTCATGTTTATGTTTATATAACAAGAATTTTTTAAGAACTTCTCTACGCACGATTTTTAAGTTTAGTTTATTGATGGTTTTACCTAACTATTATTGCCAGTAGTTTACACTATTGGCTGTTAGTTTAGGGCAATGCAGTTTTATACGTGCTTCATTTGTTGCTGCTATGAGTAATTACAGTGTTTTGAAACCTGGGTCAACCCGGCCAGGTTAACCGGTTCGACAGGTTCCGGCCAAAAAAACGGGTCAAAAAAACCCGGGTTTCTAAAACCGGGTTAACCGGATAGACCCGCCGGGTTTTTAGTGACCCGGGTCAACCCGGTTCTCGAAACCCGGCCGAGTTTCGTTTTTTCAAAAAATTTTCATAAAAAGCCGGGTTGACCCGGTGGTCGAACCGGTTGACCCTGTCGAAAAAATAAAAAAATAATAAATTGAAAACCGGGTGACCCGGCGGTCCAACCGGTCGAACCGGTTGACCTGGTGCCTGGTGTCTCGACCGGGTCGATTTCGAACCCGGTTTTCAAAACATTGAGTAATTATGGGTATTGGTCAAATTATATCGTCAAATTATTTCCCAACATCTTTTGGTAATCCTTAATTACCTATATACAGTGGTTTAGCTTATTACTTTCATTTTTCAAGTTCGTTATTAGAAGTGATGTTAATAAGAAGTTCTTACGAAGAGATAAGAGGTTGCACCTGGGAAAAGCTATTAAAAGGGGTAGCTGAAAAGGGATAGTTGAATTGTAAAGGAGGAATAATGATGACCTACTGGAGAGCCAAGACTAAGTTTTTACACGGTGAATGACCACGCCATTAAACATAAGATACGTTTTTTACAATGTCCAAGGATTCACATCATATTATAGCATATGAGCTTAAAATGTTCTTGAAATGTCCGAAGATAACACTATATATATATACACGTAGTTTGAGGAAACACATACTTCTTCCTTTGAAGTTAATAGTTTTTATGATGATCTTTTGATGGTAATTTCAATGGTTATTAATCTTCGTTATGTATGATCTCATATCAATACATGTTTTCGCATGATTATTTTGTAATGAAAACACTAAAAGTCAAGCAGTAAAGGTTCAATTATGGGTTGAATGACGCTTTCTTCCTTTGAAGATAATAGTTTTTATGATAATCTTTTGAAGGTAATTTCAATGGTTATTAACCTACGTTATGTATGATCTTATATCAATACATGTTTTTTGCATGTTTATTTGGGAAGTGATTATACTGATGATTGTTTGTGTGCAGCACGCCGGATTATATTATTCCATAATCTCCTCCAATGTCCATTACTTTATGTCACGATAAGGTAATCTTGAAATATGTTGTGTATGAGGTTTTTACTGGTTTAAAGTCATTTTGAATTGTCACCGAACAAAAAATAATTATCATTATTCGCTAACTTGCCCATCCAACTTTATATAAGAGTAACTGACTTTAAAAGCTTATAAAGTGACGTGTATTAGATGCAGAGTTAATATGTATATAAGGTTACTACAGAGATAAGAATAAGGTGTGTTTAGATCAGGCTACATTAGAGGTTGTAAAATGGGCGGGTAAGTTAATTGGTTAATATTGATAAATGGGTGTCAAAATAGACGGGGTGACCTATAATTACTTTTTGTTTTGTTTTTTAATTTATTACTCCGTAATAAGAAATGTGTCTAAATGCATTTTCTCTCAAATTCGATAACCGTTTATTTCTTTTCATTCTTAATGCATTCAATAAAATATTTATTACGTTTATATCTTCTTTTTCGCTAACTTATTTTTTCAACACCACCCCCGGGAGGAACAAAACTAAATGAAATCAACAACGATAAAAATAATATTCCAATAACTGACACCATCAAACTTATCATTATAAGTCATGCCCGCCCATCGGGCGGGCTTTGACATCTAGTGTGTGTGTGTGTATATATATATATATATATATATATATATATATATATATATATATATATATATATGTGTGTGTGTATATATATATATATGTATATATATATATATATGTATATATATATATATATATATATATATATATATATGATGTTATGCGGACTAACCCATGTTGCAAGTATCCAAATGGTTATCTAACCTATTTTGGACTTCCACATGTGATGAATGTTTGTGTTGCTTGTTGATTGTTTTCTTTTGTAGCTAGGACACTGCAAAGGTGAGGCACTTGATCCATGGATCCCTGCCTTAGTATAAGGGGGAACAATGATCCAGGGGGAGTTATGTTCAAGGGGGAGCATGTTCGGCTATATTGATGAGCTCCACAATATCCCACAGGCCCAAGTTCGAAACCTGGGTTGATATGTAGTCCAGTCTTTTTGATTCAACAAAAAGGTTAGAAGGAAAGCAAGAGCTCAAGCTCGGGTGAAGACAGACTAAGTCAAGACAAAGGTCAAAGCTTCACCAAATTTTAAGGCAAGTTCAAGACGCAAGCTACAACAACGGCGTTCTTAATCTCCGCTACATTTTGTAATTTTATTTTCTTTCATAATTTATTTGTCATCATCAAAAAGGGGGAGATTGTTGGGGCAACATTGATTAGGTCTCCTTTATGTTTTAATAATTACAAATAAACCTTTGCAACACATAAAATCACAAACGTTAGCTAAAAATCAAACGACCCAAGAGCTGGGTCTGGTGCGCTGCTGGCGCTCCGAGGCGCAGGCAGCGCGCCAGGCTTCTATCTTGGTTCGTCATGGTTTTTGAAAGTCGGCTTTCCCCATACCTAGACAAATGTGGAACTTTCAATACATGTATGAATATGATAAATGCTTCATTAGGAACACTCGAAACGGGTTTTAGACTTAGAGGGATTCAAAATTGCAACCTCGCGTTTTTGACAAAATGCCAACTCAAGTATTTTACTAAACGCCTCTAGCCAAGGCTTTTCTAAACCCAGGAGACTCATACATTTCATGTGACATCAAGTGAAAGTATTCATATGCCCATAATCCATGTTTACGTCTTCTCTAATCACGTAACGGATTTACTCCCTTATTAGTCAAACAAAGTCAAAGGTGCATTTGCGTAAACGCATCCTTTCCCGTTATGGGATATGCTTTACATTGATGCAAATCACTTAGCTTGTTTGCATCAAAATGATTATTGATCACGTCGAGTTGTGGAAAGTCACGAATTATGAGATTATTAATACTCGGCGTTGAGTTACTTGAAATTATAAGTAACCTTTGATTTTCTCATCGAACACACAACCCATAATCATCATTGTCGATTCTTTTCCCTCTTAATGACAATATGATTAATGCTTAATCAATCCTTTGATTATCTTCTACACCAAACAAATCCTCCAACTATTTCAAAATCCTCCTAAATCTTATCCCCAACATTCTAAATATTCCTTATACTTGCATGTACTTCTTGTCCCCTACATTCTCACACAAAATATTCCAAACACTCTTTTCACCATATTCCCTCTTAACCACTACAGGTCAAACACATCACCCACTTTCCTATTCACTCTCTTCTCCAACTCCCTACACTCACATATAACCCTTTTGAATTCAAATTTCACACACATCCCCTCACAAACCTTCTCTCTCTCACACACACACACACACAACCTTATCCTTCGTTTGAAATTTGAATTCCATTCTAAGGCTCCCCATCACTTCAACATCACATCCCTACAACTCATCATCTCATTCACTCTCACACTCTCAACATTCAAATTCAAAACTCACACACAAACAACCTTACTTCCCCTACCTACTTTGCCAACTCACACCTTCATCCAACATTCAAAATTTGAATTTTGAATCCTAAGCCAAAGGCTCCCCATCACCTCATTCTTACACACATCCCATCCTTATCCAACTCATACTCTTACACTCTTATCCTCACTTCAAATTCAAAATACACACACTTCCCTCACAACCTTTCTTCCCTCACACACTTGCCAACTCAGTCAATCACAACATTCAAATTATCCAAACCAAGGCTCCCCATCACATCTCCAATCTTATTATTCTCACACAATCCAACTCACCACCTTATCTTTTCACTCTCTCACACTCTAACAACTAGAATTCAAATTTGAATCCAACCTTAGGCTCTCTTCCATCACATCATTCCAAGTCATCCAAATTTATCTCAACCCTTCATCTCACCCTCTTCTCCAAGTTTGGAATATTCTCTTAGATATCCTCTTAACCTAACCATGCTCTCTCTTCTTACCCAACCATGGTTCAACCTTAACCCAACCTCACTCTCTTACTTCCTTATCACACCATTTGAATTTGAATTTCAAATTCAAATCTTCCCTCTCTAACATCCACACTTCCTTTCCAAGCAAAGGAATATTCCATGGCATATTCTTTCTCTCGTATCTATGCCATGTGGGGAATACCCAATATACCCTTATCCAATTATCCCTCCTTTCTTTCTCTCTTTGATAATTGTTTTTACCCAACACATTTTCTTAAATACTTCACAAAATGATTTTCATCAAATGGCTACTTGCGTTGGTTGACCTTAAGGATGAATTATGGAGAGGTCAAAAGTGTGAAGTACAATTGGGGGTTTAACAAGGTCGGGTAGTTAAAAGACCAAACTCACACGAAAAATCTTTACATATTCCTGGCGCGCTGCTGGCGCTCCGACACGCCAGCCAGCGCACCGGCCTCGTAAAACTTTTTCAAGTTTTGGGACTTTGGCCTATAAATACCCCACCTTGCCTATCTTATTCCTCACCCTTTGAAAAACATTCTTTCTCTAATTTCTTTTCTCTCTACCCTCTGAGTCTACTACACATCTTGTGTTCTTAATCTTTCTCTCTTATCATCTTTGAAATAACACATTCTCCACAAGGGAAGAATCATAAGAACCTAATCCACTCTTGTGATTGTGTCGAGGGTCTTCTTATCTATACCCTTTCTATTAGAATCGAGTCACTAGATTAGGTTAGGGCTTGATTCAAAGAAGCAACATTCTATCATTCGATTTGGTTGTAAGGGAAGTCTTGTGTCTTGGTGACCAAGCCTAGATCATTGGGGATCTAGTTGGGGTTTGATATTTTCGGTGGGAAGTCTTTATGGTCTTTGTGGATAAGTAGAATCATGAATCTTTGTGGGTGGTTTCGAGGGCAGAATATCATAGGGAGTAACTCTTCTTAGTGAGCACCGATTTGTGCATATCGTTGGAGTGAAGTTGTATACGGTTTGTAATCCACCATAAGGATTATACTTAGTGAATAGTATACGTGTCGTGGATTCGCAACTGGACGTACGGATGGTATAAACCCCCCATCCCGAACCAGTATATATTGTGGTGTCTCTTTACATGCTAGTTATACTTTGGTTGTATTTGTGATTGTGATTATTGTTGTATAACCACTTGGTGTTCTTTGATGCTTAAAGTCTTTAAACTTCTAAAAGGCCGAAAAGACCGTATTCACCCCTTCTACGGTTCTACAAACTGCATTCGAGTGCTTGTTTTATGTTCTTTTTGATTGAATTTGTTCAACTAGAAATCAACTAGAAATTAACTAGAAATCATCTTGAAAGTATATTCAACTTCCACATTTCCAGTTGACACAAAGCCAATCAAAAAGACAAATAAACACAAAGACAATAACATATTACACCAGAGAAAATAGAAGATATCAAAAATATATACATTGTAGTTGGTTAAAAAAGAGAATTACATGTTAGTTGTCATGACAAATATTCCTATGCATAGGAACACCCCTCAACCCAACTCCAAACTGTGTCCCAACAAACTCAACCCAACCCGAAATCTGTTCCAAATGACCAACAGTCTCAATACCCAGCTAACATAGTCCAATTCCAAGCGTGTCTTTTATGTTTTTTGTGACTTGTTTGTGTCAACCGGAAATCAACTAGCAATTATACTCAAATGTTTGCCTTTTTAGTTAACACAAAGCAGATCACAAAACCACACATAAAGACCCATGAAATGACACAACAGAAAATCATAGTTTTGAAAATAATTGATACAAACATAATTAGATTTTGTAGAAGTGAAAAAGAGAGTGAGTGTGTGTGTGTATGACATCAATATAAATCTCAAAATATGTGTGTTACTTTGATCGAATTTAATAAAGTATGTGCAGGAAAAAAAATAGTGCAAAAAGTCACTTGTGCAACAGTGTCACTCACTAGCTATCAAAACGCTTGAGGACAAAAAAATGCTCTCGTGTGCTTTGCACGTGACAACTGAGATAACTAGCAAAACTAACGATCATTAGAAAATTGTACCAACGGCGTAATATTTTCAAAATTCTGGACTAACGACGCAAGATTTCACGTTTTTAGATGTCGTATGAAATAAATCTGACACTTTTACAGGGACTAATGGTGTAATTTAATCTAAACTTAATAGAAACTTCTCACAAAACCCGACCCTTTTGGTGTTTGGATTCGGATTTAGGTGGGTTAAACCCGACCCCTTTGTTTTTGACACCCTTTAAACAGTAGAAACGCCTCACAAAGTTTCCATTAATGGCGACATCTGAAGCACTTGTGAATACGCTTCTAAAGCAAATGTTTGTTGTTAACGTGGCTGGAGAAGTTGGTTTTGGTCATTATGGTGTCCTTCTTATGAAGAACGTCATTGCATTATGGCGTAAGGTATATTATTAAACTACTTATTTCACTTGGGGGGTGTTTGTTTAACCTTATATGTGGCTTATATGAGCTTATTTGTGTCGCCTCAATTTTCTGGCTTATTTGGAGACTTGTGGGCTTATATAAGTTTATAATGATATGATAAACTTATATAAGCCCACAAGTCTCAAAATAAGCTAGAAAATTGGGGCTTATGATATGTAAGCCGAAATCAAATAAGCTCATAAGCCCACATATAAGCTTAAACAAACGCCCCCTTCGGCTTATATTTCATAAGTCCTAATTTTGCAGCATATTTTGAGACATATGGGCTTATATAGGTTTATCATATCATAATAAACTTATATAAGCCCACAAATTTCAAAATAAACCACATATAAGCTTAAACAAACACCCCCGCCACTACTTTTTAAGCTCTCTCTTTTGCAAGCAAGTTAAACCTCGCTAGGTGTGTGCATTTGGGGGTCGGAAATGATCACCCTCCTCGGATAAGAAAAACCTCGTAAGTTTACAAAATTAGACTATGCATGAACCTTTCTTGGACTTAATTTTGTCAAACAGCAAGTGTATCATACGTTGAGCTATATATTAGGTCACTTGACATGACAATATCTTTTGGGTCTGTAAGAGTCGCTTTGGCATTGCAATTGCCTTGGCTCAGCCCTCCATATCGTAGTTTTTTATTAATAATTCTGATATTATATCAAATGTAGCTTGAAACAGAATTTCAGAAACAATAAGCAATCCCAAACACACCCTTAGTTTCAACTTACGAAGCAGATAATTACAAGGAATCCAGTTTTACGCTTGTGCTGAGAGGTTGGATGATAAAAACCGTTAATGTTTTTTTGGAACGAGTTGTAAACTCTAATCAGGAAGTTTCATGAGTGAGTTCAGAAGTCTTTCGTATAGTGTTCAATGAGTGTTATCATGGGTTAAAATGTTATGATTTTTATTATCTCTTTAGGAAGGCTGAGATTTGATTTTGTGATATTTTATTTTTTTGAATTTTCGATTAAAATACTTTTTGTGATTCCAAGTAGCAAAAGTTTGGCTAAATTATCAGGGGATCAAAGTACTTGTGTTTGGATAAGTAGGTGACTCATAATACCAAATTTTTTTAATTGTTTTGCAAGTTATTGTTTGCATTTGGATGTTAATTGTGTAGTTCATATTACTGAGATAGAGCGACTCATTATTACGTAGTTTAGTGTGTTTAAAGTTATTGTCTGCATTTTGATGTTAATTGTGTACTTCATGTTATTGAGATACTGTTTAGCGAGTAGCAACTCATTAGTAAATAGTTTAGTGTGTTTAAACTGAGTGTTTGGGACTTTGGGGTTTAATGCTGCAATTGGTTTACGTGTTTTGCTTTAATTGTCTCCTTTTTACATTATCAAGGGCCATAGCATATATATATATATATATATATATATATATATATATATATATATATATATATATATATATATATAGTGTTGTATTCTATACAGTACCAATATTAAATACAGTACTTTACAGTACCATCATAGACCAATCAGAATTTAATAAATTAATTTCCATTTATTCAATTCATGTTATTAACCAAGGCTATTTATGGTAATTTACATTAGCATAAAATTCGTCCATCTTTTTAGGAAACTGATTAACATAATCAGTTATATCACTACTCACACATATCTCTTCTTCAAACCCTCGCCTCCACTAACAATCCTCTCCATATCCCTCTCATTAGTTATATAAATCTTTGTTAATCATGGTGATTAGCCTGTAAAAATAAATCCTTTTCGACTAATGTTGCCTCACAGGTTCAACAAACAGGTTACACGTTCATAAGTTCTCCAGCGTTATCAACGTCGTTCATCAATCTCTACATCTATTGTCATGCATTTTTATTTATTTTTTAACGAAATCTTTATTGGGCGTTTTAATTTTAGTTGGAGCGGGGACGGTTGTGTTTGGAAGAGAGAAAAAACAACATACCAGTAGCAGATCATGAAGAAGTGAGTTAGATCCCCTTTTTAATATTCTTGTTACATGGGTTTTGTGGTTGAATAATATTACTTTTCAGTAAATCTCAAACTTACTCGTAGTAACATAAAATGGGTTATTAATTTTATGGTTAAATAATTATTGTTACATGGATAATCATAATCTTTTTTCTTAGAATTGCTAATTTTCGATGTTTTTGTGTACTATTTGTAGTAACACAAATCATACAATTTGTTTTGGTTTGTATAAATATACATCGGTGATTAATGTTTCCATGTCCTCATTTTTATTTAAACTCGTGTTCATATATGTTAGCGACTTTCGGTTTACTTTTGTACTCGTGCTCATATATGTTAGTAAAGGTTGTAATGTAGAAATCAGTAAATATAATGATTCACAAATGGGCCAAAAGAAAGCACGTGGTTGCGTGAGCAAGTTATGGTTTTGTTAGTGGATTGACTTTTTTTTTTTTTTTTTTAATGTAGTGTTGTGTCAATTTGTGTTTGTGTGTAAGTATAATTTTTAGTTAAAAAGTTATATTAAGTGTGCAATTTTGTTACAAATGCTATGCTCGAATTCTTTTACTATTGCAAATAATGTACATATATGTTATGTCAGTTGTAATGTTATTTATTTTTTTATTTTATTTTTGCTTAATATGATGCAAAGTTCTTTTGCTGAACGCAAGAGAATAAAGTCTTGCGCAACCTTCGGATTGTCGCAAGCGCACAAATGGTGCATATGTGTTTTGTACTTTTGTGGTTGGTATGAAAACACCGAATGGTATGTACATACGTGTTCTAAGGTTAATATAAAATCAAAGAAAGAGGTACTAAATTCTGTATATGTGTTTTAAGGTTATTGTTGTTATAGGGTTGTTTCTTTCATTCTTGTCATATTGTTCAATTATTCTTGCCCAAGTTGTGTTATTTTGAAGCCAATGGTCACGAATTTTGGTTTAGAACATACATGTTCAATTATTCTTACCCAAGTTGTGCAGGTATGTTATTGTAGTTGTTATGGTTTAAATTGCATTAGTTAATACTAATATGATTAAATATTTAATTTTTAGTTGGAAACAGGTATTGAGTTTTTGGATCGTTTTTTAAATACGCATTTGAGTGAAGTTTATGTGGCCACCGGAAAACATACATGTTTTTGGAAGGCGTACACCTATGTTCTAATAAATTTGATGAGAAAGTGCAACATGCACATATGTTCTTGGAAGATGTGCACATACGTTCAAGTGAATTGGACGAGAAAGAAAAGAGTGTACACATGTTTATATTTAACAAGATACTTGTACATAAATTGTATTTTATTTAATATCAAATTTTGTTATCTTATTGGTTTGTTATAAATTTTTAGAGGTTACATGTGTATGTTTATGTTTTGGGTCATAAATTCGAACTCAATGTACACTATAAACATATATGCAACTACGCTTCAATGTTTTAAAAAATTGTAAAATTGTATACAATGAACACATATAAACTTACATTCTTAAAAAAAAAACAAATATGCACATATGTTTTTTTGAAAACTTGTTTGGTGAAAAAAAAAAAAAAAAAAAAAAAAAACGCTTTTTTTTTAATTCCGAAAATTAATAGTTAAAAAAATCTTTTTTTTTATTGAAAATACTAAATAAAAAGTAAAAATATATTTTTACTATTATGCCTTTTTGAATTAAATAAAATCTTTTAATATTAAAAAAAATCTTACATAAATGCAATCATGTATTATTAACCATTGATCAAATGATCCAAGGGTCTAAATTGTTCTAAAGTGGTACTGTAAAGCACTGTATCTAATATTGGTACCGCATAGAACGCACCCCTATATATATATATATATATATATATATATATATATATATATATATATATATATATATATATATATATATATATATATGCGCGAGTACTTATGTGAAAATTTGCTGTAGATTGTTCTGGATTTGAACCTCTTTTTGAATTGTGTAAACGATAGCTCTCTTTATTGAGGGCATTTACTAAGTTGTGTTACCATGGTCAAATGGTGTGGGTCAAGTGTGATTTATTGATTACGAGGCATGCAGAACTCGTGCTACGCACGGGCTAAGAATCTAATTGTTAATCGTGTATTCTTTCTCTATATTGGCGAGTGTATACTTAATTATTGTTTAGTATATCGTATGAAATGTTTTAACTTTCTTGTATAAAAATTTAAAAGTGTTTGATGTTGTTTTGGTTTTGTGTTGTTGTATTCTATATGTAGGCTTTTGGTTATTAAGTTGTGATGACTTTGTTTCTTTTGGCCTATTACTTATTTGCATGATGAAAAAATGGCTTTGTTTCTTTTGTTCTATTACTTAGCCTTACAATACTTGTCTATTAGATGATTTTTGTATGATAATATGAAGCACACATGGTCTATCTAATTGGTCATAGTTTAATGTGCGTTTAATATTTTCTTTATTAAGTTTGTAAGTTAAAGTTTGTTTAATAATGTATATATAATAATGCAGCATAAACTGTATAAAAATTGTTACAAACCTTTTTTGCTTCATCTCATTTTATTGTACAACTAATTTCATTGAAAATTAACATTAAAGTCTAACAAATATTAATAAATCTTATCAATAAACTCGATTCTAAATAGCTAACTAAATGAATATTAATTAACACATTATTAATAATTCCTAAAACCTTTGGACTCTACTATTATATCTTAAACTTAATTTTTTTTTTTTAAATTTACAAATGGGTTTGAGCAAAAATTATATACTTTTTCTTTTATATTCATTATTCAAGTTGCATGCTTACATAAAATAATCATGCTAAAAGTATCATTTAACCATTTAAATGTTGCTTTTCATACATGCTCGTGCACATTTTCTTTAATCAATTCGCACATGTGAGCTACATCGATAGAAAATACACATAAATTACTTGTATATGAAAATGCATTAACATAATACATATATCTATATATATTACATTAGGTTAAATCATCAATTATTCTTGCAACCTTTTCAACTTCATCTCGATCCATAACCGAATTTTAATTGTATACTAATTACTAAATATCATGTGATAAATTTCAGCAAGCCTTGCACTTCCATCTCGATGTTGTATATACTTCACATTAAATGTACCGGTTTTGTTTTTCGATAAAAGTTTGAACTTTTGCTTATGTTTCAAACTCAACATTTTTATTTGATATTACAATTTACAAACGGATTTAAGTCAAAATTATATATTTTTTCCTTTCTACGTATTAATTACTCAATGTGATAGTTTGAATATGTCGTATTTTGCTATTATGGCAAACTCATTTAATTGGCGTAAATATTGGTTTCTCACTAATGATTCTACATACAGAAAAATAAAACACTTTGCGATGTGCGGACCTTCTTCTTTTCAATAATAATTCAATTGCACACGATAAATTCATTCTAATATTTCTCAAAGAGCATTCGAAAGCAACTACTTACATAAACTAATCACGCTAAAAAGTATCATTTAACCATTTAAATGTTGCTTTACATACATGCTAGTGCACATTTTCTTGAATCAATTCGCACATGTGAGCTACATCAATAGAAAACGCAGATAAATTACTTGTATATGAAAATGCATTAACATGATACATATATCTATATATATGCTTATCTATAACAATCACCTAAATATGTAAGAAACAAAGAAAATAGTTGGTATCCCAATCTTTGGTTCCATTTATCTGAGCATGCATGATATTGTGTGATTTTCATGATACCTGCATATGATAACTAAATTAAGAAAAAAAGAAGACCAAGTTAATTACAAAGATCTAAAAGATGTTTGAATCATCTCCAAAATGTTGCGAAAGAGAATTTACATACCGCTACCAACAATCAAAGATCTAAAAGATGTGTGAATCATCTTCAAATGTACATACTAAATGTGATTTTGGCCGGTTTATATAGGCATGAATTAGGTTAAATCATTAATTATTCTTGCAACATTTCGCAACCCTTGCACTTCATCTAACCGACTTTTAATTCTATACTAAATGTCATGTGATCAATTCGGGCAACCCTTGCACTTCATCTCCTTTCATGATTGTATAGTTATTATGAGGCTGCATTGAATTCCGAGCATTAGCTATCTTGTACTCTACGCAACTACTAAACGACTCCAACTTGTTTCTAACTCTAAAAACTCCATCATCATAACTCCACATTAAATTTAGGGACTGAATCTTATAGTATTATAGATTATTATTATGTGTTCAGCTTCAAACTAATAATTGTATTTTATGCTGTGTGTACCTGAGTGTCATCGTTAAGTAGTGCATATGCTGATTATATTACCAAGTTTAAGAAATTTTAGATTTGGAGCATGTGTTAATAACATTTTACTTATTTTTGTTTACCCTTATTGTAATTTTAACTGAATTTTCTGACGCTACTAATCTACTTTAATACATGTGTTTGTCACTTGAGACATTGATAGTTGTTATACATGTTTATGCCATTGAGTTAGTAATTTTAAAAAATATAATGTATGGCAACGTGCAACAGTACTAAAAAAAATAAGAAGCAGATAATTAGAACATGGTCAGTAATGTTTTCCATTATCTTCTGTTTATTGTCACTTTTTATTTTTATTTTTTGTTGTCTTAATGTTTATTGTGCTTTCAGTGAATAGCAGATATTTTATTTGTACCGATTTAAATGGGTTGAATATCAAAACACTTTTATATATGATAGTAATTAAGTATGTTAATTCATATTGCGTTCACAAAGCACATTTATACAACAAAACAACCAACCAAGCATTCTCATAGTTTGCATTCTAAAGTACCTACATAAATAGTAGAAAACAAAATATCACCGGTCTTTTAAATCCTAATCTGATGCCATGCGAGTATAATGGCACATTTGCAAATAATACCACATTTAACAACTTAAGCATAATATTTGTTGGAGGTGCAATATAGACCGAGATGTTTTCATATAACATCTATGATTTACATTCCTGCGCACTCTATTGACTTTTTTCCTTGAACCCGTCTTCTGATCTCAATAGGTCCATACATCCTGAAACAGCAAAAGGTACATTTACTAACCTCGAATATTATTACCGACTCAACGAGATAATCAAACTCCCACACACTGCTGCTCAACTTACTTAAAAGGCTTTGAGATATGAGGTAATACCTTCTTATTTTATTTTGGAAACCTTATATTGGTTAACAAGTTTCATGTACTAGAAATTGACATCTTTTCATATAACATCAACACAGAATTCTCCTCGACATTCTCTTTTGAATGTCGATTACTCCACAATTGGCGAGATAGAGCACTTTATGGATTCTCAAGACAGTTCACATCCAAAGTATTCTGAAGTTTCGGCCCTCCAGTTTCCTATGTGTTCAAGGGATGGACAAACAGCACATGCTCTTTCTCAAGTTAGTTTTATATTGTCAAAGTTATGACAATTACGCTTTCAGTATATCTAAGTTTTAAGATCTTATATGTTCGATCAAAATTGTTTTCTCTAGGTGATTGCTAATAATCAAACACTGGCGTTCTTCATCGGGAGAGTATATCTATTTTTGAAACATTTGGGGATCGATGAAAATCGATTACAGTTTAGACAGCTTCCTCTTAAGGAGATGCCTCCCGATGCTGCAGATTGCTGGGTTGTCGAAATAAAGTGGTCTTGTGGTTGGCTTGGTTGTGGTTGGATAATACATAGATCTGCACGTGAATGCAAGGTTAGTGTTTTTCGTTTATTCATTATTTTACGCCTACGTGAAAAATTGTGAAATAAACCTTACAAATGCATTTAGCCACGTTGATTTATACTTTTTGGAAGTTGATTTAACAACTTTTACACTTTTATAAGCTTTTGCAAATATGATGAATCAAAGGGGTCTTTTGAATCATGAATTTGTCTCTAATCAACTAAAACACATTTTTAAGAAAGCTGCAAAGTTGCTGAGAGATTATTAGTTAGTTTGAGTGCTAATAATCCATGTATTTGCAGAAAGCTGTTATAACACCTAATAAGGAGGAGCTGTTCCGTGCATTCAGAGATCACCATAAGATGGTGCGTAGAGCACTTAAGGTAAAGCATTTATGTATTTGATTTGTGAATGAACCTGGAGAACTAAAACCTCATATGTTTACCCTTTTAAGATTGTAATGTCTATTCGCTTGATTTTGAGGACGGTGCGTTGAAATCCTTAAAATACTTTTGCAGAATTGATAAAATCAATACCATAGTTCATTTTTGTAATTACCCAAAATGGTTAGGTGAAAGTTAGTTGCTTTTGCTTAAATATTCCAAATATTTATTACACTCGGTTCCCGAGTATAAAACGGAAAGAAGAGAGATGGAGAGGAAAAAAGGAGTGAAGTAAAGAGGAGAGGAATAAGAAATTATTTTTTTATATTGTATTCCCGAGTTGGAATGAAAAGAGAATGAAGTAACAAAAAAAGAGCTTTTAAAATCAATTTCACTCCATTTCATCCCAATTTGGGAAGTAAATTAGGAGAGTAATTTTGATGTAATTTACTACCCTTTACTTTCTTCTCCCCTCCAAAAAAATCTCAGGAACACAAATTTTTTTTACTACCATTCCAAACCTTTCCCCCAATAACTTATTTTGTTTACTGAATATTTTTCTTAGGCACTGGATTATAAAAAGGCTGTGAAAATGAAGTATATTTTAGAACAAAAAGGGCAGGTAAAATTTAAAGTTTTTTTTTGAAATATCACTAACGAAAAACATGGTATCAGTATCAACAGAAACGCTTACACCTTCTCTCATTAAATTGTCTTTCTGTATCTTGCGAATCATCTCTTGCCTCTATGAACACTCGTTTTACTTGGGAAGAGATAATGAGAATCAGCAGTTATGTGTTTTCCGTTTCACCCCTCCTGTAGCCCCCATAAAATGTGCTATCTCCATTCTGGACCCAAAATACGAACAATCAGCTGTATCTATCTCTCAAAAGCTGGAAGCTGCTGGCGTGGTGAACGAATTAGATATTTCAGGTATGTAATCAATATATGCTTGTCTATAATCTTACAAGTAATGGGCCGGTTAGGCAGGTTCACTTATGGGTCTAAACGGCGTTGGGTCAGTTTGGGTTAACCATAAACAGTTTTTGTCCATTTATGGTGAAGATGGTTACAGATACTATACATATAGAGTTAATGTTTTTAATTTGACCCAGTTGACCTTTTAGAGATTAATTCCCAGGATTGACCATTTCGTATGTAAATGTGTTCTTGCTACATCCATTTTGTGTGTGTGCGTTTTGTAACCTTAGTCCAGTAAAATGAATTTTTTACAAGCACCACAGAAATTTAAAGGAATTCGTATAATTTTTTATGAGTTTGAGTTTTAAACACGTACATATAGGTATCCTTCTCTGCATTATTTCCGTCCTGCTATAAAAACGTGGTCCGATCCGTACAAAATATTACCCTTTTTTTTCACACCATCACCAAACAAGTTTTTTGGAACTTGTATAATGTTGGACTGAACTTTGTTTTGGACCACTAGTAAGTAGGATCCAAGCTTGAGTGATACTAATTGGCTTATATGTCATTTTATAGGTAAACCAATGGGGCACATAAGAACAGATGAACTTGGTGTTCCATTAGCTGTTGTTGTCGATTCAGCAACTTCAGTGACGATTCGTGAGCGAGACAGCAATGAAGACATCCAATTGGCCATGGAAGATGCGGTAGCTTTGGTGAAGGATCTTACAAATGGGTGTTACACATGGGGTGCATTTATCGACAGACGGCGACTTTACTAAGTGTAATCTTCAAATATCGTATGTTTTCTGTGGTTGATGTTGTGTATTCGGTTACCAAGTATGCGTAATGGAAAGGTAAATGACTTATCCTCGTATGATTTGTTTTATTCAACATTGTAATTACAAAGATCATTACGCATGACAAAATGAAAAACTTATACATGCTATCATTTTATGGGTAGATGTTTAATTACAACATGTTGTCCCCGGCTGCAATAGTAGCCAGCAGCAGACGTCATGGGTTCAAATTTTGTCATTGAGTTTACGCTAATTACATTTCCAATGTTGGCCGTTGATTGGTCGGTCTTATGAAAATGTTTCTCCTTTTCCCTTTGATCATTAAAGAGTCTTGGATCTCTTTCGCATCAAACATAGTAATCAATATATTGTCTATCCAACAACAATATGAAGATGTGATATAAGAGTACGTTAGTTTAGAAGCATAAGTTTATATCTTTTGTACAAGTATGTTATCATATCATGATTGTTGAAATTGCACAAAAAAATACTTGAAAATAATCATGTTTTAGTTTTTACGTTGGATTTTGTATATGAACCAAGTAAACAGTCTAGAGTTTAAGACAATGGTAAGATCAATCCCCAGGAAGCACTAATGGTTAGGGGTGTTCATGGGTTGGGTAATAAACCGAAAACCGAACCGAACATATAACCGAACCGAACTTGTTAAAATCGAACCGAACCGAATTAAAAATTTGGTTTTCGGTTTGGATATGGGTTTGGCAATCTGAACCGAAAACCGAATTTATATAAAAATATATATTTTTTTTATATATTTATATTATTTTATATATAAAAATATCCATTAAAATTTTATACTAATATAAAAAACACTTTTTTATGCTTGAAATATTTTTTTTTTGCCAAAAATATATATAATTAAATTAAAAATATATATATATATATAGTGTAATTCAAGTATAAAATTCGGTTTTCGGTTTTGACCCATAACCGAACCGAACTTCGGTTCGGTTCTCGGTTCGGTTATAGATATTTTCGGTTCGGTTCGGTTTTCGGTTATGACCCAAAATTTTTTTTTAAACCGAACAACCCGAACCGAATAAACCGATTAACCGAGAACCGAACCATGAACACCCCTACTAATGGTACTCAATGATACGATTATGTTCCACGAGTCGGAATTGGACTCTGGTTACACATGTCTGTTGCCCATGTAGGGTTATGGTTCAAGTCTGGTTTCGGATTTGGATCCTAGTCAGGCCTAGTAACAGGTTCCCCCAAGCGCTTTTGCTGTTACGTGCATATATGTAATCCTTAACACTGGATAGTTAACATTCACTGTGATGTGCAAAACATAACACAAATGTCTGATTACTTAACTGAGTCAAAATTCACATTTGCAGCTGATATATATGTAGTTTTCTCTACTTTGTTACAGAAAGAACCAGTACAAAAACATGTTTCTCGGGCCACCAATCGAATAGTTTTAAGACATAACACAAATGTACTAACTGATTACTTAACAGGTTCCCCATCGTTTGCTTCATGAATCCAATCGAATTAACAAAAATTCCATAAAAAATGTTTAAAACTTAATTATAATATTTCAGTTTAAACAAAACTTACAATTAACTTACAAATGCACAACAGCCATTGATTTCATCATGCACGAAGACACGTCCATTTCACGAGCCACCTGGTTCTTCGACGCGTGAACCCACTTCATCTTCGGGTTCGAGACATCACACATTGTCAAAAACTCCATCACCTGTCCGAATATCTTAAACATTTCTATCCCAAAAATCAGGTTCTTATCAGCTACAAATAGCGAATTCCAGTCCATGGGTGCATCAGGATGCACCGAAACTTCATTCCAAGTTAGGTAAACGAGATCAAGCTCCCACAACTTCCGAACTGCTTTATTTCTCCTTCCAATTTCACCATCTCCTTCACACCATGAAACTGACACCAGATACAACCGTTGACCATCACAGGACACTAGCCTCGGGGTGTACTCGTGGACCCTTGGTGGGTGTGGAGTCGTTTGGACTCGAGTCCAGAGACCATGTCCAATGTCATACGCTGCGAGCTTATCAATCTCGGAATACACGTAAAAGACCCCGTCACAAACGACTCCCGAACAAACAACCCCAAAATCGACTGGTAGCCGTTGAATTTCCGTCCATTTGTTTGACGAAGAATCAAAAATCTCACATGAATTTAAAGCCTCATCCCATGAACCAATCCCCCCTGCCGCTATTATAAAGAACCGTCCTCGGTCTTTCACATTACTCGTGTGCTTGGTTTTTTCGTTTCTTGATGTACGTCTAACCGAAATCCTGTGAGGATCCCCATAAACATCCGATACTTCCCCAATCCGCGTCCGTGTCCGGAGTTGACTTTTGATGGTCAAACGATCAGAGTTGGCTTCAAAAACCCCTAGAACGGATTTTGACCTTGCGTGTTTCATTGATGCAACCTTGTTCCACGATTTTGTCATAGGGCTAAAAACCAACACTCCTCTGTGTGTCTTTCGGTCTATTCTTCCGGAGCTCGAACAACCTCCAACAATGAAAATGTTATCATGGACAGTGGCAACTGAGAACAGAAACCGATTCTTAAGAATTTCTGCCTCAACTTTATGCCATTTGTTGAAAGAAACGTCAAAAGCATATATCTCACGAGAGCTAAGACCATTTGTAACAGTACCGAAAAGGAACAACCATGGGCTCGGGTAATACCCTTCTCGTCTCATCTGCATAAAACGAGGTGGCGTAGTCAAAGATCTCCATTTCTTGCAAACGAGCCGAGTGTTCATTAAGCTCGTCAATGGAAGTCTCATGAAACACAACTCGAGAATATCATCAGGAAGAAACACATGCATTGTGTTGTTTCCGTGTGACTCTTCAATTTCAAAACTCTTTTTCCAATTATTTCTCTTCCACAACCTATCCACTCCATATGAGAAACAATCCACACTCGTGTCGTCAGTCCCACACACGGGTTTGTAACCTTTACCCACAACTTCACCGAACTCGTCACTTGTTGCAGCTCCAACCTTGCACCCTCCGCCCCTAGTATACAAACTCAGACACCTTAATGAAATGACTCCCGTGTCATCATCATCAATATCATCATCCATCACACTTCCATGGTAGTCGTTTTTCAACTCTTGGCTAATGCTTCTAAATAGATGTTTCGACACATTGGAAGCCTCATGTTCTTTATGTGATGTTTCACCCCTAAGTTGTGCATGTATCATCTTGCATTCTAAGCCTGGTCATACAAACATTACAAATTAGAATATGATTGCAAAACAAAATCAAGTACACAGGTTTCAGTTGAACAATCAGGATTCAGGGAAATGCTAAGAGATTGAAACTAGACTAGCACAAAAACATGGTTCAAATGACTAATTTCAAACTTTTAAACTTGCATGGTTCAATATGAATTTGACACAGAATTTTCCACATTTTTGCATACAGCACATACTGCAGATATGACTTTCAGCGCAAAGAGATATTTGTACATCTTAAACACGGAAGTATAGGGTTGAAGTTCTGAAGTCAATGTGGAATCAAACATTGGGATATCCAGTTCTGACTTTTCATAGTCAAAATGACCAGTCTTGGACACTCAATTTAACATGGTGTTGTTACTTATCTGATAATATAAGGTTAGTTGCATTGAAGCATGCACTGCATGATCTCAGTCGACACTTTTCCAGGTTTGAAAGTAGTTTACATTTAACTCTGAAAAAAAGTGGACTCTCACTTTAAAAGGTTTAAAAGGATATTTAGCTGTATATTTAAGTTGATAATCAAGTTCTAGTGTTTGGTAATAGAAAAATGTGTCTGCAGATCAGCACAGCACAGCCCAGCCTGTTTTTACATGTTACCAGGCATGTCCACCACACCTATTCTGCCACCTCTAGTCTAAGCAGTGTCAAGCTTATTTGGCTTGTATAAAGAATGATAGGCTCAACTTCAACTCATGGCTTGGCAAGATTTGAAACTTAAGTTCAGACTTCAGACCTTACACTAGTCAAAAAGATCACTCTGTGGCTTGTTTTCTATGACTTGTATAAGTTTGAGAAACCATAAAATCTGTGAAGGGGGTACAATTACAAATACATTACAGCTTACTTCTAGGTGTCGAAAGTTAGTTACTGTGCACTAAGGGCGTGTTTGGGTGCGTGTTTTGCAAAATTGATCATCTCATATCTAGTGTTTGGATACCTACTTCTTCTGATTATGAAATGGTAGAGTGTTATATACCTTTATTTTACATGAATTCTCCTTAATCAGTTAAAATTTGTCGCAAGTCAACCACATTAAATGTTAAAATTACAGTTTACAACTTCAAGCTACATGAGCACATCCAAACACCATCTATAAAACACATAAGTAGTTGATCATCTGATATCAAAACGCAGATCCAAACATGAAACACCCCTTAATTTCTAATCTTACAAATTCATACCTTCTACATATATCACAAGGGACTGCAACTTAGCGCAATATTCATACCTTCTACATACCTAAAAATTACTCATTTTGAAGGACAACAAATAACAAACAGCTTTATGTCATTAACACTATACGGACGAACCGAGTACACGTTATTTATATTGTACAATCAAAGTCTAGAAGTCAAGTACCCATATATTCAAATTTACATAAATCCATTAAAATACGTAGACCCTAGTCCCAAAACAGTCCAAACTCAAAGTCAACTAACTTTTTTTTCCCTTCAAAATTAACAATCGTACAAATCAGTATCTAGAAATACATTAAACAACCCACTAGTAGAAACTTATAAACTTTTAAACCAGATACATTTTTCAGATCAACAAGCCAAAATCCAGAACATAAATTTCTAAAATACTATGTTTGACCATCTAAAGTCAATATTTAACCCAATCAAAAAAGGAACACAAATAATAACACCAAACCCATGTACTCTATCAAATATCAGTCAGCCAAGAAAGAAACAAAAAAACAATAAGCATATGAATGTACTAAGTACACAAGAGTAAAGAAAACAAACCTCATGAAGTTTATATTCAAGATTCTTGATTTGAACCCAATAATCAACCCAGACAGATATTAGATCCAACAAAAGGGTTATTTAAAATGAGTCATTTTAGTAAAGTTTGAAAAGAAAACATTTTCAAGACAGAAGATATAGATAGAGATGTGCGGATCTCTTTATTTTGAAGTGAAGTCATGATATATCACTTTAGATCAGAAAAATGGAAAAGAGATGGTGTCCTGTTTTTTTGTTTTATTTACCTAGACTAGAATAATATTTCTATTTTTTTTTTATTTTTTTTTAACTTGATGAAAGTTGTCCATCATAGATTCATAGGTCCCAAAAATAATTAAGAAGGGTAAATTGAATAGTAAAAAAATTTAGTATTTTGTTAATCATAATGTTTGAAAAAAAACACACATTTTAGTAAGAGTAAATTAAAAATAAAAAATAAAAATAAAACGTCCCCATCATCTCATGTGTTATATCCAAATTGTAGGGCGCAGTTTCTGCCTTTTAAAAAATGGAGGTGATTTGTACACCATAATTTTTTTGCCATCCACCACTAAAATATGCATAGCGACGTTGTACTGTATGCATCATTAGTGTGATTTAGTGGTGTATTGCCAAAAAAAATGGTGTACAAATCATTTCCCTTTAAAAAATACATGTGTCATTTTTCTCGAAAACAGTTGATGTAGATATCATCTATGCTTAAAGTGAAATGACTAAAATTACTCAAGTGAAATGAAAAAGTCTCACCAAAAGAAAAATCATTTTAGTCATTTCACTTTGGCATAGAGGCGATTTTCATACAAAAGATTTTCTACAAACACGACACCTACTCTTTCATATATTTGTCTTTGAAATCTTATCTTAGAAAAGTACGCGCGCATCGTGCATCAAACAAGAAAACCAGGTGAATGCATCATGCATGTTTAACACCCTGAAATAACATCAACTAAAAGTGCTTTGTGTGGGCATATTACTTGCCCACCAAAAATCCAACAACGGATGAACAACACATTGTAATGCACTGTGCCTCGTGTTATTTCGTCCGCCGTTCGTCCCTTAGCCATTCCAATCACTTGTGTCAAAGGTTTTTTTTTTTTTTTTTTTTTTTTTTTTTTTTTTTTTTTTTAATGAGTGGTTCTTTTTAATTTATTTTTTTTGTTGTTGTTGTTTTTAGGGACCTAATAAGTTTTTTTTTTTTTTTTTTTTTTTTTTTTTTTTTTTTTTTTTTTTTTTTAGACAGAGGTTTTAATTGTTGATGTGTTATTAAGAGGGAATGAGGTGGCGTTTAAGTGACAGACGAATCATGTGTTATTCATCTTCCCCGCACCTTATACTCTAAACTTGAATGATGCACTAATGAAATGTTTAACAAAACCCATATCCCCTTTTTCAATGGCGATAAATCCCACCTAAACCCAGATCCCCTTTTTCAATGATTTCCCTTCAATCAACCCTTACCTCCATTTTTTCGTTTTGATCTCCCTTCAATCCAAGGTTCTTTATGGCTTCATCTCATAGGAGTTCGTTCCCTTCCAAGGAAGATCAGACTGTGAAGGTTTCTCATTCGGTTTTTGTGACGAATTTCCCTGAATCCATCACCTCTCGTGACCTTTGGAAATCATGTGGTGTTTATGGTACGGTGGTTGATGTGTTCATTCCGTTGAAAAAATCCAAGGCTGGGAAAAGATTTGCGTTCGTCCGTTTTATCAAGGTAAACAATCTTGCTCGATTGGTTGAGAACCTTTGTACGATTTGGATTGGAAGGTATCACTTGTATGCTAATTTGGTTCGTTTTCAAAGGCCACAAAAAAACTTTAACTTTCCTCCTCTTAGTGGGAGGACTGGTTTCAATCCCAAACCAACCACTAAGCCTAATGATAAGGTTGGTTCATATGCGAATGTTGTAAATGGTGGTGTTTCAATGGGTGTTCATGGGTCTATGATCTCTTCTTCACCTGCAATGGTGTTAGACAACTCGTGTTTGGTAGAACGGGATTTATCGAATCTTGTGATGGGCAAGGTGAAGGACTTTGCTTCGATCCCTAATATGCGGACCCTTCTTAGGGATGAAGGCTTTACTGATGTAAAGCTGTCTTATCTTGGGGGTTTATGGGTGATGTTCGAGTTCGACAAGATGGAAACTAAAAATAACATGATGCAACATGTAGGGGTTATGTCCTGGTTTGATAATTTGCAAGATGCGAGTAATGATTTTGTTAGCGACGAGCGTGTAGTATGGGTAGATATTGAAGGGATTCCTCTCAATGCGTGGTCTCGGGAGACATTTATGAAAATAGGAAAAAAATGGGGTGAGACACTTGATTTGGAAGATAAGGCAGATTCTTCATTCGGTCGCAAACGTCTTTGTATTAAGACCAAAAATGCTACTCCCATTTTAGAGGTTTTTAAGATTATAGTGAAAGGGAAGGTTTTTCCGATTCGTGCTAAAGAACTGTTCACATGGTCTCCTATTTTTTTTGTCTAATAAGGGGTTAGAATATTCCTCGGATGATGATTCAGTGCAAGTGTCTAACAATGATAACGATGGTCCACTCAATGAGGAAGAGCCAGGTGATGATCTTTCCAATGAAGATGATGTTGTTCCAGAAACGGTGTTTGAGACTAATCTGGTATCTGATGTGCGAGTTGACGAAAAGGAGGAACAACAATCGGAGGACCCGTTTAAAATTTATGATATTCTAAATAAAAAAGACGTTTGTGAGAAAGAGGTCTCAAGCCCATCATTATCCCACCCCCTGGTTTCACCCCTGAACAATCTGTCAACATGGATGAGATTGTGAACGACCGTGGTGATAACGTCATTGGTGATGAAAGTAATGAGAACATGGTATCTTCTTCTAATCTCAATGCCAAGGTTATGAACACTTCTGAAGATGTTCCGGTAGAAGCATGTAGTGAATCGGAGGGCCAAAGTAAGATTATGAATGGAGGCTCCATGTTGGGAGTTATAGACGATATTATTCGCGTGGGGCAAGCAATGGGATATGCTATGGAGGGAAGTGTTAAAGACATGGAACATATTATAGGGATGATAGGAGCTGATTTGGGTTTTAAATGAATATCCTATCCATCAATATTCAAGGTCTTGGTCACAAGACGAAAAAGGAGTGGTTGAAGGCGTTAACTAGCACTCATAGACTTAATGTCATCGCGATTCAAGAAACAAAAATGGCTTCCGTTTCACACATGGATGTTAAATTTATTTTGGGTAATTCTAACTTTGAGTATGTTTGCAGCGATTCTTTAGGAAACTCAGGTGGTATCCTTTGTATTTGGGAGGCGACGATTTTTAAGAAAGACTATGTTACGATATCGGATAACTTTGTTGCGATTTATGGGACGTGGTTACCAAGTAATTCTAAGATTCTCTTTGTTATCATTTATGCACCACAACAAGCATCGAGTAAGAAGATTTTATGGGAGTATGTTTCATCTCTGGTTGGCCGTTGGAATGGTGATTCGATCATCATGGGCGATTTTAATGAGGTGCGCTCAAGTGATGAAAGGCGTGGTTCTTGTTTCAACCCTTTTAATGCTAGACGTTTTGATAGGTTCATAACTTCTTCGGCTCTTGTTGATGTTAAAATGGAAGGTTATGTATTTACTTGGTCTCATCCTTCGGCTTCAAAAATGAGCAAGCTGGACCGTTTTCTTGTCTCCGAAGGTATTTTTTCATATTTTCCTTCGCTTACAGCAGTGTGTCTTGACAGACACTTATCGGATCACCGTCCAATTCTACTTAAAGAAGTGATTTTGGATTTCGGTCCAATCCCCTTCCGATTTTATAATTCCTGGTTTAACTTTGTTGATTTTGATGATATGGTTGAATCCACTTGGCGTTCTTTTACTCACTCGGATAGGAATAAGATGATTGGTTTTAAGAAAAAGCTTCAGGATTTAAAATGTGTTATGCGAGATTGGATTAAAGGAAAGAAAGCTTCCTTGGCGAGTTCTAAAAGGAACATAGTTTCGGAATTAGGAGATATTGATAAGATTCTGGACAACGGGCTGGTTTCTGCTGATTGTATTAGTAGACGTCATGATTTATCACGCCAACTTCTCGCTATTAACGAGATGGAAAATAAAGACGCTATTCAGAAGGCTAAAATTAAATGGGCTGTCGAGGGGGACGAAAACTCGAAGTTCTTTCACGGTATAGTTAATAAGAAGAGAGCTCAATTAGCTATCCGAGGTATTTTTATTGACGGTCTCTGGTGTACGAATCCTGATTTGATCAAGGAAACTTTTTGTAAGCATTTTGAGGATAGATTTAAACAACCACCCTCCTTCAGATTTAAACTGAATTTCTCGTTCCCAAAGAAGTTGTTACCTGATCAAGCAGCGGATTTGGAGTGTAACGTGACTAAAGAGGAGATTCGAAAGGCTGTTTGGTGTTGTGGTGATAATAAGTCCCCTGGGCCAGATGGTTTCACATTTGAGTTCTTCAAAAAATATTGGAGTTTTATTGGGCCTGATTTTTGTGATGCAGTGGATCATTTTTTCGTGAATGGATCTTTTTCTAAGGGATGTAACTCATCTTTTGTGACCTTGATCCCGAAGGTGATGGATGCCAATTTTGTAAATGATTTTCGGCCTATAAGTCTGATAGGATGTGTGTATAAAGTTGTTACGAAAGTTCTGGCAAACAGGTTGGCTATGGTCATTGCGGATCTTGTTTCGGACACGCAATCTGCTTTTGTTGCTGGGAGACATATTTTGGACGGTCCTTTCATCCTTAGCGAAATTCTACAGTGGTGCAAAAGAAAGAAAAAATGTGCGATGTTTTTAAAAGTGGACTTTGCTAAGGCTTACGATTCAGTAAGGTGGGATTATTTGTTAGATATTCTCGAGGCTTTTGGGTTTGGTCTAACTTGGTGTAAATGGATCCGAGGTACTTTTAACTTTGCCAAGGCATCCATTCTAATTAATGGGAGTCCCTCAAAAGAGTTCTCCTTTAATTGTGGCCTTAGACAAGGAGATCCTCTATCCCCGTACCTTTTTATTCTTGTTATGGAATCGTTACACTTATCCCTTGTTCGTGCGGTGGATGAAGGTTTTTTTAAAGGTATTTCGCTTCCGGGATCGATTTCTATTTCCCATTTGTTTTATGTGGATGATGCTTTGTTCTTAGGGGAATGGTCTGATGGTAATTTATCTCATATCATTCACATTCTTAAATGTTTCTTCCTTGCGTCTGGAATGCAAATTAATTTACATAAAAGTCAACTGCTGGGCGTGGGTGTTCCTCGTCATATTGTCGAACAAGTTTCAACTTCGATTGGTTGCACTATAATGCAAAATAAATTTCGCTATCTAGGGGTAATGGTTGGAGAGTGCATGTCCCGACATAAGGCGTGGGAGGAAGTTATTCTCAAGTTAAGAACGCGCCTCTCTAAGTGGAAGGTAAAAACTCTCTCTGTCGGTGGTCGCTTTACTCTTTTAAAGTCTGTTCTTGGTGCTTCCCCTTTGTACAACATGTCTATTTTTAAAGTTCCAAGTGGAGTTTTAAAATCTATGGAGGCTATTCGGAATCATTTTTTCAATGGGAACGACCCTTCGGATAAGAAGATTATTTGGGCGGCTTGGGACAAGGTTTTAGCTTCTAAAAGTAAAGGAGGCTTAGGTGTATCGAGTTTTCACGCGCTTAACCGTGCTCTTCTTCTCAAATGGGTTTGGCGCTTCATTTCTCGTGATGGTTCCCTTTGGTTTCGGGTTATTAGTGCTTTGTATGGTGCTTCGCTGGACACGCATCAACTTCATTTATCTTCTAATTGGAGCTCCATTCTGCGTGAATTGCATTTACTTAAGGCTAAAGGTATGGACTTTTTGTCTTATTGTAGAATTCGGGTAGGGAATGGTATGGATACAAGGTTTTGGCTGGATAACTGGATTGGTGACAAACCTCTTTACGTGATGTTTCCTCATTTATTTGCGTTGGATTTAAACAAAGAGATATCGGTGGCTGGAAAGTTGCACTCTCCTTTGCACCTTTCCTTTCGAAGATCTGCCAGGAGTGGATTCGAGCAGCAACTTATGGAGAACCTTCAGAGTATGATTGATTCGGTCTCTTTGTCTTCTTCTCATGATAGGTGGATTTGTAACTTGTCCGGAGATGGAGATTTTCGAATTAAAGAAGTTCGTAATGTTATCGATGATATGTTCCTTCCGTCGTATCCCGAACCAACGAGATGGGTGAAATTCGTTCCCATTAAGATTAACATTTTTTCGTGGCGAGCACGTCGAAATTGCTTGCCTTCTAGGGCAAACTTGTTACGCAGAGGTGTTAACATCGACTCTTATATGTGTCCTATGTGTATGTTGTACGTAGAAGACGTAAACCACATTTTATTGCGTTGTGATTTCGCTCAGTCTGTGATGCAGCGCATCTGTAAATGGTGGGATGTGGAATGGCAACCTTGGGTGTCTTTTCAAGAGTGGATCTCCTGGCTTGTTTCTAATCGTCTTTCGTCCAAATTGTTAAAAATGTTGGAAGGAGTTTTTTGGGTTTCTTGGTGGTCTATTTGGATGTTCAGGAACCATACCATTTTTGACGTCAATCCTCCTAGGCGCTCGATGATTTTCGATAATATTGTGTCTTATTCCTTCAATTGGTGTCATAGTCGTTGTAATAGGAAATTTTCATGGGATGATTGGCTTAAAAATCCTCATCTAATTACCATGTAATGTTTTTTTTTTTCTAGCTCCTTGCTAGTTAATAAAATTTGCCGTTAAAAAAAAATGAAATGTTTAACAAACTATTTACTAGATGTTTGTTAGTAACACATCACAAATACGTTTTTATATTTGTTTAGTCAACTGAACCGACACCAACAATAATCTATTGATACTTTTTGAACACTATTTGATGATAAGCTATTTTAAATAGTTAACAAATCTAGTTAGAAGATCATTTGATGGTACATATAATATATTTGTGATAATAAGTGTGTCCCCTCTTGAGATTATATTATGTTTCTCAATATGTTAATATTCCAATTAAAAATGCTTTCATTATTTCAATTATTAAGATTTACACTTCATTTAGTGACCACGAAATGACAACATTTATTGAGTTGGGAGTTAAGATTAAATGAGAAATAAAACGAAAATAATAAGAGTGAAAAGAAGAAACAATAACCGCACATTTTAGATGCATCTAAAAAACCTATCCATATCGTTTTAAAATTTTCCCCTATCCATATCGTTTTAAAATTTTCCCTTTTTATTTAAAATGTGCGGTTAGAAATACTTCCCACTTTTTTATTTTAGTTTTTCAAAAATACTTTCCATTTTTTTATTTTTTATTATTATTTTTTTTTTTAATTTTTCTTCTTATTGGATCCCTTCTTTATAGATGAGTTATAAACTAGTTAAACATGAAAATTTGAATTACTACTTTTTTGGGGTAATGACATGAAAACCTTCGTAAACCAACAAAACATGTTTCATTGTCACACATTGCAAACAAAGTGAAATGTTGTCTATCAAACACATGTGATTTAGGTAACACGTCTGATTTAGGTGATTAGAAAAGGATCAACGTACTTCACATCTTTGTTTTTGACTAAATCAACTTCATATCTTTTTCCTTTTTTTTTTTTTTTTTTTTTTTTTTTTTTTTTTTTTTTTTTTTTTTGCTTTTGTTAAAATACGCTTGGCTACAAAGGAGCACATATATGAATTGATGACTTGTAATTTGGTGATATTTTTTAGGTCATTCAAGCCATTTATTATCATGTTTTCACTTGTTTATGATATAAATGACACTTAAAAAATAAAATGCTAATTTTCAGATATCAAGTAAAGAAGACTTTAAAGCTAAAATAAGGTTATACGGCTTGAGGTCACCTCCGTCGTCTCATATTCTAAATGAATAAGAAAAGTTGAGATCTTTGTTCTACGTCTTGTGGTTTTGCATGGAAGATATTAACTTGCATGTATGTGTTAGTTAAGAGGAAACTGAATTTGATAGACCACTTGCATATAGATCGGTGGCATGACCATTTTACCGGAATGATCATAGTTGCATGGCTAGTGATAACGAACATGTATAATTTGTAATCATCAAAATGCAATTATAACTTGATGTGAATAAGCAAACATTGATACAGTATCTAGTTAAGTACTTTGCCTCTTCACACTTTCATTTTATTTTTCATTATTTTATGCTTTCAAGGGGGGTTTACCAAATTAAGTTGTTCCATATGAACCACTTAATTAGTCTCTTAAAAGGGAGGACAAAGGTTTGGTGGGCCTCTCCATTAAGTGGGATTAAAGAATTGAGCCTACATTAAATGGTTCATATGAAGAAGAGAGGAAAAAAAAAAAAAAAAAAAAAAAAAAAAAAAAAAAAAACTCTCTCGATTCAAGTTTTGCTTTTTAGTCACCTTAAGATTTTAGAACATTCAGGGGCAATTCAGGGATGGAAGAGAACTTAAATTGATCGGGTGTACAATTTTTTTAAACTGTAGTATAAGTTAAAATTTAACAAAATTGTATGATTTTCGATGTTAAAATAATTAAGTGGTGAAAAATAAGTTGACTTTTACTAATTGATACACTAATTAAGATAAAACTAGAAACACAATGTATTGAGACCGGGTGCATTTTAGAAACCTCAGTGTTTTTTTACAAAAATTAGCACTACTAGGCAACATTTTATTGGGGTCCCGTGACACCGCGGGACCTTCCCTAATTCCGTCTCTAAGAACATTCATGTAGTTGAACCACGTTCCCCGAGATAAACGATCAGTCGTTGCTCTTAAAAGTTGTATAATGACATTAAACTTATTTAGGTTTCGACAGTTCAGTATGTTGTAAACTTATTTCTATGATGGTTAGTTTGATTGCTGAAGTTTCCGTATCATTATTGATGTATAATTCTGAATTAGAGTAGAAGTATCTCTTAACATGTATGTGCATTTTTGCTTCTTGTTTGAACTTGAACCATTTCGTTAAATGTGTTAAAATATCCATTATTTACTTGTCTTTTTTTTATTTGGTAACGTAGGTTTATGATGCGAAGATTAGCATGAGAACCAAGATGCACATCTTAAAAACTATAGCCAAACAGTTGGCACGGAAACCGAATAGTTATATCATGTTCAAAAAGAGTGTGTTCGGTCCTTGGTTAAATATAAAAACAGAAGAGCATGACAATCATATGTTGCACTTTTTACTTCTACACCAAATAGAAATGGAGAACCCTAATACAGATGTCCCATTTATTTTTGATATTGGACATCATAGTTTAGAGTTTGGTAGGAAGGAGTTCTATTTGATAACTGGTTTTAGATTTGGTAATGATTCTTTAAAACATTTGAAGGATGGTGTTTCAAATTTCCATGCCCGTGTTTTTCCCACTGTAGCAAAGTTGAAGGGATATGATCATATTTTACCCCTTGTTAAGTCAGATGATGATTTTAAAAAACTATCAAATGACGATGTTGTTCGTGTTTGTTTATTGTTGGCTTTCGAATATGTTTTTATGGGTGTAGAGCTGAGACACGTAATTGAAGAAGAGTTGTTGGTATTAGTTGATGATCATGATGCATGGAATAATTTCCCTTGGGGAGACCGTATATGGAAAGGGTTTCACTCTAGTGTATATAATATTGCTTCCAAAAACCGTGAAGCTCATTTGTCCAAAACTGCAGCCGGTGGCAAGCCTCAATGTACTTTGAATGGCTTTGTTTTCCCTCTTAAGGTCAGTAAGTTTTCTGATCTTGTTAGATAATTACAACTAGGGTAACAGTGAATCCAATAGACTTCTGGTTTTGGTTTATTTCTTGTGTTTTCTACCAACTGCTAGCTTGAAGTTAGTTTTCTTATAGGATAATGATTTTGATACAGAAATACATTTGCCAGTAGAAGTGTATCCGTAGGTCACCCAATAATGTTGTATACATTTGGGCTTACAGTTAGTCCGATTGACTTCTGGTTTGGGCTTATTCCTTTTGGGCTTAAAATAGTTGGTTCTGTTAGGCTTATTCCAGCACAAATTAACTTTGGGCTTATAGTTGCACTATAATTAGTTCTGTTCTTTCTATTGCAATAAATGCCTATTAAATTCTTTGTATTGCATTTTTTGTTATTTAACAGTTAATGCTTTTCAAAACTTTTCTGACAACTTTTGTTATTCTTTACACAGATATGGGTATTGGAAATATTCCCAAATTCAAGCCAGTGGTGGCATAAAAAAGAGAAATCCATACCCCGTTGTTTAGCATGGAGTGATGGTATGAAATAACAGAAAGCTGATCATGAAAGTCTCTTCTATTCGAGGATATAACTCAATAAACTTGAGCCGACAGCTAAAGAGATGAAGACACAATGGTGGAGGTCTAGTGTAGAGTATTTTGAAAAGAGCTCTTTTGAAAATGCCTCCACACAAAGTCCATCATCTGATAGACGAGGGAAAAAAAATAAGAGAAAAGTGGTCACAACTGAGACACATGTTCACACACAGATTCATCGTCGTGAGGTACATGTCCATACTGAGATCCGTAGTGAGGTTGATGGCTTTGGTGAAGCTTCCCTTGGAGATAAGCTTGTGGCTATGGAACGGGATTTTGGTTGTCGCTTAGCTGCAATTGAAAAATAGTTGAAAATTCAAAAGGCTATATATTTATAATTATTTAACATATATCCTTATTTGAATTAGTCCTTAGCTTGATTAAGTTTCTTAACTGGGTTTGCGGAAGGGGTGTTTCTTACTGGGTTTTTGGTATAGATTGAGTTTGCTTAAATAACCTTTTACCTAGCTTGTTTACAAGCTATGAGCTTGTAGCAGACTTGTATTACCCCTGTTCATCTAGGGGATTTTATGATTCTTAATCTGCATAATAGTTGTATGAGTAGTTGAGGTTGCTTAATCTAGTCTGAATTCAGGTTCAAATATCAGTATCATTCATCTAGAACTAATCTAAACTCACTTTAGTCCACTTTTTAAGAAAATCATACAAAGTCAAATTGACATATCTGGTTAAATAGGCCTAAATATCATATTAATTTTAGGATTCAATTATGATTGAAAAGGGATAAAAGTTAAGGTTTTGTGTTCACTTGTTATTGCCTTGTTTATAAGTTTGTTCTGCTTGCTTAACACAATCTTTTTACGCAGGCATCAAGTGGAACCGCCAATCCTTGCCAAGTTGATGATGTCAATGTTTCTGATCCAGCTCATATTGAACGAAAATTTGAGCAAGTAAAAAATGATATTGAGAGACGTCTACTAGCAATTGAGCAACAACTTAAGGTCATATTATCACCTTTCATTTATCATACACTCTACCTTATACAGTTAATTAAACAATTAAGAAATTTTTTCGTTATGCAGCCCTCTAGTGGATCTGATAATCGTGTACAAAAGGAGTCTATGGATATTGATCATGAACCAAATGACATGAAAACTGTTGATAATCGTGTACAAAAGGAGTCTATGGATATTGATCATGATCCAAATGACATGAAAACTGTTGATTCCTCTTTGGCTGTTGATCATGAACCAAATGACAAGAAGACTGTTGATTCCTCTTTGGATGTTGATCATGAACCAAATGACAAGAAGACTTTTGACTCCTCTTTGGATGTTGATTATGATCAAGAGGTGTGTCATATTGAATGTTATTTATATTATAGAGATGTTATTTATGCTGTGAAAATTAGCAAGTTTTGTTAAAAGTTAACAACTATTTTCATTGAAACAGGCGGCACAGTCTTCTTCAAAACAGAAGTCGGATGCTGAGCCGTTTTTGGTACAAAGTGATAAGCTTCAGAATGATAAGCCAATGTTTGAAATTGTTATTTCTGTTTCAAAGGTACTAACTTTTATTACTTCTCTATGTCCTATTTACTCACTGATTTATCACTTTAAAGTGTAACCATTCATGTTTTCTGGCAATCGTGTCCCTAATCCTGTCACCGTACACAAACACTATTAATTCGTTTAATACCTTAATTTAGTCACCATCTTAGCCCCACTTTGTAATATTAGTCGCTCTTTTAGCGTATATAGAAGACGGAATGAGTCTCTTAATCTAAATGCAATTGTAATATTACGTGCACAGTTAAGTAGATAAAACTCTATTGGATTGTATGTGCAATTGTAGTTATGTATGGATCAGTGACTCGAAGGAGTTATAAGTTTCTTAACTAATATTAATATTAGTTTATTTTAAGTATTTAACGAGTCTGATAATATGTTGTTTTTTAAAAATCAGAAAACTGCAGAGGTTGGAAATGAAGACATTAATGGTGAAACAAAGCTTAATGTTGATCGTCAAATATTGGACTCAACCGTTAAAAATCAGAAAACTATGGAGGTTGGAAATGAAGACATTAATGGTGAAACAGAGCTTAATGTTGATCGTCAAATATTGGACTCAACCGTTAAAAATCAGAAAACCGCGGAGGTTGGAAATGAAGACATTAATGGTGAAACAGAGCTTAATGTTGATCGTCAAATATTGGACTCAACCGTTAAAACTCTTCTATTTGACTCACTGACAAATACTGAGCTTAATGTTGATCCTCAAGTATTGGAATCAACCGTTAAGACTCTATTGGACTCTCCGGCAAAAAGTTATCAGGTACTAACTTGGCTTGATTGTACAAAAACTCCCCTGCACCAGGGGAGTCATTTTCATAAATTGTCATTCAATAGACCTAATCTAGCTTGTCATTAGTTTGATTTCTGTTAAATTTAGTTGTTTATATGCCGAAAATAGTGTCCTGATGAGCGTATCCAACTTTACAGACAGTAAATGAACATAAGTCATTGAATAGTTTTGTTTATTCCGAGCTTGAGGAAACCGAACTTATGGCAGTGGATGCTCTTATGGACATAGTTGATTATGGTAACACTCCCAAATAGGTAACCTTACCTATAACTATTTCGTCCTAAACACCTGTTGAGCGATATTTTTAAATTAAAGAATCTAATCGTTTTTTCCTAATGTTTTTCTTTATTCTAGCAAAATCATTGTAGGACCGTGGTATTGATTGATTATTGTGATTCAGGAGGTCGGGCTTGATGAAAGATTAAATCTTCCATTGTTAGTGAGAGAGAGTAGAGAGAGAAGGGAAAAACTATGTGTTTTATTGATAAGGAAAAGTAAATTACACAAAGAGTCTCACCCTCCTAGTGATGTCTAGGAGGGCTCATATAGCCTAACACAATCATACTATTGCAATATTACATGACAAGTCCTTGTGTTTAATCTAAATAGGATAACTAGTGTAATCCTGATAATGTTGTCACATTTAACTGTTAGGAGCGATCCCAACAATCTTTCCCCAATGTGGCAACATAAGGGATTACTTACAACATTTCCTACAAGTACAAATAAGAATAAAGAAAGGTCTTCATAAGCTCTTCAAATGCTGAGGATGGCTACAATTGACGCTCTTTGTCTTCATCTTGTACCTCGGCTTGAGAACTTTATCTTCACTTATAGGCAAATGATGTAATATGCATGAAATGGATTAACTTCCCCCCAATTCATGCTGCATGTCTTTAGCAGCTTCTCCGTCCACTTCTTTTTGGCGAAGTTTCTGAATCAGCTTCCCCCCAAACTGATAACCGTCTTCAGCAGATTCGAAGCTTTGATGTAGTTAGCATGTTATCTAACTATTGAAGTTTTAAGTACGCAACAGAATTTATAGATGACACCATAGACCACACCAAGAAAATCTGAGTAGTTACTTAATCACAGTTATACTCTACGCAGAAGCTCTGTTCGGGGGTAACATGCAAGAAATCAGCAAGATCTTCTCACATATGCAAGCTACTTCACACTTCACAACCCGCAAGAGTTGAAACGATTACACCAAATTCACAAAACTGAACCACTGATCATCTCTACGGACGTCTCTCCGGTAGTAATAAAATTGTAAGCTCGATCACGTGAGTCTATTATGCGTCCCTAATGTGCACATTTCTTCCCCCTAATTGCAGAACCTCTTGGAAAATGAGTGTTTTCGCAAAGAAATCAAGAAAAGTCAAAGAAAGCAAATAACACCCACTCTCTCTTCCCCCACGATGTCTTCGCGGAATCGGAAGCATACACACTATGTTTACGATGGAAAACGGAGGTAGCGTAACCCCATATGTCCAATCAACCGATTATGTGTGAAGTATCATAAATAGCCCGTGAGAATCAACTACTGATAAACATCTCTACTCTTTTATACTCCTCTCAACTAACTCTTTACCGACCCCATTATCATTCTGATGGCTTTTTGTAGTGACTACTGATGGAGAAAACCCAGTATGACGAACTTGAGACTGAAGTAAAATAACCCGAACTTGTGACTTAAACTTGCACTATTGTCTGACTAAGAACCAATACTGAGAATTTCAATAAAGGTAGAATCATATACCCATCCAACCATCCTTAACTGTATATGAACTTCTCTCGAATTATCCACATCTTTTGGTGACACTTGAGCACTACAACGTAACTCCTTTAAAGTGATAGCTATACTCTGTGAGCACAACAACGTAACTCCTTACATCAGGTATAACTAGACAACTCAAGTCTTGGTCATTTGTACGGATAAAAGCCCGAACAAGGATCTCGAAGATTCATGCATCCAACCAACCCTGATATCTTCAAGATACTAAGTACACGCACCTGTGATATTCCACTTCAACCTCAAATAAATAATAAAGAATTATCGCCGTAGTCACATCTTGCGGTTATATGCCCAAAAAAAACTAGCCTTTTGACGGTTTATCGAATTTGATAATGGTTTTATCCCGATCTTGTCAAAAATGTATCCCCATGAAGAATTTGTAATAACCAATATACCACTCTTCTTGCCAATAATTGTACCAAAAATTAACACTTAGTATTAACACACATTTGAATAATTAAAGTTCAGCCCTTTGTGTTAATTTATTTTGAGCTTAGATCAAAATTCATATATTTTAACAATTCAACCCGATTAAACAAATCCAATGGTGGTCCACGTTTTGTTTCAGCCCAAAATACATTCGGGTAAAGCCCAATCCAACAAGAATATAGAAAATCCAATCCAACACCTAATGTTTTGGTATATCACACAGTTATAACCTTGATTGCACATTTATCAAACCCAGTCACGCACACCATCTCAAACACTCCGCCCCCATCTCCTCGTTTATCTCATCTAACAAAACTCATCTTCAACAAAAATCAGATCAACCGATCTACAATAACGACTGCTCTTATCTCATTTCCATCATCATCTAATCGAACATCTTCAACAGCAAACTCGCAACCGTGCCTTATGTTTATTCAATTTGTTGCTCAAATAAAATCAAGAAGACATTTTAAGGCTTCAAAATCCTGTTGGGGGTAACAGTAGGTTCCAACCTTTTTGTTGGTTGTTTTGTATATGAACGAACGAGGGAAAAAGAAATAACCTAAATGTTATTTTCTTTATCCCTTTTTGATTCGGATATTGAATAGAAGCTATGCTTCAAATATAGATCGATGATGGTTTGTTCTTTCGTGTTTGAATGATTATTAAAATCTTGATACCCGTTTGTTACACACGAAAAAACTAACTAAGATCTCCTTGGTTTTCATTTAAGTACAAGTCTTTGAATGATAGTTGTTGATTGTTGTTGAGATTTGAGGAGGTGAAGGGATAGGTTAGAATTTGATTTGGTTTGGTTAGTCAGTGGACGATTCATTCATCTAGTTTATAAGTTTTTGTATAATTACTTCTTTTGACTGATGATGATGTTGAAAAATAAACTGAAGTCAAATTCAGTTTTTGGTATTAAGTTTTGTTGGTCAACAGGTCTCTTCTTCATCTAACTTTTCTTCTGTTGGTCACATTACGCAATAACTTATGCGTAAAGGTTTTGCGTAAACCTTTTGCGTAAGGTTTTGCGTAAACCTTTTGCGTAAAGGTTTGGCATACGCGTAACCTTGGTTTTACGCCTAAAAATCCTTACGCATAACTTTCCAAGTTATGCGTATACTGATCTGAAGATGAGATATGCGTAGGAATACTGCTTATGCGTAACTCTGGGGTTTTTTGCTTAACATGACCATCTTATGCGTAAAACGAGGGTTTTGACCCTCTTGACCATTTTTCGGTGAGATTCCGACCATCATTCCGACCATTTTTCTGACAATCTTTTTCTTACTTGTATATTGACCAGTTTTTTCTACCATGTTAATGACCTTTACTACCACAAAATACTTTACGTTGTGTTTCAAAAGGCACAAAAAACTATATCTTGGATAAAAGACGCAAGAAAACAGTTATGTGAAACAAGATATGAAAAATGGGTGACTTTTTGACCATTAGAATACCATAAAACTCGTGTATAACTGCACCAAAAAAATTGGTTGTCGTAACAAATGTTAAACCACAAAAGATGTTAAAAGATTTGGTCAATATGGTAAAACAACCTCATAACAGATTCGAATCATGAAAAAATACATTTTTGACAAGAAAAAAAATCACAAAAAAATCAACCAAAAACTAAAATCAAGGCTCTGATGCCACTTGTAGGACCGTGGTATTGATTGATTATTGTGATTCGGGAGGTCAGGCTTGATGAAAGATTAAATCTTCCATTGTTAGTGAGAGAGAGTAGAGAGAGAAGGGAAAAACTATGTGTTTTATTGATAAGGAAAAGTAAATTACACAAAGAGTCTCACCCTCCTAGTGATGTCTAGGAGGGCTTATATAGCCTAACACAATCATACTATTGCAATATTACATAACAAGTCCTTGTGTTTAAGCTAAATAGGATAACTAGTGTAATCCTGATAATGTTGTCACATTTAACTGTTAGGAGCGATCCCAACAATCATGATGAAACATTTGTAGATGTTTTGGTTGTTGATGAAGAACAACCGGATGTTAAAACGATTCAGGTACCTTTTGCTCGGGAAACTAAAGTGAGCAAGTATCTTTCTTCCCCATTCATGAACCTGCCTGACTCTACTCCACAACAGCCTAAATGCGTGCAAGGACGAAGAAATGTAATAAACTTAAAATACCGTTGTTTGGACATGATGGTGAAGAGATTCCACTGTGGAACGAGGTGATTTATTGTAATGATTATTTATTTCAACGTTTAGTTAAATTCTTCAGACTTTACATATATGTATCATAATTTTTCAGGATCTAAACCGCGCTAAAGGTGCGCCAAAAAGATAGAGTCTTGGTACCTGAGGATATTCTGGATTTTATAATAGTAGAAGATCAGAAACAAAAACGGGGAAAAAGGGATGAGAAGAAAGAATTCAATTTTCCTTGGGCTGAATGTGTACTTGTAACTAATATATTCTGGGGAAGGTTCTTGGGCGTCCGGGAAGGTAGAGATGGCTGGCTATCTTGTACAGTATGTAAATGCGGACAATTTGCTACACAATTATAGTTCAACAAACTTTTTGAATGTAAATTAGCTAATGTTTATTTTTTTTTAAATGTCAGCACCTCGACCTATGGGTTTTATATCTATGGCACTATAGATATGCGGATGCTGACTGGGTGATGGCTGGCCCCCATTTTAGCATAATGATTCGGAACAATTGGATGCCGCATTATTTTGCCAACGATATCACTTATGGTACCCCCTGGTATGCCGAATGTGTGGAAAAGGTGTGTTTTTAGTTTCTGTATTTGCTAGCTTGTATGTCAAGGAAGCGATTAGGATAAACAGATTATTTATTAAGTAGGTTGCCTTTAAAGTGGTGTTTGTCATCAATATTGTAGGTATATTTTCCAATAAATCAAGATGACGTACACTGGGTCCTGGCAGAGTTACACATACATAGTGGTGTGATAACCATTTACATTAGTCTCTGCCCCGAGCTTCCTTTTGTTGAAAAAAGAGAATGGTGGCTGAAAACACGGACAATGTTTAGTTCTAAAATTCCCAAGATTCTAAAAGAAACTGAGGTCATGTCCAGGAAAAAAATTGATCAAGAAAACTACAAAATCTCCTTCAAGTATGCCGAAAATGTGCCAAGGCAAGGCAATCTCTATGGTGAATGTGGTATTTGGGTATTGATCAATTTATATAGGTTGACCCATAATCTATCTTTGGAGGTTGAAAATCCTAGTTTGGTAGGTTTGGCTTACAGGGAAAGGTTGACTCATTTTTTCTGGAAGTACAAGATGTCGCTTGATGCTTGAATGTTCGAATTTGTTGGTTTTGTTATGTAATGCAAACAAATGTAGTTGGCTAGTTGGCTTTGTGTTTTGCAAACAATCGTGACCATGACATTTGTGAAACTACCATGACATTTGTGAAATGTAGTTGGCTATTTCATGACAATCAGTTATGTTTGGTAGTAGTATATTCAGAAAGTGTTGTAATAGATTTTTAGTAGTCTAGTTGTTTCATGTATGTCATTTATTAACTGTAGTTGGATGTTTCTATTGACAATTAGTTTAGTTTGGGTGTTTCATTGTGTCAAAACATGTTTGGTAGTAGTATAGTCATTAATTTTGTAGTAATAGTTTGGTATTTGGGTCAATTGTGTGTATTTTGGCCAATAACAACTAAAGGATTAATATAGTGATCACATTTAAAAATTTAAAATTGATCACATTTAAAATTTCATCAACCTATGGGTTGTAGTAGATGAAAATTTAAATACATATTTATTTACTACGGTCGAGTAGAATTCGGTCGAGTAGCACCAGATGGTCGAGTATCATACGCTTATTCATTATTACAATTAAATTTTACAATTAACACATATTAATTGATCACATTTAAAATTCCATCAACCTATGGGTTGTAGTAGATGAAAATTTAAATACATATTTATTTACTACGGTCGAGTTGATTTCGGTCGAGTAACACCAGATGGTCGAGTATCATATCGCTTATTCATTATTATAATTAACTTTTACAACTAACACATATTAATTGATCACATTTAAAATTCCATCAACCTATGGGTTGTAGTAGATGAAAATTTAAATACATATTTATTTACTACGGTCGTGTAGATTTCGGTCGAGTAGCACCAGATGGTCAGTATCATATGGCTTATTCATTATTACAGTTAACTTTTACAACTAACACATATTAATTGATCACATTTAAAATTCCATCAACCTATGGGTTGTAGTAGATGAAAATTTAAATACATATTTATTTACTACGGTCGAGTAGATTTCGGTCGAGTAGCACCAGATGGTCAAGTATCATATCGCTTATTCATTATTACAATTAACTTTTACAATTAACACATATTAATTGATCACATTTAAAATTCCATCAACCTATGGGTTGTAGTAGATGAAAATTTAAATACATATTTATTTACTACGGCCGAGTAGATTTCGGTCGAGTAGCACCAGATGGTCGAGTATCATATCGCTTATTCATTATTACAATTAACTTTTACAACTAACACATATTAATGGATCACATTTAAAATTCCATCAACCTATGGGTTGTAGTAGATGAAAATTGAAATACATATTTATTTACTACGGTCGAGTAGAATTCGGTCGAGTAGCACTAGATGGTCAAGTATCATATCGCTTATTCATTATTACAATTAACTTTTACAACTAACACATATTAATTAATCAAATTTAAAATTCCATCAACCTATGGGTTGTAGTGGATGAAAATTTAAATACATATTTGTTTACTACGGTCGAGTAGATTTCGGTCGAGTAGCAATAGATGGTCGAGTATCATATCGCTTATTCATTATTACAATTAACTTTTACAACTAACACATATTAATTGATCACATTTAAAATTCCATCAACCTATGGGTTGTAGTAGATGAAAATTTAAATACATATTTATTTACTACGGTCGAGTAGATTTCGATCGAGTAGCACCAGATGGTCGAGTATCATATCGCTTATTCATTATTACAATTAACTTTTACAACTAACACATATTAATTGATCACATTTAAAATTCCGTGTTGAACTTGTTCAAGCACGCATGGAAGTTGAACTTGTTCACAAATTCAACATATCAATGACAGTGATGTATCCAGCCACAAGAATAAAATGGTCGCGTCAAACATAACATTGTTGTCACAAGGCTGACACACATCAAAGTGCATAAACAAAATAAAAGAATAAAAAACTGGTATACGTTAACAAAACACATATAATAGAACACGTTAACATGGAAGTGACCACGACTTTTATATTGTAGCAGTTAAAACCATACAACTCTAATTATATAAGACAAACATACTACATATAGTAACTAGTAAATAGAACCGTCGTGTTCATTTAACAAGATCAACGATTCCTTATAGGACGCCATGAAGAAGCTACCAACATCTCCTTCGATACAAACGTTATGAAACTGTCTTGACCAATGTTGGTAGACTTCTAGGGTGTGTTCAGATTGGAAGGACGTTTCCACCTCAACTATAGGTTCTTCAGCATCAGTAAAAACAAGCAACTTAAGACTATATTGGCTCTGATGCGTGAAATTTGTTAAAATCCTTCTTGTAAGGGAAGCACCGTCCACCTCTAACACCCTAACACAAAAGACATTGTTGACATCTACGAGGATGTTTCCATAGATAACAATAGTGTCTCTATGCTCACATAGCTTGAAAGGTATGGGTATATGGACTATTATAGTGTCAGGAATTTGAATCTCTTGAAATGTTTGTGTAACCATATCGAATGACATGAGCAGGAAACATTTGTAGGAATTACCGTCATCTTCACCTTGATTAAAGGTTTCGCTACCAACCCAAAAAATATATCTACCAATTACTGATTGCGAGGACCTTTCAAAACGTATATTTTCACGGGGCATATTTTGCAGTTGTATGGGCATCCATTGTTTTGTGGTCATTGAAAAAAAAAATAAACAATCCAGCGGCCGTGACCTTTTGCCGGTAGCGAAAAGTGCAGCACTGTAGCCTCCAGATTTTTAGGAGCAACACCAAAGCCGATAAAATATTTACGACCTTGCTGTCCTCTAAGGGGGCTTGGTACAGTTATCCAAACATATTTCCTTAAGGATGGGTTCCAAATTAGAACCACCCTATAAAAAGATTGAAAACACCAAACTCCTTGACTTGTTCCGACTGGTGTAAGGTCAAGGTAAGGAAAGTTGATAAGATCAAGAGATCGTGGGAAAGAAGGAATGTTTAAATTCAGTGGGTTCAATGTAAAATAGTCATCAACAAGATACAAATAACCAAAGTAACCTTGGTCATATGCTAAAGCAAAACGATTAGTTTTACTCCCACGAGCTCCGTATTCGAGAATGAATTTTGGACTGTCTATGCAATACTTCCATAGTTTAGAGACGGTTCGGAACTGAAGTAAAGATTTTACGGGAAGTTTATTCATTATGGACATTTGAATATCAAAAGGTATGTTGTCCGACATTTTTGGACTTTTAGTGAGTTGTATGTGAAATGGGTTTTGCATTCAGGTTTTATTATAACAAAGTGTGTCAAGCAAGCTAGTCAATAAAGGGTTGCATAACAGTAATATGATAAAATACGATAACATTTATTTCAGTCACCCACCTTAGTAGCTGAACAAAGTAACTACTAACCATTGCCCAATTAGCATCAGCCGGTCTAACGTGCCACAAGTATCTCACCCACAGCTCTATATGCTGTTGAAAAAACAAACACATGGAAGTTGAAATTCCATCAACCTATGGGTTGTAGTAGATAAAAATTTAAATACATATTTATTTACTACGGTCGAGTAGATTTCGGTCGAGTAGCACCAGATGGTCGAGTATCATATCGCTTATTCATTATTACAATTAACTTTTACAACTAACACATATTAATTGATCACATTAAAAATTCCAACAACCTATGGGTTGTAGTAGATGAAAATTTAAATACATATTTATTTACCACGGTCAAGTAGATTTCGGTCGAGTGTCACCAGATAGTCGAGTATCATATCGCTTATTCATTATGACAGTTAAATTTTACAACTAACACATATTAATTGATCACATTAAAAATTCCATCAACCTATGGGTTGTAGTAGATGAAAATTTAAATAAATATTTATTTACCACGGTCGAGTAGATTTCGGTCGAGTAGCACCAGATGGTCGAGTATCATATCGCTTATTCATTATGACAATTAACTTTTACAACTAACATATATTAATTGATCACATTAAAAGTTCCACAACCTATGGGTTGTAGTAGATGAAAATTTAAATACATATTTATTTACCACGGTCGAGTAGATTTCGGTCGAGAATCACCAGATGGTCGAGTATCATATCGCTTATTCATTATGACAATTAACTTTTACAACTAAAACATATTAATTGATCACATTAAAAATTCCATCAACCTATGGGTTGTAGTAGATGAAAATTTAAATACAAATTTATTTACCATGGTCGAGTAGATTTCGGTCAAGTATCAACAAATGGTCGAGTATCATATCGCTTATAAATATGAGTGAATTGATAACATTTAAATTTCCACCAACCTATGGGATGTAGTAGATGCAAATTTAATTGATAGCATTTAATATATGAAAGCTATAACCGTCGAGTAGATGTCGGTCGAGTATCGGCTTATGGTCGAGTAGATGTCGGTCGAGTAGCTAACACTTATTCATTATCACTGTTAAATTTCCACCAACCACCCTTACTTATATATACTTATGAAAAAAAATTAGATTGCTAAACTTACATATCAATCAAACATAATGGGTGAACCGGGTACTAAATTTAGTGTATATTTGAGTTATGAAGATGTAACTTTTGGTGTTAGCCTTAAAATAAAATATTAGTTACAATCAACTAGTTGGTATTGTGAAGAAAAAGTTCAAGCTCAACGATTCATGCAACATCATGTTTACTTACAAAGTTGGTACAAAGTGTGTCCACATAGTCAAAGATGATGATGTCAAATTTTACGCTAATGAAATTTGCAAAGGTAAAGGTACCCCAAAAACTATTTTTACTAAAAAGTTTGACCAATGCTTTATGGCAAATCCTTCTTCTTCTTCTAAGCCTATCGACATCGATCTTAATGTTCCTTTATTTTCTAACGATTCACAATTACCCAAAAAAGAAAATTTCCAGCTTCCTCAAAATTATTTAAACAAACAATACACCATGCACTATGATGCACAATTACCCAAAAAAGAAAAATTTTGAAAATCACAATGATTTTATTGAAAACGACCATTATGAGCATGATTGAGAAATGAATACGCTAAAATACATTCATAGTGCACCAGATCCACAACCTATTATCAAAACCCCGAGAATAAAAAATGAAAATGCTCAATGTATCTTAAAACGGGTGATAAATTTGATAATAAAAAAAATGTATGCGAGCAATTGGTCATAAAGCTCTTTTAGATGGTTATGAATTTAAGCCTAGAAAATCAGACACGGTACGGTATGATGTAATTTGTGTTCATCATGATTGCAAATGGAAAATAATTTCATCTAAGTGCAAATATAGTAGTCAATGGGAATTGGGAACGGTAAACGACCATCACACTTGTTCAAAAACAACAATAGGTATGTATCACCGTAAAGCTACGAAAAATTTGTTGGGTCATTTACTAGTACCTAAGTTCAGAGACCCCAATCGTATCTATAAGGCAAAGGACATACAAAATGACATAAACCAAGAATTCAACATCGATATTAGTTACAAACAAGCATAGAGATAAAAAAAAAAAAAAGTGGCGTTGGATACTCTTGAAGGTTGCCCGAAAGCATCTTTTGCACAATTACCGGTTTTTTGTCATAATTTAGAAATGACAAATGAAGGTACTGTAACACATATTGATACTGATGATGAAGACCATTTTAAGATGGTTTTCACAGCTTTTGGTGTAGCAGTAAGCATTTTTATATTAATTAACATTTAAATTTATTTTGTAACTATTATAATCATATAACTAACCGTTTAAAACCTTTAATTAGATTCGAAGCTTTCTGTGCCACATGCGACCATTGTTAATAATTGATGCAGCTCATCTTAAAGGCACTTACCTTGGAACAAATCTTCTGGTAGTTGGAATGGATGGGAATAATCAAATTATACCTATTGCGACTGGTGTGTCTCAAGGTGAGACTTTGGAATCGTGGACATGGTTTTTGTCCAAATTGAAAGAATGCATAGGGGAAGATCCAAGGTTAACTATCATATCTGATCGACATGTAGCTATACAATCTGCATATCCATCTGTTTTCCCGAATGCATTCCATGGTCATTGTTGTAGGCATCTCATGATGAATTGTAATTTGAAGGGAAAAAAGATTAGGGCTTTATTTTGGAAGATGTGTAAAGCTTACACACCCGATGAATTTAATATGGCACTAGCTGAACTTGGTGGCAAGAGACCGGATGCTTACAACAAACTAATACAAGCTGGCGTTGAAAGGTGGTCTAGGGCATATTCCGTTGGTAATCGTTACAATTACATGATGTCTAACAGCGCCGAGTCAATCAATTCATTAATAAGAAATGTCTGAAGAGTACCCATCACTAACCTTATGGAGTGGTATAATCGACTTGTCCAAGAGTGGTACTGCAATCGTCGTGAGAAGTATAAAGGTAGGATTTTTTTTTTATCTTTTTTCATAAGAGTAATATTTTGCATATTTAACGTTATGATTACTTATTAACGAATATTATTTTTTCAGATGTAAAATTAGGTGAACTAAGTGATTGGGCAACTACAAAAATAATGGACCAAATGATAAAGAGCACTAATTGGATTGTGGCCGGCATTTTTATCAACAGAATGTACGAAGTCAATGATCATCGAAAAATCCATATGGTGGATTTAGACGAACGTACATGCACATGTAACAAGTGGCAAGTGTGTGCCTTGCCTTGTGGTCATGTTTTAGCGGTTTGTAGAGTTATGGGAATGACGGATTTTAATCATTTGGCAAGCGAACGGTTTAAGAAAACTACGCTTAAAGCTACGTACATGGGTTTGGTATTTCCTGTTGGAGAAGTTTCAGGTTGGCAGTGTCCTAATTACTTGAAAGTTGTTAAACCACCGGTTATGGTTAAACCCCAATCTGGTAGACCGAAGAACAAAGATCGTGTTAGATCTAAAGGAGAGGAACCGGTACCAGTCAAGTGTGGAAGGTGTGGTAATCTTGGACACCCCCGACAAAGTTGTAGAGAAACATTGCCAAAGAAAAAAGTAAGTTATATATTGTTATTTAAATCTAATTTCTTTTAGAGTTTCATTCCTAAATTCGTAACTTAACTTGCCAAATTTTAGGAAAAGGTGGCTGCTAAAGCAAGATCACAAGAAGCACAAGCATAAGTGTACTCACAACAAGCACAAGCACAATTCTACTCACAACAAGCACAACCAAACTTCTACTCACAAGCAATGCCAAGCTCACAAGAAGGACAAGCACAAGTGCACTCGCAACAAGCACAAGCACAATTCTACTCTCAACAAGCACAAACAAACTTGTACTCACAACAAGCAATGCCAACCTCACAAGAAGGACAAGTCTACTCGCAACAAATTTGGCCAGATTTTTTCGAAGCTGTTAATTTAGGTGACCCGTAGGGTGGGATACTTTAGATTTTTATATGTATGGTAAAACAGCAATTCGTATCAATGAAAGTTGCAAGCTTTTCTTTAACATGTGTAAATAGCTGATTATTCCACACACAAGTAGTCATAAAACTTAAAGTTGGCAGATTTGAATAAAAGGAATCCTAAGTAGTGTCATGAAAAACATAAAAGACAAATTGTCACAGTGAAACAGGTCACAATTGTTTGCAAAATACACGGTACGCCACAAATGGTTTGCATCTAGGTTGACAATTTAAAAACCTACACAAATATCTTGTGTTTGAAAAAGAAACGGGACATCTGTTCTCGATATGCAAGGGATGTCTGGACTGGATCTACAACAGCCAATGGCATCCCATGAGATAACCTGTATAGAGAATAAGACACATAAAATCCATCAAGACAAGTGACACGTCAAAAAATAGCAGGCATAAACTACCACTTTGAAATGTAGCAATTAGCCAACAGATTCAAGTTTTACTTTTTCTCTTAAGTGAAATTTGAAATGTAGCAATTAGCCAAATAAGCCCATAAGCCCATAAGCACAAGCCAAACGCAAACACAAACCAACACAATCTCAGTAAAACACTAATAACCTAGTAACAACAAATCGACAAACTAATGTGGCAACTAAGTTCAAATCCTACTGGTGCACAACCAGCAGAATGACTGCTAATGCGGCAATTAAGAGGGACAAATTAAGCTAGTACACAAGAACTTAGGGGCAAACAAAGAAGGAATCTGACAAAACAACGAAAATCAAGCAATGAGCTCAAGAAATGAGCTAGTTATATGCTTGCAAAAACGGGTCAATAGTCACAAAGTTAGGATGCAGGGCACAAATATGTCCAACAAGTCCACTTTAGGCCTCTCAAAAGCTAGTAAAAAAATCCTAAAATTATAAAAAAAAATGTTTATGGACTCACAATTTCAGATCTAAACAATCAATAATGAGTGAATTAAAAATCCCACTATACATGCATTTGAAACTCTTAAAAAGTTTTTTTTTTTGACTTTTTCCTATTTTTGTAAAAAGTTGACTTAAGTGAAATTCTAACTATCCTAGATGATTCAATTAGTTGTTATAAGTTGTAGTAAGACTAATATAAGCTACTTTGACCTAAAATGCACTTATATGAATGACTTAGCTAACCTAAAACGTATCTGTTGGACTGTTAATATGAATCAACCAAGTTTTGGACTTTTGACCTATGACTTATGTTTTTTATGATATTTCTAACCTAAATGCAGCCTAAATGAAAGAGTTCAACAAAATGAAAGGGGGAACTTATTATTACCCTTGGGAAAAGTTCAGCAGCATAATGAAAGGGGGAACTTATTATTAGCATTAAGAAAAGTTCAACTAAGTTACTAACCTATAAAGAAACAAGCAGACAAAGACGCCGCAATCACCAAATATCCCGCCCTGCTTGGGGATGTTATGTGCATTCTTAAACTTAATGTTGTATTCTAGGGGATTGATTCCTTTACTTCCAAACACATCAGTCTGCTCTAGAATTACCGGAAGCTTACACTCCAAACACCTTCTCATATTCAAATACCAAGGTCGAGTTTCAGGTTCATGATACCCTTCACTATCATAGAATGTAACAAGTCCATGTTTTATTTGAAAATGCGCAAGCGACCAATGTTGCTTGGGTTCATTTATCGGAATGAAGACCTACAATGTTTACAAATAAAATTTATATAATCCACATAATTAAACCATTAGATGATAAAAGATGGGTTACCGATAAATACCTGTTCCACATGCTTCCATGAAATTGGGTAAATTTCATCGGTTGCATAAAACAGTGGCATTGAGTTTTGAAGTAGAAGCCTTAGAAAGTAACAACTAACCATTGACCAATCTGCAGAACAATCTCTGAAATACCACATGTACCATACCCAAAGATCAATGTGCTGTAGGCAATAAAAAAAATAGTCAACGACAATTTAACATATAAAGAAAAAAAGTTTTACCAAAAAATACATTGTAAAAATATATTTTAACTTACCTCGTCAAGTAACCAACCAATACGTTTCCCATCGCAGCAAAGTAAGGCTTCCCAGAAAGTACGATCCACAGTAATGTCATTATACCAGGGAAACTTGCAACGAGTATGGCTAGAGGTAATCAGAAAATTCTCCAACTCAAAACCACAGAACCTGGCAACGGTGCCAAAAACTTGATACGTGGGAATCGCACCAGGCTTTACCTCTCGAGGGATTTCGAGAAGCTTACAACCCCCACCAGGCAGTGTACCTGATCGTTGTAGTATAGTATAGTGACAAGTACCGGGGGATTGATCGTTCCACTCAGGAATAGTGTCGCTAGGATTAGAAAGTCACCTAAACTAAGTCTAAAGGTGAGGGATGATTCTTTTTGGATTTTTATATTTTATAAAAACAAGTAAAATCTCGGTTTTTGGAAGAATGGGCAGAATTAGTTGCTAGCCAACTAACCCAATTACTAAAGATGCAATCAAAAAATAATAGAAATGAAAATAAATCTAATTATACTAATTTGGTGTAAACAATGATAGGGAAAGTTTTGTTTACTTAGGTTTCATTACTCCCTAGATATCTTTTACAGGTTGATAGCTTGTTACAATTGCATGGATGACGGGTCATATTCCTTAATACTAGTCGTAGGGCCGTGTACAATATTCCCTAACTCTATAGGATCCTACTTCATTCCTATGTCGAGCCGTTAGAAGCTCATAACATGGGATCATTAGAATTCTCCTACGCATTAAATACAACCAAAAATCATAATACACCTCTGATCATGTTTCTTAAGACGTTCAAGCATGTTACCAATGGAAGTCTGCCAGTTTTCTTAAGCCTAACATCGAATGCAATCATCCATAACAACTATAAACAAACAATCAACCCATAATTAACATCCAGGTTTCAGCAAACACAAAAGTAATCTAGCCGAGCATGTTAAATTGAAGACAAGCGTAAGATATATTCAAACAACACAAAGACATATTGATTGAATTGAAAGAGTACTTATCTCAAATAGAACATGAAAGTTTCAAAGGGTTGAAACCCTTGAAAAAGCTGGAAAATTCAACCTAGGGTTTTTCCCTCAAAGTTGCACACTAATGAATGAAATTTGGAAAACTATATATAGATAATACATGGTGACGGCGTCAAGAAGGAATTTCTGACGCCGTCAACTCGCCGCCTATAATGAAATCGGATTGCCTAGATCCACTTTTGACGCCGTCATGAGTAAAATTGTTCTGGGCCATCACTAATACTTGGACCATGACGGCCTTGGGTGACGCCGTCATCTCCAATGCACAAAACTCTCTGGATCGTCACGTGTATACTCCACATCCACCTCTTGTATTACTCTTGACGCCGTAATTAAGAAACTTGTGACGACGTCAGGTACTGTTCCCAGCAAGGAAAATTAAGACTTTGTCGTTTTCTTCACTTTTATGCTCCAAAAACGTCCAAAATGCTTCCTTTTCCAGATTTCACTCCAAAAGTACCTAAAATGACAAAAGGAACAATTTAGGGCCATATTTGATCAAATAATCTCGACTTTGGGCTTAAATGACCCCTTAAAAACGGTTCATTTTTCGCCTCATCAGAATCCCCTAGTACACCCCTCCGAGCCTATCTTTTCGTTTCCAACTTTAAGCATCTTACTTAAAGGAAAAATTTGTAACAACCCACCCAAATGTGCAACCAAATCGCCTTAGCCTTTCATGTATGCACTCATCTTTAGTGCATTATTGTTATATGTTTAAACCCTTAGTTAATTATCTAATTGATTACATGGTTGCTAAGTCGAGTCATATCTTGTACATATTGTTTTGGGACGATTGGGACTCATGGGTAAAGTACTTGTATTATGGAGTAATGGGGAAGAACATCATATATTACCCCCATATGTGCGTTAACCTTTAAAAAGTACTCCAAGTGTTTTGATTATCTTGATTCGAGTCATTAGAGTAGTTTATTGTAAAGTATGTAAAAATTCAAGTGTAAGGGGAATGTACATTCCCTATGATGTATTATTTTGGATGGTAGGGTAAGAGTGTATGCAAAAAAAAATAATAATAAAATATATAAAATATATATATATATATATATATATATATATATATATATATATATATATATATATATATATATATATATATATATATAGAAAAAGAGAAAAACATACGGACTACCATCCCGTTTCATTTTATGTTTGTTTGTAAGTTTTTGTTATTTTTGATTTATTAGCTTAAGTCGAGTCTAGTCTTGGCTTATCAACGCCATATTGTACATGTAATTAACCAAGATGATTAAATCGCCACCAGTAAATATTGCCTTTATCCAACAAAACCGTGTATTCCATATCCCTACACCTAACGTTATAACCCTTTAAAAGACCTCTTTGATAGTTTATCCTAGGTGCTTACGCAAGTGGTGGAGGTTTGATCCTTTCCCAAGCCTATGGTAATCTATTTTGCTATGACAGGTAGTGAGAGATGTTTTCTATTTCCTTATTGTGATATATAATTTATTACACCCGAGAGATGTGAGTATCTAAACGCTATTTGTGAGGTGCTAGTGTATGACCTCCGTGCTTGTCTTTGGTCTTTAGTGGAACGATTATTTGTTGTAATTACTTTTATATTAGTGTTAAATGACCCTAACTTGTATTTTGAATAGAATAAAAGCGCATTTGCTTGAGGACAAGCAAATCTCAAGTGTAAGGGTATTTGATGAGGCGAAAAATGAACCATTTTTAAGGGGTCATTTAAGCCCGGATTCGAGATTATTTGATCAAATATTGCTCTAAATCGTTCCTTTTGTCATTTTAGGTACTTTTGGAGGGAAATCTGGAAAATGAAGCATTTTGGACATTTTTGGAGCATAAAAGTGAAGAAAACGGCAAAGTCTCAATTTTCCTTGCTGGGAACAGTACGTGACGGCGTCAAGAGTTTCCAAGTAACGGCGTCAAGAGTAACAAAAGAGGTGGAAGTGGATGATACACGTGACGGTCCAGAGTGTTTTGTGCATTGGAGATGACGGTGTCACCCAAGGCCGTCATGGTCCAAGTATTAGTGACGGCCCAGAAGAAATTTACACATGACGGCGTCACAATTGGATCTAGGCAATCCGATTTCATTATAGGCGGCGAGTTAACGGCGTCAGAAATTCCTTCTTGACGCCGTCACCCTGTAAAATCTATATATAGTTTTCCAAATTTCATTCATTAGTGTGCAACTTTGAGGGAAAACCCCTAGGCCGATTTTTACAGCTTTTTTCAAGGGTTATAACCCTTTGAAACTTACATGTTCAATTTGAGATAAGTACTCTTTCAATTCAATCAATATGTCTATGTGTTGTTTGAATATATCTTACGTTTGTCTTCAATTTAACATGCTAGGCTAGATTTCTTTTGTGTTTGCTTAGATGTAGTGAAAACTAGATGTTAATTATGGGTTTATTGTTTGTATATAATTGTTACGGATGATTGTATTCGATGTTAGCCTTAAGAAAACTGGCAGACTTCCATTGGTAACATGCTTGAACGTCTTAAGAAACATGATTTTTGGTTGTATTTAATGCGTAGGATAATTCTAATGATCCCATGTTAGGAGCTTCTAACGGCTCGACATAGGAGTGAAGTAGGATCCTATAGAGTTAGGGAATATTGTACACGGCCCTACGACAAGTATTAAGGAATACGACCCGTCATCCATGCAATTGTAACAAGCTATCAACCTGTAAAAGATATCTAGGGAGTAATGAAACCTAAGTAAACACAACTTTCCCCATCATTGTTTACACCACTAGTATAATTAGCTTTATTTTCATTTCTGTATTTTATTTTGATTGCATCTTTAGTCATTTGGTTAGTTGGCCAGCAACTAATTTCGCCCACTCTTCCAAAACCCGAGATTTTTACTTGCTTTTCATAAAAACTAAAAATACAAAAATAATCATCCCTCCCCTCTAGACCTAGTTTTTAGGCTTTCTAATCCTAGCGACACTATTCCTGAGTTGAACGATCAATCCTCCGGTACTTGTCACTATACTATACTACAACGATCAGGTACACTGCCTGGTGGGGGTTGTAAGCTTCTCGAGATCCCTCGAGAGGTAAAGCCTGGTGCGATTCCCACGTAGCATCCACAACAACTATAAACAAACCATCAATCAATAATCAACATCTAGGTTTTATTACATCTAAGCAAACAAAAGAAAAACCTATCCTAGCATGTTAAAAAAAAAAGAAAAGCATAAGATAGAATCACACAACACATAGACATATCGTATGATTATTGGAAAACTTATCTACAATTGAACATGGATGGAACAAGTGTTGAAACCCTTATTATCACAGAAAATTCGTCTAGGGTTTTCACAAAGAAGCTCTCCAAAAGTTCCACACCAATGAATGAAAATTAGAAAACTATATATAGATTTTACACCTTGACGGCGTCACGTTTTAGCTTGTGACTCCGTCAACTCTCCTCCAAGATAAAATTCGTATTGCCTAGATCCACTTCTGATGCCGTCATGTGTAATATTACTATGGGCCGTCACATGTGTTTTGACCCTGACGGCCTTGGTGACGCCGTCAGGCCAAATAGCCTTGAAAATGCTCTGGGCCGTCACATGTATTTTCCACATCCACCTCTTTTGCCACTCTTGACGCCGTCACTTGCAATGCCTTGACGCCGTCAGGTACTGTTCCTAGCAAGGATTTTGAGACTTTGTCGTTTTCTTCACTTTTTCGCTCAAAAAACGTCCAAAATGCTTCATTTTGTAAATTTCCTCTCAAAAGTACCTAAAATGACAAAAGGAAAGATTTAGGGCAATAATTGATTAAATAATTACGAATTCGGGCTTAAATGACCCCCCAAAAGCGGTACACTTTTCGCCTTATCAGTTTTCACGGATCATTCGGCTCTTCGATACCTCTTTGATAAGCAAGACGCTAAGCCACAATTAATTCGTTGGATCTTGTTGTTGCAAGAGTTTGATGTAGAAATCCGGGCTAAGAAGGAAGCAGAGAATCTTGCAGCTGATCATCTCTCTCGGTTCGAGAATCCCACCCTTAGTGAATCTGACAAGAGTGAGATTCGGGATTCATTTCCTGAAGAGCAGCTCATGTCGATAAATGATTCTGAACCATGGTACGCATATTATGCTAACTACCTGGTAAGCAGAATTATTCCGGAATACATGAACAGACACGAAAGGAAACAGTTTTTTGCTCAATTAAAATACTACTTTTGGGACGAACCCTTCTTGTTCCGAAGATGCCCCGATCAAGTGATCAGGCATTGTGTTTCAGAAAAAGAGGCAATGAAGATCATGAAAGAATGCCATTCGGGCCCATCTTGGGGGTATCATGGGGTGAAAACTACTGCACGAATTTTTTTTGACGCATGATTCTATTGGTCTACAATATTTTGTGATGTGAAGGGAATGATACAGGCGTGTGACGCCTGTCAAAGAGCTGGAAATATCTCCAGGAAAGATGAAGCACCTCAGAGTTATATATAATTCTGCGAGGTTTTTGACGTTTGGGGAATTGATTTTATAGGCCCCTTCCCATCCTCAGGGGGGGGGGAATGAATACATTTTAGTTGCCATTGATTATGTTTCAAAAAGGGTAGAGGCACAAGCCCTTCGGACCAATGATGCTAGGGTAATTATTCATTTCTTAAAGAAATTGTTTGCTAGGTTTGACATTCCTAAAGCTCTCATTAGTGACAGGGGAACCCATTTCTGTAAGGCTCAAATGGAGAAGGTTATGAAAAGATACGGAGTCTCTCACCGGTTCTCCACCGCTTATTGATGAGGCGAAAAATGATCCGTTTTTAGGGGGTCATTTAAGCCCGAATCCGAACTTATTTGATCAAATATTGCCCTAAATCGTTCCTTTTGTGATTTTAGGTGTTTGGAGAGTGAATTCTGGAAAAGAAGCCATTTTGGACGTTTTTGGAGCATAAAAGTGAAGAAAACGACAAAGTACCAATTTTCCATGCTGAAGACACTAGGTGACGGCGTCAAGAGTTACACCTTGACGGCGTCAGACATGAAGAATAAAATACCGTAGGTGGTGACGGCGTCAAAAGTCATCATGACGGCGTCAAAGTGCCAAGAATAAAATACCGTGGTAGCTGACGGCGTCATATAGGCCGTCATAAGTAGATCAAGGCCGTCCGAGGAAGTATTTGGCGGCGAGGTGACGGCGTCACATGTTTGTCTTGACGCCGTCAGACCAGTTTTCCTATATATAGTTTTCTAGTTTTTCATTAAAAAAAGGAGAAGTTTTGGTGAAACCCTAAAGACGAATTTGGTGTATCTTTTACAGGTTTTTCAAGGGTTCCAAACCCTTGATACCTTGCATTGTAATTGAGATAAGTGTTCTTCCAATTCAATCAATATGTCTATGTGTTGGTTGTCTATATCTTGTTCTTGTCTCAATTTCATTATGCTAGGCTAGATCTCTTTTGTGTTTGCTTAGATCTAATGAAACCTAGATGTTGATTATGTGTTGATTACTTGTCTATTCTTGTTCTTGGATGAATGATTTTATATGTTAGGCTTAAGAAAACTGGCAGATCTCCAAATGGTAACATGCTTGAACGTCTTAAGAAACATGAACCGAGGCGTACTAGGTCTTTATTGGTTGTATTTAATGCATGAGCCACTGTTTACAATCCCTATAGTTGTGCTGGGTCATGGTGTAGGAGGAGATAAGAGCTCATAGAGTTGGGGAGTTATGTATGCCACCTCACGAATGGTATTAAGGAATACAATCCGTCATCCATACAAGTATAACAAGTAATTAACGTGTAAAAGATATCTAGGGAGTAGTGAAGTCTAAGTAAACACAATTTCTCCAAATACTGCTCACAACCTTAGTTTAATTAGTTTAATTTCATTTTTATTATTTTATTTTGATTGCATCTTAGTTTTGGGTTAGTTGAATAGCAACTAATTCCGCCCACTCTATCAAAACCCGAGATTTTAATTGCTTTCTAAAAAATATAAAAATACAAAAATAATCATCCCTCACCTTTAGAACTATTAATTAGGTTTTCTAATCCTAGCGACACTATTCCTAAGCTGAACGATCAATCCCCTGGTACTTGTCACTATACTATACTACAACGATCAGGTACACTGCCTGGTGGGGGTTGTAAGCTTCTCGAGATCCCTCGAGAGGTAAAGCAAGGTGCGATTCCCACGCATCAAGTTTTTGGCGCCGCAGCCTGGGGAATAGTTATTGTCTAGGTTAGGATTTCTTTTTATTAGGTCTACTCATTAAATTCCTATCAAGTGAGATTTTTTCTTTTTACTTTGTAGCTTTCTCGTAGTCTATCTTTTCTTTGTGATTTTGTTTGTAATTTGCTTCAAATGGACTTTACACTTAGACTTCTAAGATTACAAGATAGGATTGAGTGGCTAACACACCAAAGAGTTCAAAATACCTCATTTAGAGACACCTATGAACCATATGAGCCTTCACCTAGGATAGATTCTTATGAACAACCTCCATATTTAAGATCTAGTTTTAGTGAGGCCAATAGGAAATGCGACCTAGTTTGCCATGGAATTATGGAGAGAGCCATTGCAACAAATCATAAGTTGGATGAAGCACTAGGTTTGCTATTATCACTTCCTAAGAAAACAATTGAGGAGGATTTAGCCGAGCATGATCACATTGATCAAAAAGACCTAGGTCCTATGATCGATGATGATGAATCTCAAGAAACAGATGATGAATCTCTTGGGCAATTTGTATATAGCAGTCAGAATATTGAGGATGATCCTTATGACTCGGACATAGAAGTTGAGATGCCTAGAGAAGCACGTGAGATACTTGGGAGAATGTTAGGGTTAGATCCTGACACATGGAATGATGAGGTAAATAACATAAGCCCACAAAATACTCAACCATCATTTGAGGCACACACACCGCCCGTGACTTACCCGGAAGAAGTAGAAGAAACTTTAGGAATTCCAATGGAGGTAGAACCCTTGGACCAGGCACCATTAGAGGATATAGGTTTGAATGCTTGTAGTGATAACCTTACTCCTAGTTCTAGGGAATTTCCTAGTGTTGATGAACCGGAACCTCAATCTTTACACACCTTTCCATCCTTAGATATATTTCTAGGAGACAAAAGAGGAACCGACCCACCCATCAACCAATATTATCCGAGTAGTTTTAGGATGAAGGAAGCCATTCACTCACCCCCTTCACCTCACGTGGCATATTCACACCCTAAGGGTGTGAATCACTACTTTCACCCACACTTAATCCCAAGTGTAGGGAGAACCTCCCCTATTTCCGTTAAATAAGTGTAGAGTCAGGCTCGTGACTCGAACAAAAACAAGTGCTTCTTGGGAGGCAACCCATGTTTTGTGTGTTTTTATTTGTTTGTTTGTTTGTTTGTTTGTTTAATTTTATTTGTTTCCGTATGCATGTTTTATTTTTGTTGCTTGTGGCTCATGTTTCAAGGTAAATTGTGAAAATGCTTTATTTTGTTTTTAACTTCGTCTTAATTGCATATAAAGGTATTTTGCAAAAGATAAGTGTAAGGGAGATCCAAATTTGTTTATAAGAACGAAATTGAGCATGAACCACAACAATATTAAATGGACATGTGTATTAGTACTTGTTAGAGTCAAATGCTTGTATTGAGTCATAATGAAGTTTTGCAGGATTTTCCAGGAAGTAGGACCAAGTTTTTCCAGAAATTTTCCGGAAACTTAACATAAGAATTTCTGCAGGTCCATTCTGACGGCGTCAGGAGTAAAAATCTGGAAATTTTACCGGTTTTGTTTTTCTAACGGAGTCTTATGGTTTTTGTGAATTATTAAGTTTTATAATCTCCAGGAAATCTGCAAACTTCATTCCACAAGCATTATATCTTACTTTGTTTTCTAGGATTTAGTAACTTATATAGGATGCCGCCGATTTTACGCGAGGTTGTCTTGTCTATTTTCTCAGGTTTTACAGGTTATGTATGACAAGAAGATGATTTATATTCTGGAAGGGAAGCTTTGATTGTTCATTTTCTTGGAGGAAGATTTAACCTGGCCAACCTATAATCCATACCGAGCGAATCAGGGGAGTATTTGATTTCATTCTCTTTACTTTTTCACTTTTACATTCTTTACTTGAACATTGGGGACAATGTTCATCTTAAGTGTAAGGGGAGGGTAAAAAGATGATACCTTACATATGCACTTTCACTTGAGTTTGTTTTGTTTGATAGTAGATGTGTAATAAAACTATGAGAAATACTTGTTAGTGTAATTTTAGCGCCAAATTTAAAATTTTTTACAACATTTAGGAGTGAAACTTTAGCCATAGCAAGCGTCTCATGGATAGGAGGTTGTATGACTAGCACATAACTGTATATTCAGAAAAATTTTCCACCCAAAAATGTGAGGTTCGCCTTTAGATTTGATAGGAAAAGCATTCATTATTGGTGCTTATGAGTGTACCGGTAGCATTTAGATTCTAGAACTTGTGTTAGTGATGCATCCCGAGACCGCTAGTGAGACTACATTCGTGTAGTAGGATTTACTACATCATAAGAGGCATTAGGATCACCCTTGTGTTAAACCCGTATCAAGATTACTTGACCGTTTAAGTCATATTACTTGGCTAGTTAAGTCAACTAATTTTTCCCACACCCTTAGCGTTGTACTCATTTTTAGTACACGAAACCCCTAGTACACCCCTCCGAGCCTATCTTTTCGTTTCTAACTTTAAGCATTTTACTTAAAGGAAGAATTTGTTACACCCCACTTAAATGTACACCCAAATCGCCTTAGCCTTCCGTGTATGCGCTCATTTTTAGTGCATTATTGTTATTTGTTAAACCCTAAGTTAACTTTCTAATTGATTACATGGTTGCTAAGTCGAGTTATATCCTTGTACATATTGTTTTGGGACGATTGAGACTCATGGGTAAGTACTTATTTTATGGAGTAATGGGGAGGAACATCATATTATTACCCCCATATGTGCGTTAATCTTAAAAGTGCTCCAAGTGTTTTGATTTTCTTAATTCGAGTCATTAGAATAGTTAAATGTAAAGTATGTAAAGATTCAAGTGTAAGGGGAATTCCCATTCCCTATGATGTATTATTTTGGATGGTAGGGTAAAAGTGTATGCAAAAATAAAAAATAAAAAATAAATAAAATCGAAAAAAAAAATATATATATATATATATATATATATATATATATATATATATATATATATATATATATATATATATATATATATATATATATATATATATAGAAAAAGAAAAAAAATAAAAAAAAAAACATACGGACTACCATCCCATTTTTATTCTATGTTCATTTTATGTTTTTGTTATTTTTCATTTATTAGCTTAAGTCGAGTCTAGTCTTGGCTTAGCAACGCCATCTTGTACATGTAATTAACCAAGATTGTTAACTCGCCACCAGTAAAATTTCCTTTATCCAACAAAACCGTGTAATTCATATCCCTATACCTAACGTTACAACCCTTTAAAAGACCTCTTTGATAGTTTATCCTAGGTGCTTACGCCATGTGGTGGAGGTTTGATCCTTTCCCAAGCCTATGGTAATCTATTTTGCTATGACAGGTAGTGAGAGATATCTTCCATTTCCATAATGTTATATTACTTTATTACACCCGAGAGATGTGAGTATCTAAACACTATTTGTGAGGTACTTGTGTATGACCTCCGTGCTTGTCTATTGGTCTTTAGTGGAACGATTATTTGTTGTAATTACTTTTATATTAGTGTTAAATGACCCCTAACTTGTCTTTTGAGTAGAATAAAAGCGCATTTGCTTGAGGACAAGCAAATCTCAAGTGTAAGGGTATATGATGAGGCGAAAAATGATCCGTTTTTAGGGGGTCATTTAAGCCCGAATCCGAACTTATTTGATCAAATATTGTCCTAAATCGTTCCTTTTGTGATTTTAGGTGTTTGGAGAGTGAATTCTGGAAAAGAAGCCATTTTGGACGTTTTTGGAGCATAAAAGTGAAGAAAACGACGAAGTACCAATTTTCCATGCTGAAGACACTAGGTGACGGCGTCAAGAGTTACACCTTGACGGCGTCAGACATGAAGAATAAAATACCGTAGGTGGTGACGGCGTCAAAAGTCATCATGACGGCGTCAAAGTGCCAAGAATAAAATACCGTGGTAGCTGACGGCGTCATATAGGCCGTCATAAGTAGATCAAGGCCGTCCGAGGAAGTATTTGGCGGCGAGGTGACGGCGTCACATGTTTGTCTTGACGCCGTCAGACCAGTTTTCCTATATATAGTTTTCTAGTTTTTCATTAAAAAAAGAAGTTTTGGTGAAACCCTAAAGACGAATTTGGTGTATCTTTTACAGGTTTTTCAAGGGTTCCAAACCCTTGATACCTTGCATTGTAATTGAGATAAGTGTTCTTCCAATTCAATCAATATGTCTATGTGTTGGTTGTCTATATCTTGTTCTTGTCTCAATTTCATTATGCTAGGCTAGATCTCTTTTGTGTTTGCTTAGATCTAATGAAACCTAGATGTTGATTATGTGTTGATTACTTGTCTATTCTTGTTCTTGGATGAATGATTTTATATGTTAGGCTTAAGAAAACTGGCAGATCTCCAAATGGTAACATGCTTGAACGTCTTAAGAAACATGAACCGAGGCGTACTAGGTCTTTATTGGTTGTATTTAATGCATGAGCCACTGTTTACAATCCCTATAGTTGTGCTGGGTCATGGTGTAGGAGGAGATAAGAGCTCATAGAGTTGGGGAGTTATGTATGCCACCCCACGAATGGTATTAAGGAATACAATCCGTCATCCATACAAGTATAACAAGTAATTAACGTGTAAAAGATATCTAGGGAGTAGTGAAGTCTAAGTAAACACAATTTCTCCAAATACTGCTCACAACCTTAGTTTAATTAGTTTAATTTCATTTTTATTATTTTATTTTGATTGCATCTTAGTTTTGGGTTAGTTGAATAGCAACTAATTCCGCCCACTCTATCAAAACCCGAGATTTTAATTGCTTTCTAAAAAATATAAAAATACAAAAATAATCATCCCTCACCTTTAGAACTATTAATTAGGTTTTCTAATCCTAGCGACACTATTCCTAAGCTGAACGATCAATCCCCCGGTACTTGTCACTATACTATACTACAACGATCAGGTACACTGCCTGGTGGGGGTTGTAAGCTTCTCGAGATCCCTCGAGAGGTAAAGCAAGGTGCGATTCCCACGCATCACTTATCATCCTCAAACTAATGGTCAAGTAGAAAATACCAATAGAGCGATAAAGAGAATATTGGAGAAAACAGTCAATCAAAACAGAAAAGATTGGTCATTTAAGCTTGATGAAGCTTTATGGGCATTCCGAACTGCCTATAAGACACCTATTGGGATGACCCCATTCCGAATGGTTTACGGAAAGGCATGTCACCTTCCAGTAGAGCTGGAACACAAGGCATATTGGGAACTTAAGGCTTGCAATCTGGATTATACGGTCGCAGGAACAAATAGGTTCTTGCAACACCAGGAGCTTGATGAGTTAAGACTGGAAGCGTATGAATCCTCCATGACATATAAAGAAAGGGCGAAAAGATGGCAAGGCCAATGGATTAAGAGACCTAAGGAGTTCTCAGAAGGGGACAAGGTTCTACTATATAATTCTCATTTAAAGTTATTTCCTAGGAAACTTAAATCTAGATGGTATGGACCTTTCACTGTGAAAAGTTCCTCTAAGACCAGAGCTGTTGTGTTGATAGACGATGAGAATAGGGAATTCACTGTGAATATACAATGCGTTAAGCATTATCAAGAAAATGGCAATGAAATGGTCAATGAGGAGGACATAACCTTTGACGACGAGGTCACGTAATAGCCCGTGACCTTGAGTCTAGCTACAAGACTCGTAAATAAAGAAAAGCGCTTCTTGAGAGGCAACCCAAGCTTTATTTGTTTGATTGTTTGTTTGTTTGATTTTATTTGTTTTCGTATGCATGCTTTATTTTTATTGTTTGTGGCTCATGTTTCAAAATAAATTATGAAAATGCTTTACCTTGTTGTTTAACTTAGTCTTAACTTCATATAAAGGTATTTTGCAAAAGATAAGTGTAAGGGAAATCTAAATTTGTTTCTAAGAACGAGATTGAACATGGACCACAACAATATTAAATGAATGTGCATACTAGTATATGTTTGAGTCAAATGCTTGTATCGAGTCATAATGATGTTTTTGCAGGATTTCCTGGAATTAAGGCGTGAGTTTTTCCAGAAATTTTCCGGAAACTTAACATAAGATTTCTGTCAGAGCACTCTGACGGCGTTAGGATTATAACCTGACGGCGTTAAGTGTAAAATTCTGAAAATTTTTGCAAATTTTGTTTTTCTACCGGAGTCTTAAATTTTTTTGTTAAATCTTTAGTTTTATAAACTCTAGGAAATCTGCAAACATTCATTCCACAAGCATTGTATTTTTATATATATATATAGATTGCAGCTGATTTTACGCGAGGTTTGCCATGATTATTTTCTCAGGTTTAACAGGTTATATTGGACAAGAAGATGATTTATATTTCTAGAGGGAAGCTTTCAACGTTCATTTTCCTGGAGGAGGATCTAACCTTTTCATCACATTATCCACACCGAAAGAATCAGGGGAGTATTTGTTTCATTCTTTTACCTTCATTACTTTTACATCCTTTTTATTGAACATTGGGGACAATGTTCAGCCTAAATGTAAGGGGAGGTTAAACGATGAAACCTTAGAGAAAACAATTGCATTTGAGTTTGTTTGTTCAATCGTAGGTGAGTAACAAAACTAAGAGAAATACTTGTTAGGGCAATTTTAGCGCCAAATTTATTTTTTTTTACAACATTTAGGAGTGAAGCTTTAGCCTTAATGATCGTCTCATGGATAGGAGTTGTATGACTAGCATAAAAACCGTACCACTTAAAATTTTCCACCTAAAATATGTGAAGTTTGCCCCTAGATTTGTTAGGAAAAGATGCTTATGAGTGTACCGATAGTACTTAGATTCTAGAACTTGCGTTAGTGATGCATCCTAAGACTGCTAGTGAGACTACATTCATGTAGTAGGATTTACTACATGATAAGAGGCATTAGGATCACCCTTGTGTTTAAACCCGTATCATAATTACTTGACCAATGAAGTCATAATTACTTGACTAGTAAAGTCAATTAATTTTTCCCACACCTTTGCGTTGTACTCATTTTTAGTACACGACGCCCCTAGTACACCCCTTCGAGCCTATCTTTTTCGTTTCTAACTTTAAACATTTTACTTAAAGGAAGAATTTGTTTACAATCCTCCCCAAATGTGCAACCAAATCGCCTTAGCCTTCCTTGTATGCACTCATCTTTAGTGCATTATTGCTACATGTTTAACCCCTTAGTTAATTGTCTAATTGATTACATGGTTGCTAAGTCGAGTCATATCTTGTACATATTGTTTTGGGACGATTGGGACTCATGGGTAAAGTACTATTGTTATGGAGTAATGGGGAAGAACATCATTTATTACCCCCATATATGCGTTAATATTTTAAAAAAATACTCCAAGTGTTTTGATTATCTTAATTCGAGTCATTAGAATAGTTAATTGTAAAGTATATAAAAGTTCAAATGTAAGGGGAATGCAAATTCCCTATGATGTATTATTTTGGATGGTAGGGCAAGAGTGTATGTAAAAATATATATATATAGAAAATAAAAGAAAGAGAAAAAAAACATATAGACTACCATCCCGTTTCCGTTTATGTTTGTTTTATGTTTTTGATTAGTTTTTTATTAGCTTAAGTTTAGTCAAGTCTTGGCTTAGCAACGCCACATTGTACATGTAATTGACCAAGATGATTAACTCGCCACCAGTAAAGATTGCCTTTATCCAACAAAACCGTGTTTATCATATCCCTACACCTCACGTTATAACCCTTTTAAAAAGACCTCTTTGATAGTTTATCCTAGGTGCTTACGCCAAGTGGTGGAGGTTTGATCCTTTCCCAAGCCTATGGTAATCTATTTGCTATAACAGGTAGTGAGAGATATTTTCCATTTTCATATTGTGATATATATTTTTATTACACCCAAGAGATGTGAGTATCTAAACACTATTTGTGAGGTGCTAGTGTATAATTTCCGTGCTTGTTTTTGTTGAAGTGGAACGATTATTTATTGTAATTACTTTTATATTAGTGTTAAATGACCCCTAGCTTGTATTTTGTGTGGAAAACTAGAAGGGGGGGTTGAATAGTTTTAACGTCTTTTTAATATTTTAGAAAATTTTAGTTTAGCTTTAAAACCTTGTTTACTTTTCAAACTTTGATTCGATCTTATGTGAACTCAAATCTTGAACAATATGAACAACTATATCTAAGTATGAACAATAATAATAATGTAAGCCAAGTATGTGAAATCAACACATGCATGATATAAATAATTATAGCTATATACGAGAGATAAGTAAGTAAATGTTTATTTTGTAATCCTTAGTTATAGTTTGTACGAAAACTACGCTTGATCAAAATGATCAATTATATGTATGTTACCTTTTTAGTTTGATTGTAAAAACTTTGTTTTTTGAATGAAACTTTTGTTTGATCTTTAAGTGAAATCAACACTAGCATTATATGAGCAACAATATATATATGTCTACATCTACAAAAGTAATAACAACATAAGCAAGATAATAAGTAAGAGATGGAAAGATCTAACCGCGAGACAAGAGATTTATAGTGGTTCGGCTACAAGCACACCTTCCTTGCCCTACTCCACTCCCCGAGCACCTAACTCGAGAGTTTTCTTCACTATGTCAACAAGCTCCCTTATGGCGGAGAAAACCTTACACACCAATTATCACACCACAACTTCGTCACACCTTCTACACAACTTCTTCACACCTACTTGATTACAACACTACTTCTTCACACCTATCTATCTTCACAACAATCTACTTCACTCCTATCTTCCTCATAACTATCTATTTCCCAACAATCTACTTCACAACTATCTACTCCAAAATCTTTCTATCTACACACCTTGCTAATCTATATTCTACAAAATATTCACAACAATTTACACAAAACTATATGTAATGAATGTTGCTCTAACAACTTAGATGTGGAGGTCACAACAAGTTGTAATACTTCTTGTCTTGGTGGATAGAAGTATTCTTCTCTTGTACTTGAAAGGATGAGACTTGGATCACTTTGAAACAAAGATTAATGTATTTATTATCAAAGGATTATAAGAAATGGAAGAGGAGATTTAGATCAAAAAGTTTTGGGGTGCAAAAGGTGAGAAAAATCTGTGAAATGATCAGTATTTATAGGCCAGAAAAACACTGTTCTGAAGCGTGCCGGTCCCCTTAATTAGGGGCCGGTCCCCTTAATTATTAAGGAGGCCGCCCATATAATTAAGGGGGCCACCCTCCCAAAACGGCCATAAAATTTGTCTTTTACTGGGGAAGGTTTTTCTGGGACATTTTTACCATTTTTGGTTGAAAATTTGAATTCATATATTTATAATGATTTAAACATATTCTTTTATTTCAAAAAATGATTTTGTAAAAGATATAGAATGTTTTGTGACATTTTATAAAAAGTCTAGTGTTTAAGAAAATTGTTCCTTTGATCATAGAATGCAATAAACACTTTGTTTATTCATACCTTAAGTGATTTGGATGTAAAGATCGAGAATATTTATCACTAAATACTTGTTTATGTCATAATTTTTAGCTCAATGGGTTTAGGTTTTGTGATTATCAAAACATAGAGATATCGATAAATGTTAATAATGTTTTTAGGCATTATTTATCTCGACATTTTGATTAGAATAAAAGCGCATTTGCTTATGGACAAGAAAATCTCAAGTGTAAGGGTATTTGATAAGGCGAAAAGTGTATTGCTTTTAGGGGGTCATTTAGGCCCAAATTCGAGATTATTTGATCAATTATTACCCTAAATTGTTCCTTTTGTCATTTTAGGTACTTTGGAGAAGAAATCTGGAAAAGGAAGTATTTTGGACGTTTTTTGAGCGAAAAAGTGAAGAAAACGACAAAGTCTCTAAATCAAGCTGGAAACAGTGCTTGACGGCGTCAAGCTTTGGAGGTGACGGCGTCACGTTATGGCAAAGAGGTGGATAAAAAGATATAACGAGACGCTCCAGAATGTTTTTGGACTTTAACACGTGACGGCGTCACCAAGGCCGTCACGTGTAATTTACTCTTGAAGGCCATGAGAAGAATAATACATGACGGCGTCAAATCTGGATCTAGGCAATACGAGAATTTCTTTGGCGGCGAGTTGACGGCGTCAGGATTTACACGTGACGCCGTCAGGCCCAAAAATCTAAATACAGTTTTCTATTTTTCATTTGTAAAGAGAGGAGAACTTTGGGATAGTTTTGGAGAAACCCTAGCACGAATTTTACCTTACCTTTAAGGGTTCCAAACCCTTGTTTCATCCATGTTTGATTGAAGAGAAGTTTTCTAATAATCATTCAATATGTCTATGTGTTGTTTGATTTTATCTTATGCTTTTCTTTACTTTAACATGCTAGGCTAGGTTTTCTTTGTGTTTGCTTAGGTGTAATGAAACCTAGTTATTGATTATTGGTTGGTTGTTTGTTTATAATTGTTGTGGATGGATGATATCGATGTTAGGCTTAAGAAAACTGGCAGACTTCCAATTGGTAACATGCTTGAACGTCTTAAGAAACATGAATCAGATGTGTACTACGATTAATTGGCTATATTTAATGCATAAGTAACTACTAAGGAGGCCATGTTAGGAGCTAGTTATCGGCTCGACATAGGAAGAGGTAGAAGCTTATAGAGTTAGGGAAGATTATACACGGCCCTACGAATGGTATTAAGGAATATAACCCGTCATCCATGCAATTGTAACAAACTAATCAATTAGTAAAAGATAGCTAGGGAGTAGTGAAATCCAAGTAAACACATTTTTCTTATTATTGTTTTTCTCCATATTTACTTTCGTGTCATTTTATTTTATTTTTATTGCATTCATAGTTATTTGGGTTAGTTGACTAGCAACTAATTCCGCCCATTCTTCCAAAACCCGAGATTTTTACTTGCTTTCCATAAAATATAAAAATACAAAAAGAATCATCTCTCACATCTAGACCTAGTTTAATTAAGTTTTAACCCTAGCGAACACTATTCTTTGAGTTGAACGATCAATCCCCCGGTACTTGCCACTACACTATACTACATTGGTCAGGTACATTGCCTGGTGGGGATTCCAAGCCTCTTGAGATCCCTTGAGAGGTAAAAACTTTTGCAAGGTTGCAAAACCACGCATTGTTCACCCTCATTCGGTCGAACCGGATTAACCTCGGGAGGGATGTGGCAATCTTTACAAACTGTATCAAATGCATTTTGTGAAAGTTTGCATTGGACATCCCAAAAATTAGCCATGATTCCAAGAAAATATTCGAAAGAAAATGGGAATAACCGTAAAACAAGTAGAAAAGAGCGAAAAAACTCCAATGGCAAAGGAACAAAATGAAAAGAAAAAAAACAAGAATGGTAAAAATCCTATTTATACCCACGGTACATTTAATCACGGTTGGGTTAATCAGATGACGCGTGTTAGAAAACACCACGATCAACGGACAAGACCGATGGTAAAAAGATAAGGATGACAGCTAAGCAGCGACCTAAGCGGTCAAATCAGTTAGAAGGTGAAAAGGCTAAAAACGGCCATGTCCCCCACAATCTTATCCGTTCACCACACTAGATTCGTCATGGCGAAGCCTCACGCTCCGAGCGGAGCAACTAGAATATTAGTCTAGAAACATTCACCACACGCTACAACTGCACGCGTGCAATGAACGCACTAGACTTGGGGGACTTGATGACGTATAATACGGATAGCAGATTTACTAGGCCTGGATCATGTTATACAGAACTGGGCTCCGGCCCAACAAAACTGAAATATTGGACGTCACCAAATCCCAAGCCGCTAGTAGGGCACGGTTCGGATTGTTAATGACACACGTGGACCATCTAAGTGACACTTCCAAAGTAAGCTTACGAACCGGCCCACGATCTGGCAGATGATCCACGTCCGCAGTCATGATTAAGTTGCGGACCCTTACCTGATAAGGGTCGCACTTCGGCCACTACAGAGATATGCAAAATACAAGGGTACCCTAGTATTTCGACCACCTATAAAAGGCAAACACAGTACACGCTTGCAAGGTATGACTTTCTCACACATCCCAACATACATACATTTTCTTGACAACATGTGTACTTACTCTCACGTCGGAGCTTAATCGTGGGTTCGTCCCCACGGTAATGCTAACGGTTTGTTTTCATTTGTGCAGGGAACTAACCTACTACTTGGATTAGTGCATAACTCATACAACGGACAGCCCATCAAAGGCGACCCAAAGCGGACCAAGCCCAATCTCAACCCACTCACACTTTTTGCACTAACAACTGTCATATCTCCATCTTTTATAAAACACTCATTTATAACTTCCTAGCAGAATTGCATAGTTTTCACTTCAAGTTATATTGCGACATTTCACAAATTCTTATAAAAATTGTTTGGGATAAAGGTAACTAGTTGCTTGTGATCACTGCAATTCATTGCTAAAATTTGGTATGTTATAAAAAAGTCACCGATGTTGTCATTATACAAGTATTCATCATGTCATTTATGTTTGCAATATGCAAAATTGGAAATCTTGACCAGGAAATGATTAAACTCACTTTTCTGGTTACTATAGGTAAACTTGAGCATGGGCAGAAGTGAAAACATCTAAAATCTCAAATAAATAAATACTCAAAAGTCAAAACTATAAGAGCCAAATATGTGTAACCCTTAGAGCCAAAGCAACAAGTTGGCCCACATAACATTCAAGTGAGACATTATTAATAGCTTGTTTATAGGCTTCTAAAAGAGCTCATGGTTCAAAATTAAGTATAGAAGTAGAAGCCCAACTCTTTACACTTAGACACTCGAATATGACAAGTAAAACCACATGGTCAAAAATGACACAAGTGTCGACTACCAAAGTGGGAAGTTGTCCATAGTACAAAATTGAGGACTTATAAAGGGTAACTCAAGTTTCATTCCATATTTGATCGCCCAAAAGTAGTTACAGCATACATGCTTACTATCAAAATTCAAAGTGATCGAAAATGAATTTAATAATAATATATGATATCTGATTTCGAATAAATTTAATTAAAATCCTAAACCAGTAAACAATCGAATAAACAAGTTTCTACAAAATGATATAAAATAGTAGGTACAATAAGTAACCTAAGCGAGAGTGAGTTTGGGTAAGACGGAAGATTTAGCGAAGCAGAAGCTGTTGTGCTTTTTCATGCTTCTAATTTCTTTATCCTTTTTAAATTGAAAGAAAGGAGTTTGTTGATTGCTGAATTTTACATTATCATATCCATCCAAACCGGAGGTTGTTTTAAAAACCGGGTTTAGAATCGACCCGATCGAGTCACCGGATTACCAGTTCAATTGGTTTGGCCACCAGGTTAATCCTGTTTTCCGCTTAAGTATATTGCAATATTTCGGCTCACCAAACATATATAGAACCTTTAATATTCAATACCTAACATACACAAAGCTAAAAATATTCAATACAAGTCACATAATAGGTTTATAAAACATATATTATATAACACCAACACACATACAATTCAACGACAATATAAGTTTTAAACTTAAAAATAAAAATATTCATCAACATGATTAATCTAAACTTATCATATATCATTGATGTTTTGCTTCATTAGTAAAAAGTGTTAAATTAGGCTCGACACGTTTATATTCGACCCGACTCTATCCAACCTAACTCGAGGTGATTTTAGCCGACCTGACCATTACCTAGTGAGCAATGACCTTAGCTTGTTCGCTGGGTCGGCCATTGAGTTGGTTCAATCTGATTTAATGAACACTCATATAGATAGCTTGTAGAAAACTGGTTCATAATAAAAATGAGCGTGCTATGTTTTCCGCATTGAAATGAATATGAAATGAAAAAGGAATAATCAAAGACCTTGGAAATCAAGGAATCATCAACCAAATCCTATTTTGCATCACATCTTTTGAATAATTGAATTTTGAAACATTTCCAGCAAAATTAGATTAGCAGAACGAACTCTTCTTCAAATATCTTCAAAACGCATCGAACAATTCAGATTCTCGTAATGGATAATCACAAGATTTCTCAAAGAGATAGAATAAGTAGGGCAAAAACCAATAGTGTAGAAGGAACCTTAATATGCTTATCAAAAGAAAGAGAAACCACATAATGTGTCAAACACATCGGATTCATACATACACGAATTCTCTGAACGGACGAAAAGGCATCTAAATGAATGACACGAATCAAGTATCGAAGTTCAAAAGAAAGTGATAATCCTCAGGAAATGAAACCTATAAGACAATACTACAAGGTCTCAAGGCATTGTAAACTTATGTTGCGTATCCTGATATATTTTCTAAATCTCCAGAATGAATGATCTTATAAATACTCAACTAAAATCAGATGTAGAAATTAGAGTGATGCGGAAGCAAGATACCTAACTAACATCTTATCATATAATCTACCCAATCCTCACCGGTCATAACTAAAGTTCCTACGGGAAGAAACCTAAAGCAAATCCATCCAAGGTTATTCCATGAGCTCCTAAAGTGCAAACCTAAGGGTCCAAATCTACACAGGCCATAATTTATGTACTATAAGTCACAGCCTGAGCTCTGATACCATAATTATAACACCCCAACCCGACACGGGTCAAAATGCCACATTATGGTGTCCATCAGAACAAACAAACGCAAGCGAAAGACTTATAAACATAAAAGTTACAAAGGTATTCTAATACAATAATGAAATACTAAATCTAAACAAGATGAAATCCAAAACTAATACAAAACAAACTAAATCTAATTGAAGCTAAAACCAAGTCTAATCCAGAAGCAAAAGGTATCAATCATCAGGGTAGTCCACTAAGAGCTCCTATGCACTCTTCACTCAAACCCAGCTTCCAACCTAAAACCTGCCGCAGGAAAAGAAATGCGGCTGAGCTTAAAAAAGCCCAGTGAACAGATATATAACAAAATGAATAATCGGAACGTATATAAGTATAAGAAAAAAAATCATAAGCTCCTGCTGAAACGAATATCATCTATCAAATGAATGAGAGATCAACGATCAATTGAACAACAATCATAAGTCAACTGAATGAAGCATAATAGAGATATCAAATGTGAGCATAATCAGAATCATAGAGCACGTATCAACAAAGGCTTGTCTACCCGAGACACTCGAATAGACACAAAGAACATAGGAAAGCCACGAGCCAACCTACCCGAGACATTCGAATAGATCTCAAATTACATAATCACATATCCGTCAATTCATAGGGTGTATATAGACGGGCGACCTCCAAGTACCAGACGTGAAAGGGGTACAAGGCACGTACAACCAGTCACAAAATCAAATCATATCATATCATCTCAAACATACCTAGGATGCATCCATACGCCCCCCACAAACAATCATACATATATCCAAAGTGGCCAAGTGATCACATATCATAACATAAACAGACGGGGACGTGGGGGACTAATCACACCGCCCCAGATAGTGTCTTGCCATTGGTGCCTCAATGACACGCCCATGGTACCTCCATGAGTAGACTAAAAACTCGGGCATCAGAACAGAACATATCAGAACAAACAAAGCAAGGCTATCCATAACAAAATGTTCCCAGAGCATGACAGAACAGAATGCTCCCAAAGCATAATATAACAGAATCTCGCAATCACATAATCATAATCAAAGTGGATAGCAAATCATAATCAAATCAGAGGTATCATAGCAAGGCTCATATCAAATAGATCATATCAACGAATCATATCAAATGGATCATATCAATCATATCAAATGGGGAACATAGCAATGGCATACTGAAAGGAATCTTAGCAGTGTCAAGGATCGAAAGAAAGTCATGAGAAGTCCCTACTGAAAAGGGATAGAATATCTGTACCTCAAACCGTAAATGAAACCATATCAGAAAACATAAGGATCGAAAGTTACTCCTTCTTCAGCGAATCTACACGAATTAATGATCGTCTTATTATTTATAAGCTCATTTTAAATCATTACTCATTTTAGGTTTCTTTCTATTTTTAGAAACTTCCCCTTTTTAGTAACTTGCCATGTTTAGTAAGTTTTCATATTTAGTAACTTTCCAAATTACTAACTTTCTATATTACAATGACAATTAATTAAACTTAAGGCTTAATATTACCAATATCGTAGTTTAGGGTTTAATGTGACAACTTGTCATAGTTTAGGGTTTATTTTGACAATTTCCAAAGATTAGTGTTAAACATGTAAATTAATTCCATTTATGAACACTTAGATTTTAGCACATGAATTGAACACCAAAATTCCTCTACGTAGTACCATGCATAATACACGACTTAGGATTGCATGTTTTAAATTTCCATTAATATTGATTCGAGCAAATATTAAAGGTACGTTATTTTAGAGTCGACATCTAGGATTTCTTAGTCTCGTTAATTGATCGATCACACAAGTATTTTGGGTGCGTCTTAGTCGAACTAGGGTCAACAAAGAGTGCTAAAACACAACATGAAACGGTCACAATCACGACTCAAACATAATCTATAACCCGACATAAACGCGACATGCAATTCTCAGGCACATTGACATGGATTCAACGAGCACAAACATCACCACATACTCACATAAAATCACAGCTTTCACCCTCGATTAAACCCCATCACACACGCCTAGGTTTTCTGTATCAGCACCTCATTTATGGCCATTATATTAGATACTTAGGACTTGTTTAGGTGTACTGTTTGTCGACTAAAAGCAGTTAACACAACACAAAACAATTTCCAATATACACGACACAAAAGCGGATCTGATGCCCACACTTTCTACCGGTTCAATACGACTCAACTTCACATGTTTATACACATATATTTAATACCACTCGAACTCACACACAGCCACACTTCATTCCCATGATTTCTTTTGTTTATTTCATCACACGACCCACACATGCATGTATTTCAACTGATATAAGCTCACACACACACACACACACACACACACACATATATATATATATATATATATATATATATATATATATATATATAAATAAATATATATATATATATATATATATATATATATATATATATATATATATATATATATATATTACACTCTTGTTTTAGATATTGTTACATGTGCATGCATGCGTCTTCTTCATTAGATTGGTTGAATTCCAGATTTTTGGTCATATAACAAAGATTGTATTATGGTGTTCGAATAGCCAGATTTTAACGTGCATGTTACTGATTCAAACAGCCCATTAGAACTCAAGTCGACATATGGACTATTATCATTTCATGTGTCGTTTTATAAGTTATTCATATCATGGTTTTAACGAAACAAACGATTAGATTCACATGTTATAAACGTATGTATAAAGATTGTACAAATGTTGAGTGAATGAAAACGGAGATGTCGATATACCTTAGGTCGGATTAAGAACGAAACAAGAACAAAGAACCCAAGATCGAAACCCTAGTCAAACCAAACCAAAGCCCAATCAAATACGGACCGCCGAACGTAACCCAAAAGTCTGCCAACTCGCGAACCGCCAACAAAACCAAATCTTTAATCCCACGCGAACTTGAACTGAACTCGGACACAAATCACAACCCCAAACGAACCCCGAACTAAAACAAACGTAACCAAAACCTCTAACGTATTGAAGCTGAAGCCACAACCTTCCATTTTTAAATATTGTAAAAAAAAATGTTTAGAAATCGTTTATGGTTTATTATGTACGTGGTGTGTATTAAGTAAATGGGTGAGATATTGTGGAACAGATAAATGAGATTGTGGAATTAGTCTAGGCACGAATGGGGAAAAATAAATGAAAGAGGTGCCGAGTATTTAAAAGTGCATGTTGTGTACAAATAACAAAATATATTGGGTCCTTATGTCACTTACAAAACGTGTGATAAGGACCCAATATATTTTATATCTTCATTTTAAACTTTCGTATCATATCCATGTGAATTTCGAATTAGGTAAAATGTTCATAAGGCTAGAAATGGTCCAACATATTATACAACGTGTGATAAGTATTTAAAAGTGCATGTTGTGTACAAATAACAAAATATATTGGGTCCTTATGTCACTTACAAAACGTGTGATATGTCTCAAAAATATAAGTTGTGTCATATCTTAGGTTGTAGTTCACAAACTTCGGAAATTTCAAATTATATGGGAGTTTTAGAAAAGACGGCTTTTCGGATTTTACAATTCTTCCCCTCTAAAAAGAAAATTTCGTTCGCGAAATTGATGTCGCAATAAAAATTAAACGGAGACATAGCGAATCACAAAAGAACGACATTAATTAATCTCATGCTCGAGGAGGTCCTTCCAACAGAATCTTCACAAATAGAATATTTTCTCATGACTCGATCCCGACAACAAGGATAGCCCCAGGCTCTCCATAACAAATCTTATCCAACGAATACGAAACATATGCATAGCAGATGACAGATGACAGATGACAGATGACAGATGACAGATGACAGATGAGAGATGACAGATGATAGTTGAAATCTCACAAAGAGATACATGAAAGTATGAAACACATATATTCCTACGAAACAACTACGAAGGTAGTGCTAACTAATAAAACTTCTCTAACTCCTACTAAATTCTGAACGAACAAAGGAACTTGCCAAAGTCGAAGGAGCACAAATCGAATTATCAAACGTATCAAGAGCCTCATAAAGAGATGGGTAATATATTCGTATCGACGATCAAAATCACAAATCAGAGTATCAAAACGTATCAGAAGGCATAACAGAATAGGTAGAATAATCGTATAGATAAGAATGAATCCAAGATCTGACATGTCGTGAACCTAAGCTTCCTCAAATGCCAAGACGTCTAGCTCTTCTAAACATCTTCTGGAAGCGAGTTGCAAAACGCGATTCTGTGTCACGATCACTACAGGCGCGCCATGTGACTTGAATGATCTTCTGTCGAAAGAATTCTCTGCCGACCTTCCAAGCAAGCCGTCTTAGTCAAAGTTCCACTATAACTCCACTCGTGTTGCCCTTCCTGTCTGTGCATGGAAATCACGGATGTAGTTCACCACCATCTTCCTACCATCCCGTCCAGCTCCTGCTTCAGGACTCTATACATATTAGTACAACTAAAATGAATAGAGTTGATAGAACTATGTGCTTTACTTCGAAACTGCTTTCTTCCGTCCTCTAACATAGCTAATCTTCTTCCTACCTTCTCCTAAGCTTCTTCATGGTTACCACAAATCACTCTCAAGTCATGTGTCATATATTTCACCTTCTACGGTGTTGATATAAATAAATGACTAAAAACGTTATTCATATATTTCGATATCTCTATGTTTTGATGATCACAAAACGAAAACTCATCAAACCAAAGATTATGACATAAACAAGTATTTAGTAGTAAATAATCACTTTTACCAATTAATCACTTAAGGTATGAATAAACAAAGTGTCTAAGGGATTATAAGATCAAAGGAATATTTTTTTGTTAATCACTAGATATTTATAAAATGTCACAAAACATTTTATATCTTTTGTAAAACATTTTTGGAATTAAAAGAATATGTTTAATTCATTACATATTTGTGAATTCAAATTTTCAACCAAAAATGACAAATCTAATCCAGAAAAATTCCCCTCACAAAAGGACAAGAAAATCCAACGTTCAGGAGGGCGGCCCCCTTAATTTTACTAGGCGACCCCCTTAATCATTAAGGGGACCGCCCCCTAATTAAGGGGACCGGCACGCTCCAGAACAGTATTTTCTGGCCCTATAAATATTGGATCATTCCACATATTTTTCTCACCTTTTTGCACTAAAAACTTTCTGATTTAAACATCCCTCTCCATCCTCTAAAAATCCTTTGATCTTATATACTTTGATCTTTGTTTCAAAGTGATTCAAGCCTCAACACTCAAGTGCAAAGAGAAGAATACTTCTATTAGAAGTATTACAACTTAGTATCATCTTGCTATCTAAGTTGTTTGTTTGTTTCATCTTGTTGATCTTTCATATTTTGGTGAATAAGGTGTATGTATTAGTTTGCTAGATTTAGTTGTAGAATCTAGAATTGTTGTAAGTGTAAAGTGGAGTTTGAAGTGAAGAAGTAGTGTTGGATAGTAGTGAAGATAGGATAGAGTGGAAATAGTGACTAGTAGTGAAGAAATTGAAGCTTCCAAGTGGAGAAGACTTGAAGGCATTAGTAGACTAAAGTTGTGAAGACTCTAGTGGCTTGAAGGTGCAAAGATATTATTGGTTTGAAGTTGTGAAGACATTGGTGCTTTGAAGTTGTGAAGTAGCAAGACATTGAAGTCGTGAAGTATTTTGTGAAGGCGTGAAGATACTCGTGGTGTGAAGACGTATTGAAGAAGTAAAAGGTGTGAAGAAGTTGTGGTGTGTTATTTGGTGTGAGATTGGTTCTAGCTACGATTAGAACTCGACATCTTGCTTTGTGTCGTTAATTGGTGTAAGCATTTGGTGTGTACGGTTTTCTCTGCCATAAGGGAGGTTATTGACTTAGTGAAGAAAACTCTCGAGTTCGGTGCTCGGGGAGTGGAGTAGGGCAAGGAAGGTGTCCTTGTAGCCGAACCACTATAAATCCTTTGTCTCTCGGTTTGATCTCTCCAACTCTCATTCTTTACTTATTTACTTACTTGCTTCTCGTACATTATTATTATTGTGTGTTGTGCATATATCGGTTTCACATAAAGATCAAACTAGGTTCCATTCAAAACATTAATTATACATTAGTAAATTAAAAGCATATACAATCAGTAAAACACATATACATATATAAATACAAACTTATAATCAAGTGAGATATATGAAATTATAATTTCTATTCAACACTTTAAATAAGTAGTATCTATGTGACATATGTGAATTAATTTGTATCTATACTTTAGCTTCAAAGGTTTTTGCAAATTATTATCAATTCTTTGAAAGTGAACTTTTATTAAACGAAAAAGACGCAAAACTATTCAACCCCCCCCCCCCCCCTTCTAGTTTTCCACATACGGTTCTAGTTGAACTGTTGCATAACCCAAATCTTCTTGTCTTGCATAAGGACATACCTAAGTCTCCTCCTGAAGTAGAACAATTCTCTTTCCAGCTCTTCCAAATTCTCCTCTCGTTCTTCCTCCCACAAAGTTACTCTTCGAGAATATTACTTAGAGCTTCTTCTAACGTAGAAATTCCAACACCATTTACGAAGATGATTCTCGTGTTTCTATTTCGTCTCTGAACATACTAATATGCCATACTATGACAATTTGTCCAAGTATTCATGAAAGACACGATTTACTAAATTCATAGGAATAGTCGGAGTAGTAACCAATACAATTGGCATCACAACCCTCATAAAGATTATAACGAATGCGGAAGACAATTCTAGGGACATCTTGCTCCTTCGCATAAAACATGATACGATTTAGCTTCTAGAAATCAATCCATAACTTCATGTCATCATCGTTCTTCTCCTTGAATAAAAACTGAAGCACCTCAAAGATATACTCTTGCATGGATAAAACTTCTTCCTAGAAGCTGGCTCTTCCATTCTTTCCCCTTCCACCGATGTCATTCAAAATGGAGTTCCAGAATTAGGCAAAACATCGCTCTTATACGGATAGAGTTCCCAATCAACTAACTTACTGTTCTCAGACACTGCTCAAAATAACATATGATCCCAATAAGTTCAAGTTATATGATGTAACTATTATCACGTTGGCCAGGCGTCATAATACTTGCATCATATACACATGCCTTTATTGCAATCACATTATATCTCGAGTCGTGACTAAACAAATTCTCATAACCAGATCAAAACAATTTCACGTTTGGATGATAATCTTAGTAGTTCATCAACGAACACATCATGAAATTTCAAGCAACCGAATAACTCTCAAGGCAAGATTCATCAAACGAAGTATCTTCACAACCGTGAGGGATTAACGTATGAGTTTCAAAACAAAGGTGATCATAATTATTTACCATGTTGGGAACCATGGCATAGAATTTTGAGTTTCTCAAATCTCCAACGATGAAAAATATAATATGACTATTGGTAGCATCTTGATGCTTAGTCAACGAATCCATATCCAGAATAATATTGAATCAAACATTTCCAGCAAAATTAGATTAGCAGAACGAACTCTTCTTCAAATATCTTCAAAACGCATCGAACAATTCAGATTCTCGTGATGGATAATCACAAGATTTCTCAAAGAGATAGAATAAGTAGGGCAAAAACCAATAGTGTAGAAGGAACCTTAATATGCTTATCAAAAGAAAGAGAAACCACAGAATGTGTCGAACACATCGGATTCATACATACACGAATTCTCTGAACGGACGAAAAGGCATCTAAATGAATGACACGAATCAAGTATCGAAGTTCAAAAGAAAGTGATAATCCTCAAGAAATGAAACCTATAAGACAAGACTACAAGGTCTCAAGGCATTGTAAACTTATGTTGCGTATCCTGATATATTTTCTAAATCTCCGGAATGAATGATCTTATAAATACTCAACTAAAAGCAGATGTAGAAATCAGAGTGATGCGGAAGCAAGATACCTAACTAACATCTTATCATATAATCTACCCAATCCTCACCGGTCATAACTAAAGTTCCTACGGGAAGAAACCTAAAGCAAATCCATCCAAGGTTATTCCATGAGCTCCTAAAGTGCAAACCTAAGGGTCCAAATCTACACAGGCCATAATTTATGTACTATAAGTCGCAGCCTGAGCTCTGATACCATAATTGTAACACCCCAACCCGACACGGGTCAAAATGCCACATTATGGTGTCCATCAGAACAAACAAACGCAAGCGAAAGACTTATAAACATAAAAGTTACAAAGGTATTCTAATACAATAATGAAATACTAACTCTAAACAAGATGAAATCCAAAACTAATACAAAACAAACTAAATCTAACTGAAGCTAAAACCAAGTCTAATCCAGAAGCAAAAGGTATCAATCATCAGGGTAGTCCACTAAGAGCTCCTATGCACTCTTCACTCAAACCCAGCTTCCAACCTAAAACCTGCCGCAGGAAAAGAAATGCGGCTGAGCTTAAAAAAGCCCAGTGAACAGATATATAACAAAATGAATAATCGGAACGTATATAAGTATAAGAAAAGAAATCATAAGCTCCTGCTGAAACGAATATCATCTATCAAATGAATGAGAGATCAACGATCAACTGAACAACAATCATAAGTCAACTGAATGAAGCATAATAGAGATACCAAATGTGAGCATAATCAGAATCATAGAGCACGTATCAACAAAGGCTTGTCTACCCGAGACACTCGAATAGACACAAAGAACATAGGAAAGCCACGAGCCGACCTACCCGAGACACTCGAATAGATCTCAAATCACATAATCACATATCCGTCAATTCATAGGGTGTACATAGAGGGGTGACCTCCAAGTACCAAACGTGAAAGGGGTACAAGGCATGTAAAACCAGTCACAAAATCAAATCATATCATATTGTAGAACCCTGTAAAAATTTCTTGTAATTAAATCGTTAATAAATAAATAATCCTTCGTTATTATTACTGAATCCTATTTTCTCGGAAAAATTTGAAATTTTTCTTATTATATTATTTTGACGATTATCACATAATAATATAATTCACGAAATGACGGAATTAATCCTCGACACGTTACTCGAAACCTAAACTTTTCATTTAATCCTAAACATATTTCCTAATCCTAATTATATTTCCTAAATATAATTAAATTTCCTAATCACCCTAATTAACCAAACGGACCCTTAATTACTCTAGCCTAACACCCTCGTTACTATTCACTAGCCCAACAACAAAAGCCCAAAATCCAAATCTTAATTTTTCATCCGATCGACTAGCACCAAGCCCCCCAAAACGCCTCGTTTAATCTCGTTTCTTACACACGACCCCCCAATATTTTTGCACCATCTCGTTCATCACCTAGCGAAATAATAGTGTGTCAAATTCCAAGTTCATTGGACGACGTTTGATACGGTTATAAATGGCAAAGTGATCGACCCATACACAACCAAATCGATATATAGTTTATTCAAAACTTAACCGTTTTGATTCCCGTTTGTTTCTAAATGTTCCTAATAATATTTCTGAGATGAATTTATGTTCAAATGTCGAAGATGACCAGTTATATGCAAGTAGTATACGATTTGGTAAATCGTATACATAGATATATATGTGTCGACATCAAGCATGAATCACCCAAACAATTTCCTCAATTTGTGCTCTCACATTCCATTGTATAGCAATATAAAAATCATCCTAGCCTAGTTCCCTGACATGCAATAGTGTACGTGAAGGTTTCTTAGAAAACTTTCTCACATACGTGTTATATATTGAAGCCATATATAACGTACATGCATGCACTTGCTCTTTACCATTCTCATACACTCTCACATAATAAATTCGTTCTTAAAACTACTCCTAAGGACCAGAGATCGATTGCTATATTGTTTGGACTCAAGAGAAAGGATATCGGGTTTGATATATACATATAACGTTTGGGTTATACATTGAACGAGATTTCCTTGTGTTCCATACTTTCACTCTCGACTCTCTATCACCTAAAAGGTGTTTGTAAGTCATTTCTATTTGTTTCCATTCCAAATCACACGTTAAATTTTAGTCATGCACCATATTTAGTTTGTTTCGATCGTATATCATTTTACATATATATATCATGCATATATTAACACTTAGTACACAAAACGTGACTAGCCTCTATCTTGGAAGGCCTAGGAGTCACGTAGCACACCAAGTTCACTTTAGTTTAAACGATACATGCATCACACGCACCTATTTTAAACCATGTCCATCGTATGAAAATTTGGTAAAATACTTAGTAATATTTCTAAGTTTTTCAAAATATATAATCGGTTCCCACAAGCTACAAACCATACGTATAACTTTAAATTTCACTTAACAAGAGTACTATATTATTTCATGACTCCATAGACCACCTAGAAAACTATCAATTTCATTTACACAACTTGTAAAAATACTCACGTTTTGACACCTAAATCGAGCCATATTGAATCGACAAGAACCAAGTTTTCAACTTCAAAATTCATATAAAAACTTAATCTTTTCGAGTGGGCTCAATTTAAGCCCAATAAGAATTTAAGATACGTAAGCCCACTGGGTCCATATGAAATGTTTTTATAATCATAAAAATAGCCCAAAGCTAGGCCCAAAACATTTTCCATGCCCTCGCCTCCAAAACTCTTAATGGGCCTTGTATTGTCTCGTTAAGGGCCCATAAGCTAAAAAATAAGCTTTTCAACAAATAAGCAGTTAAAATAAGCTTATTACTTATTTAATAAGCCTTGGAAAATTTTAGAAAATTTTTATAATTATTTTTGTAATTTTGGACTAAAAATGTAACGCGACGACACCTAGAGGGACTAAAAGTGTAAATATTGGAAAGAAAGGACTAAACCTGTAAAAACAGAAACTTAAGGGTAAAAATTGATGAAAGTTAATATTCTAAGCTTAGTATTGATTATTGGACAAATTAGAGGATTATAGTTGAAATTATTTATAAAAAGGACTAACGGTGTAACGCAAATGTCGTTAGAGTAAAAAAATGGTAAAAATTGGAAAAGGAGACAAAGACTAAACATAATCTATTTATCATTCTTATTTATTTTCTATTTTAGTAAATTTATTTCATATGCATCTAAACTTCATTTTTATTTATATATATTTATTATTTAACGTAACGTTAATAATATATATAACGATATTTCAAAAGTTAATATTTTACTTACGATTAAAAAGGTAAAACTTCGATGGATAATTTAAATATCATATTTTGTCATATCATGCATATCACAAGAATTACACTGCACATCACTTATTCGTCATAACGAATATTTATTATTCGTTATTCATTCGTATTTACCAAATCGTATTTGGTCAAATTCTCAAATAAATTTATTTATCAGGTTGTATTTCGAAGCCGTTATCATAAATTCGTCCGACTTTATTTTCTTCATTTCAGTATCAATCTAAGGTGAGTCATAGCCTCACATTTACTTATTTTCAAAACTCCGTGAGGGGGATACATGTTATAAACATATCGCAAGTAATTTTATGTATGCTTCCTGACTTGATATATGCCTAAGTTAGCTATTGTCAAAAAACCCTTAATCATGAGCCATTAATCACTGTTATGTGAATGCGAATATAATGAATAGATCTATTTAAGGTTTGACAGCCTGTCCCATTATTACTTGACGGAATGCCATTATGCATGTGGTTAGTCGTATTAGTCGTGATAATTATATTTGAGTAAAAATAGGAATTGGCAAATCACCTATTACACGAGGGCAAAATTATCATTGATTTGATAAACACCTCCGTTTTTACGGTATTTGTTAACGTTTGCGTGTCATGAGACTTAGAGCAATATATATACTGCAATATCAATATTGTAACACCCCCAAAATACCGCAGCAGAAGACTGTGTCACAGGGGTGCTACTTCATAATACAAAGTACAAGGTATAGAAAACGAACTCTAAATGAGACGTTTTGAAAAGTTACCACTCGATTAATAAATTCTGAGTTACAAACTTGAGATTCCAAAGTATGATACATAAATGTATACAAAGTTTTGAATGGTAAATGATAAAAGCGTAAGTCTTCAGAATATGCAGCTTGACTCTAAGTTCCACGCACTAGCTATCGTCTTACTAACCTGAGATAAACATGCTAAAGTGTCAACACAATGGTTGGTGAGTTCATAGAGTTTGTCTTAAAACAAGTATGAAAAGAGTAGGGGCTATGACTCACCTTAAGCTTATGTAATGAGAAATGAAAGTGGTAGTCGAATCGCGAAAGTCTCTAAGAGCAGCCTATAATAGAACGTTGCGACTTAGGTTTGGAGTAACGTCTAAGAATACGAAAAATTGCCTATATATGTCTTGCATAATGTTCATGATGCAGTACTTTAGTATATAGTGTAAGTCTTTGAATATAAATGGTCTATGAAACATGTATAGGTTGTAAATCTCTTACTACCGTTCGGGCCGACATAATTCAGAAGTCATGGAGTAAACGTTCGAGGAGCCAGGACACTTTAATTCGTAAATCCACAACTCATCTCGACGGCTTACTCAATGAACTCCTCACATGAGGCTCCCTACTATTGTAGTATTTGATAACATATATATATATATATATATATATATATATATATATATATATATATATATATAAGCTTTTTGATCTTTAATAGTTATATGGTCTTTAGCCGTGGCTTTGCCGTGACCTTGGTCATTGTTACCATGATCTTGAGACTCAACCTTGGCTTTAGCCATGGTTGTGGTCTTGGCTTTAGGTCATTAGACCTCTTGGTCTCATCTAATTATAATGATTATATAGTAACTTTGGTCTAAAAATGGGCTGTTAAGAATTTGAAGAAATTTATCACTCAGAAAGCGTTTTCAGGGCTCGAGCTTCTTTATACCTGAACGAAAACGTCGTTCCGGACAACTTTCGTGTTTTAACTTTTTGATGAATCGGACCAGAAGTGGGACTTTCAAAATCATAATTTGATCAGAATGCTATTTAGGCAGTTTTGCCGTTTTGGTTTCGCTAACTTCAAATGGTCATAACTTTTGACTCGTGTACTCGTTTTGGGTGATTCAAATTGCTATGTTTTCCTTGTTAAGTCCTCTTTAACAGTAAGTAAGTGTCAAATATCAAAGTTATACTATTGTGGTCGTGGTTCTCCATAAAAATCACTAGTTTGCTTGTTTACTTGTCATAAGTTAACATATGTATACCAATATTTGTTTTATCCATTTTTAAACATCATGAACACAATACAAAGACCATATATAGCATGAAAGAAACATAATAAGCATGAAATGATATTGAGCAAGAAAGTGTATAAGGGTTTGCTTACAACTTTTGGCTTTCTCTTAAGAAAGGACGTCAAGTATAGAACTAGGACACTAAACCTAATCTTGTAAACCCTTCACCATAACTCTTGTAACCCTTGCTAGCCTTGATCTAACCCTTGTGAAAACCATTTAACTTCAGCCCTAGTAACCTTGTGTAGCTCCTAATTCAACCATGGAATCACCAAACAAACTTAAGAACTAGGTAGAGAATACTAAGACCTTGAACTTTGTAATGTAACTTGTATATTGAAGATCAAAGGATCATGGTGCTATGAATAAAGAGTGTGGCGTTTTTGTGGTGAAAAGATGAAGGTATGAGCTTATATTTATAGCATGAAGAGGAGGTTAGGAAGGTGTCTAGGAAGGTTCATTGAGGAGGTTAGTTTTTAGGATATTTTTGCTAAACTTGGAGACAAAGTTGTAAATAATATTGATCTAATGGCTAAAGTTATGAGATCATGCCACAAGTGTGAATCCTCCCCCCCCCCCCCCTAAGTCGTTCATATAGAGATAAGGGTGACTAGATGCAAAAACTTGGTATTATCCTACTTATGTAGCTAGTTTTGGACCCGTAAATTGCTAACCGTAAGTTGTTAAGTCACGAAACGTAAAACCGGGTATCCTAAAAATATGAAACTTATAAATATGGTTAAACATGTCAATATACTCCATAATAAAATATAAAATGAGTGGTAGGTTCTATCGGGTGCTAAAACCCTGCTAAAAACTGGAAACACGGGTCTAAAACGCGTAATTCGCGTAAAACGCTGAACTGAAAAACGTAAAATTCCGAAACTTTTGGAATTGTCCTAAAATGATAGAAAATCATATTTCTATTGTTTATAATGTTTTATGGGTATATCGGGATGCTGGAAGGACGTTTAAACCTAAAAGTAAATCTCGGACACGGCTTTGTGATTTTTGCAGAAATGATCCGACGAGCGTGAAACTCTCGGATTATCGTTAAAATAGTTTAACTTACGAGAATATGAAATAAAAATTTCTGAGATGAATAGTGAAAAGTGAATAGTAAAAAGTGAATAGTAAAAGTGAATAGTAAAAAGTGAATAGTGAAATTTTTGAGAATAAAAGTTAACCTGAAATTGCGAATTGTTACAGTCTCTACCCCTTAAGGAGAACTTCGTCCCGAAGTTCAGTTGATGTTAACTACTTACGGTGTGTCTAAGAGAATTCGGGATCTCTAAAATAGTCGTGTTTACTCTGATTCATCTAAGATTCTGGTTAAGGAGTTGAATCGGCTACAATTAAGCCCACTTATTTATAACACATTACTTACATAAAGAAGCGTCCAAATTTATGTAAGTAAGGTCTCATAAACTTATGGTTCGGTGATTTACAATTTCTTTATTTAACTGAAGAGGCGTCCCAATCCATTTAAATAAGGAGATTCTAAATTATCCTACTTAAGAATTTCCGACACAAAATCCGCCTTCTGAGGCCGATAGTAAGATAATCAAGCCATCAAATCCCTAAAGCTAAGCAATAATATTATTTAACTCAAATCTTGTGTCTAATCAAACAAGAACTGTCACAAGATCAAGTTAACTAATTAATTATTACTGAGCTCCATGTTTTTAACGACTCGACGAATCTCTGGGGCTCCTTATAATACTAAAGTCACATCATCTAACAGCGTGGAACTAAGCAAACCTCTAACCAAAAAGCATATGTGTATGTATTGTGTGTAAGGCAAATAAAGAGGAATGTCCCAACGTATATAACAGTTATAGTCTAGGCACTAAATGCAACCTAGTTCTCTATAACCAAGGCTCTGGTACCAATCTGTAACACCCCCAAAATACCGCAGCGGAAGACTGTGTCACAGGGGTGCTACTTCATAATACAAAGTACAAGGTATAGAAAACGAACTCTAAATGAGACATTTTGAAAAGTTACCACTCGATTAATAAATTCTGAGTTACAAACTTGAGATTCCAAAGTATGATACATAAATGTATACAAAGTTTTGAATGGTAAATGATAAAAGCGTAAGTCTTCAGAATATGCAGCTTGACTCTAAGTTCCACGCACTAGCTATCGCCTTACTAACCTGAGATAAACATGCTAAAGTGTCAACACAATGGTTGGTGAGTTCATAGAGTTTGTCTTAAAACAGTTGAAAAGCCTTAAAAGAATATTCGCACAGCAAAGGCATCGTGAATCCACTCAGTTGCAACTCCCGCCATAAGAGACTTGCAACCTGTGTGTTCACAACCCACTGCTAACATATAGTATAATAAAGACATGTATAAGTTTATCAAAACAATTAAGCAATTAGTCGTGAGTCTACACTTCATCTCCGAAGACCTCACGTTTATGATGTATCCAACATTCGCAAATGTTAGGATGTATCAATAGCCTCAATGGTCATCCAAGGTCTTAATTTAGAGCCACCAGAAGTCTCAATGGTCATCCAGCAACTAAATCTGGAGCCACTGGCAGTAACACAATCAAGTATAACGCAGGTAAGTATAACACAATCATGTATGTATGAAATCAAGTATAATGCGATCAAGTATAAGACAATTATGTATAGAACAATCAAGTATAATGCGATCAAGTATTTGTACAAGTAAGCAAGTAGTTGAGCATGTATCCCCCCCAAGAGTTAAAACAAGTATGAAAAGAGTAGGGGCTATGACTCACCCTAAGCTTATGTAATGAGAAATGAAAGTGGTAGTCGAATCGCGAAAGTCTCTAAGAGCAGCCTATAATAGAACGTTGCGACTTAGGTTTGGAGTAACGTCTAAGAATACGAAAAATTGCCTATATATGTCTTGCATAATGTTCATGATGCAGTACTTTAGTATATAGTGTAAGTCTTTGAATATAAATGGTCTATGAAACATGTATAGGTTGTAAATCTCTTACTACCGTTCGGGCCGACATAATTCAGAAGTCATGGAGTAAACGTTCGAGGAGCCAGGACACTTTAACTCGTAAATCCACAACTCATCTCGACGGCTTACTCAATGAACTCCTCACATGAGGCTCCCTACTATTGTAGTATTTGATAACATATATATATATATATATATATATATATATATATATAAGCTTTTTGATCTTTAATAGTTATATGGTCTTTAGCCGTGACCTTGGTCATTGTTACCATGATCTTGAGACTCAACCTTGGCTTTAGCCATGGTTGTGGTCTTGGCTTTAGGTCATTAGACCTCTTGGTCTCATCTAATTATAATGATTATATAGTAACTTTGGTCTAAAACTGGGCTGTTAAGAATTTGAAGAAATTTATCACTCAGAAAGCGTTTTCAGGGCTCGAGCTTCTTTATACCTGAACGAAAACGTCGTTCCGGACAACTTTCGTGTTTTAACTTTTTGATGAATCGGACCAGAAGTGGGACTTTCAAAATCATAATTTGATCAGAATGCTATTTAGGCAGTTTTGCCGTTTTGGTTTCGCTAACTTCAAATGGTCATAACTTTTGACTCGTGTACTCGTTTTGGGTGATTCAAATTGCTATGTTTTCCTTGTTAAGTCCTCTTTAACAGTAAGTAAGTGTCAAATATCAAAGTTATACTATTGTGGTCGTGGTTCTCCATAAAAATCACTAGTTTGCTTGTTTACTTGTCATAAGTTAACATATGTATACCAATATTTGTTTTATCCATTTTTAAACATCATGAACACAATACAAAGACCATATATAGCATGAAAGAAACATAATAAGCATGAAATGATATTGAGCAAGAAAGTGTATAAGGGTTTGCTTACAACTTTTGGCTTTCTCTTAAGAAAGGAAGTCAAGTATAGAACTAGGACACTAAACCTAATCTTGTAAACCTTTCACCATAACTCTTGTAACCCTTGCTAGCCTTGATCTAACCCTTGTGAAAACCATTTAACTTCAGCCCTAGTAACCTTGTGTAGCTCCTAATTCAACCATGGAATCACCAAACAAACTTAAGAACTAGGTAGAGAATACTAAGACCTTGAACTTTGTAATGTAACTTGTATATTGAAGATCAAAGGATCATGGTGCTATGAATAAAGAGTGTGGCGTTTTTGTGGTGAAAAGATGAAGGTATGAGCTTGTATTTATAGCATGAAGAGGAGGTTAGGAAGGTGTCTAGGAAGGTTCATTGAGGAGGTTAGTTTTTAGGATATTTTTGCTAAACTTGGAGACAAAGTTGTAAATAATATTGATCTAATGGCTAAAGTTATGAGATCATGCCACAAGTGTGAATCCTCCCCCCCCCCCCCCTAAGTCGTTCATATAGAGATAAGGGTGACTAGATGCAAAAACTTGGTATTATCCTACTTATGTAGCTAGTTTTGGACCCGTAAATTGCTAACCGTAAGTTGTTAAGTCACGAAACGTAAAACCGGGTATCCTAAAAATATGAAACTTATAAATATGGTTAAACATGTCAATATACTCCATAATAAAATATAAAATGAGTGGTAGGTTCTATCGGGTGCTAAAACCCTGCTAAAAACTGGAAACACGGGTCTAAAACGCGTAATTCGCGTAAAACGCTGAACTGAAAAACGTAAAATTCCGAAACTTTTGGAATTGTCCTAAAATGATAGAAAATCATATTTCTATTGTTTATAATGTTTTATGGATATATCGGGATGCTGGAAGGACGTTTAAACCTAAAAGTAAATCTCGGACACGGCTTTGTGATTTTTGCAGAAATGATCCGACGAGCGTGAAACTCTCGGATTATCGTTAAAATAGTTTAACTTACGAGAATATGAAATAAAAATTTCTGAGATGAATAGTGAAAAGTGAATAGTAAAAAGTGAATAGTAAAAGTGAATAGTAAAAAGTGAATAGTGAAATTTTCGGGAATAAAAGTTAACCTGAAATTGCGAATTGTTACAAATATTTTCAAACTGATTGTATTTTCCAATACAATCTTACTTGTGTATCAAAATGATTATTAAATTCAAACTCTATGATATCACTCAACATTTTTGTTGACTTTTAAGCATGTATCTCAGGTATTTAGCAGTGGAAGCAAGCATGGAACGGGCGGCAAAAACTTCAAAACTTGTCTACTTTATTTCAATAATTGTGTAAAATAAAGGATGTTTGATTTAATTCAAAACATCAAGACTTTTATTATAATACTCTGATAAGGACCTCTTGTATTTGAATTTTTATAAATGAAATTATGTTTTAAAACGTCTCTTTCAAGCCGTTTTCTATCATTATGACTTCGATCCTCACCGTAACACCCTAATTACTATTCCGCTGCCGCATTTCAAATTAGCGGGTGTTACAGATTGGTATCAGAGCCATAGTTATAGAGAACCAAATGTTTTCAAACATTGAACTATAACCACACTTTCAAATAAATTAAATTTACACCATATTAATTTTTGCCCGCCGTGCCTGCTTGCTACCATATTCAGTAAGTTAATCATTAAGCTATGATACTTTGATCTTGATATGTTAGAATTTTGTATTCTTTGACGACAATAAATTCTTATTCTGCATTATTTATGAATTATTACAGTATTATTTCAATATGAGTATATCAGAATCCGACTCTGATATTTCCGTCGCGTCCGTTACTTCGTCTGTTTATCGTTCTACCTTTGTACCTGACGCTGTTTCCCAAGAAACAGAACCCTTCGAGCAAGACGAAATTGTTACAACGCCTGGAAATCCCGATGTTTTGATTTTACCAACACATACACCATTACCACGTCATGAATTCGATTCATATGCACCCGATCACCTACTCAATCTTTTTAGCCAAACTTATCCATATATTTTTCACCCTAGAGAACAAATTCCTGAGGAAGATATACCTACATCCAGCCGACTTCGTATTTCTGATTCTACTCCTCCACTTTCACCATCATTACCCTATCCTCCTGGTTTTACTCCCCCAGCTCATATCAATGAAACTGGCGAGAGTGCTAGGATGGAAATTTCCTCTACTCTTTCACCTTCTGTAGTAGTGACGCGTTTGGAGCATCACGAAGAACAGATAGACTCACTTCTCCAGATGATTGATTATTCATCATTTGACCATTCGGATACTATCCACAACACCTTACATAACCTTATAGCCAATAGGATAGAGTTGCAGCAGGGGTTAGCTCAGATACATTCGGATATCTCTGAGACACGTTCTTGGGAAGCCCAGCTTGCACACCGAAGAGCTGATACATTGGAAAACCTTGTAGGAGATATGCAGATTCAACATCATACCGAGATGCAGGAGCTCCGAACTCAGATCTTAGAGATGGGAGGACATGTGGACATACCTAATCATTAGAGGCAGTTAGTATTTGTACTAGTAATAAGGCATCTAAGCCTGCCGCATGTGGCAATTAATAAAGAATCTTGTATCGTTTTGTTATGAAAACTCAACTGATCAAGTTATTAATGTTATGCTGTTGGTTGTGATATTACTATATACAAATGTTAATTTATGCTTATGGTTGTTCATGTGTATTATAAATGCATCTAACATATCGGAATAATTATGATTGTTGTATCGAAATAAAAACTACATATGGTGCCCAATTATTGTTAAGAATCATAAATATTCATTTCCCTACTTCACAAGATCCTTTAAACAAAGTTATTGTTTAAAATTCTAAATGCTATATTTTTGTATTATTAATAGAAAAATGGAGCATGCAAGTAGCGAAAATTCCAACCCGGAAGTGATCATGACCCCCACTGAGGTTCAAAGAATGATTGCTGAGGGAATATCTGCAGCTCGTGAAGCGGATCGTTTGAATAACATCAATGGAGCAAATCGTGAAGCTAATACATTTACTCCTCGTAATTGTACTTACAAGGACTTCATGACTTGCAAGCCAACAAACTTCAAAGGAATTGAAGGAGTTACTGAAATGGACCATTGGTTTGAGCATACTGAGACAGTCTTCAAGAGGAGTGGTTGTTCTGAGAATAGCAAAGTTACCTTTGCTACAGGAACTCTTCAAGGAGAAGCACTATCGTGGTGGAACACTACTGCGAATGCTATGGGTCAGGATGAAGCTTTCAAACTTTCTTGGAATGAGTTGAAGAATAAGATGCTTAAGAAGTATTGTCCAAGGACAGAGATCAGAAAACTAGAGGATGAATTTCATCAGCCAGTAGTAAGGTACAATGATCTGAAGACATACGACAGAAAGTTTCTGGAGTTGTCGGTATTATGCCCAACAATAGTACCCGATGTTGAACAAGCATTGGAGAAATATGTGGAAGGACTGCCACCATCTATTGAAGGGGATGTTACCGCATCGAATCCACAGACAGTAGAAGAAGCTATGGGACTTGCACAGAGATTGTTAACCCGGGTGATCAAAAGAGGTTCTACCTCCGTGATCAATGAGCATAAGAGAAGTGCTGACAACCGTGGGAACAACAATAGCAACAACCGCAGCTACAACAACAGCTACAGTGGTAATAGGAGCTACAACAACAACAATCAAAGCAGCAACCGCAACAGAGATCAACAACAGAACCGTAGTAATCATCATCAGCAACAGAATCGTCGACAAGAAGCTACCAGAGCTTATGCAGCAGTGCCTGCAGAAAGTAAAGGTTATGCCGGAACTCTACCCCCATGTAACAAGTGCAACATGCATCATACCGGAGCATGTAAGGCTACTTATGGCAACTGCAGAAGAATTGGTCACATGACAAGGGACTATCGAGCAACTGGAGCCAACACACAACCGATAGCAGTAAAGTGCCATGGTTGTGGTGAGGTTGGACATTACAGAACTCAATGTCCAAAGAATGTCAATAATGTTGCCCGAGGAAGAGCATATGTACTTGGTGATGAAAACACAACGCAGAATTCTGATGTTGTTACGGGTACGTTCCTATTAAATCAACAAGATGCTAAGATATTATTTGATTTAGGAGCAGATAAAAGTTTTGTGTCTACTTCGTTTGCCGCAATTCTAAATATTACTCCTATAGAATTAGATACTATCTATGAAATAGAATTAGCAGATGGAAATATTCTAAGTACCAATACCCTAATCGAAAATTGCACCTTAACTTTTCTAAGTAAATCTTTCCCTATCAATCTTATGCCCATCCAATTGGGAAGTTTTGATGTCATCATTGGTATGGATTGGTTATCTACACACTGTGCCAGAATAATTTGTGACGAGAAAGTCATCCAAATTCCATTCGACGGTGAAACCTTAATCATCCAAGGTGATAAACCTAAAACTTCGTTCAATATTATTTCGTACGCCAAGACGATGAAATACATAAGCAAAGGATGCCATGTATTTCAAATTCAAGTAACGGGAGGAGAAACAAAAGAAAAGAAGAAACAACTTGATGAAGAACCAGTTGTAAAAGAATTTTCTGATGTATTTCCCGAAGACTTACCTGGAATCCCACCAACCCATCAAGTAGAATTTCGCATCGATTTAGTGCCTGGAGCAGCACCAGTTGCAAAAGCACCATATCGATTAGCACCCTCCGAAATGAAAGAATTATCTGAACAATTGAAAGAACTATCAGATAAAGGATTCATTCAACCAAGCTCATCCCCTTGGGGAGCACCAATCCTATTCGTCAAAAAGAAAGATGGAACGTTCCGAATGTGTATCGATTACAGGGAGTTGAACAAACTCACGGTGAAGTATCGATATCCATTACCAAGGATCGACGATCTATTTGACCAATTACAAGGATCAAGTGTTTACTCAAAAATCGATCTAAGATCAGGATATCATCAATTAAGAGTTAGGGAAGAGGACATTCCCAAGACAGCTTTTCGAACATGATACGGACATTATGAATTTCAAGTAATGCCATTTGGTCTTACCAATGCACCAGCTATATTCATGGATTTAATGAACCGAGTATGCAAGCCATACTTGGATAAATTCGTTATTGTGTTCATTGATGATATTTTAATCTATTCGCGCAATAAATAAGAGCATGCCGAACACTTAAGGACTATTTTGGAGTTACTTAAGAAAGAAAAGTTGTACGCCAAGTTTTCCAAATGTGATTTTTGGATTTCTACCGTTCAATTTTTAGGCCATATCATCAACAACCAAGGTATCCATGTAGATCCTGCGAAGATAGAAGCAGTTAAAGGTTGGACGTCACCCACCACTCCAACCGAAATCCGTCAATTTTTAGGTCTAGCCGGTTACTAACGGAGATTTATAGAAGGTTTCTCAAAGATTGCAAAACCTTTGACGGAACTAACCCAGAAGAATAAGAAGTATATCTGGGAAGAGAAGCAAGAATCAGCATTTCAACTGCTGAAATAGAAGCTTTGTGAAGCACCAATATTAGCATTACCGGAAGGAAATGAGGACTTTGTAGTGTATTGTGACGCATCTCATCATGGTTTAGGTGTGATACTAATGCAAAGAGACAAAGTTATAGCCTATGCTTCACGACAGCTAAAGAAGAATGAAGAAAATTACACCACTCATGATCTAGAATTAGGAGCAGTAGTTTTTGCTCTTAAGATATGGAGACATTACCTATACGGTACAAAGTGTACGGTTTTCACCGATCACAAGAGTCTACAGCATATACTAGATCAGAAGGAGCTGAACATGAGACAATGAAGATGGTTAGAATTATTCAACGACTACGACTGTGAAATTCGTTACCATCCTGGTAAAGCGAATGTAGTAGCCGATGCGTTGAGTATAAAAGATAGAATTAAACCTCTTAGAGTTCGATCTCTAGGAATGACAATTCATTCGCCACTTCCAGCTCAAATCATCAAAGCTCAAAAGAAGCTCTACAAGAAGAAAACCGGCAATATGAGAAAATTGACAGAAGGTCAAACCTGGAAGATCAGGTTGACAGAATGCCAAATAATGAAAAAGAATTTGTGAGAAGAAATGATGGGATGTTATGTTTTAAGGAAAGATATTGGATTCCTCTCTTCAGAGGTATTCGAGACCTTATCATGCATGAATCTCATAAATCCAAATATTCTATTCATCCCGGTTCCAACAAGATGTACCAAGATATTAAGAAGAATTATTGGTGGCCAAATATGAAAGCTGATATCGCAGAGTATGTTGGTAAATGTTTAACATGTTCTAGAGTAAAGGCAGAGACTCAGAAACCATCAGGATTACTCGTGCAACCAGAAATTCCGGTCTGGAAATGGGAACGAATCACCATGGATTTTATTACCAAATTACCAAAGACTTCGACCGGATTAGACACAATCTGGGTTATCATCGATCGATTAACCAAGTCTGCACATTTTCTACCAATCAAGGAAACTGACGAGATGGAAACACTCGCTCAGTTGTATTTTAAGGAAATTGTGATTAGACATAGGGTTCCAATATCTATTATTTCTGATAGAGATAGCCGATTCACCTCAAGATTTTGGGAATCTTTACAGAAATCTCTTGGTACTCGGTTAGATATGAGCACCGCTTATCATCCGCAAACCGATGGACAAAGTGAAAGAACAATCCAAACCTTAGAAGATATGCTCCGAGCATGTGTGATTGATTTCGGAAAAGGTTGGGATAGACACTTGCCAATAGTTGAATTCTCATACAATAACAGCTACCATGCCAGGATAAAGGCTGCACCTTTTTAGGCACTGTACGGAAGGAAGTGCAGATCACCAGTCTGTTGGACAGAAGTTGGTGATATGCAACTCACCGGACCAGAGCTAATACATGACACTACAGAGAAGATATTCCAAATCAAGCAACGCTTGCAAGCTGCTCGTGACAGACAGAAGAGTTATGCTGATGTCAGGAGAAAGCCTATGGAATTTCAAGTAGGAGACAGAGTCATGTTGAAAGTTTCTCCCTGAAAAGGAATGATTCGTTTTGGAAGACGTGGAAAGTTAAATCCGAGGTACATTGGACCTTTCAAAATTCTGGAGAGAATTGGTTCAGTTGCTTATAAGTTAGAACTTCCGGAAGAACTCAGTAGGGTACATCCTACGTTTCACGTATCACAACTCAAGAAATGTTTGTCTGACGAAACTCTCGTCATTCCACTAAAAGAGATTAGATTGGATGACAAACTAGTGTTCACAGAAGAGCCTGTGGAAATAATGGATAGAGAAATAAAACAACTCAAACAGAATCGTATCCCCATTGTAAAGGTTAGATGGGACTCAAAGCGAGGACCAACTTACACATGGGAAAGAGAAGATAGATTCCGTGAGAAATATCCACATTTATTTTCATAGAACGCACTTGTTAGATTTCTTAAAATCGAATTTCGGGAAGAAATTCATAATGACAAGTGGGTACTGTAGAACCCTGTAAAAATTTCTTGTAATTAAATCGTTAATAAATAAATAATCCGTCGTTATCATTACTAATTCCCATTTTCTCGGAAAATTTTCAAAATTTTTCTTATTATATTATTTTGACGATTATCACAAAATAATATAATTCACGAAATGACGGAATTAATCCTCGACATGTTACTCGAAACCTAAACTTTTCATTTAATCCTAAACATATTTCCTAATCCTAATTATATTTCCTAAATATAATTAAATTTCCTAATCACCCTAATTAACCAAACGGACCCTTAATTACTCTAGCCCAACACCCTCGTTACTATTCACTAGCCCAACAACAAAAGCCCAAAATCCAAATCTTAATTTTTCATCCGATCGACTAGCACCAAGCCCCCCAAAACGCCTCGTTTAATCTCGTTTCTTACACACGACCCCCCCCCCCCCAATATTTTTGCACCATCTCGTTCATCACCTAGCCAAATAATAGTGTGTCAAATTCCAAGTTCATTGGACGACGTTTGATACGGTTTTAAATGGCAAAGTGAGCGACCCATACACAACCAAATCGATATATAGTTTATTCAAAACTTAACCGTTTTGATTCCCGTTTGTTTCTAAATGTTCCTAATAATATTTCTGAGATGAATTTATGTTCAAATGTCGAAGATGACCAGTTATATGCAAGTAGTATACGATTTGGTAAATCGTATACATAGATATATATGTGTCGACATCAAGCATTAATCACCCAAACAATTTCCTCAATTTGTGCTCTCACATTCCATTGTATAGCAATATAAAAATCATCCTAGCCTAGTTCCCTGACATGCAATAGTGTACGTGAAGGTTTCTTAGAAAACTTTCTCACATACGTGTTATATATTGAAGCCATATATAACGTACATGCATGCACTTGCTCTTTACCATTCTCATACACTCTCACATAATAAATTCGTTCTTAAAACTACTCCTAAGGACCAGAGATCGATTGCTATATTGTTTGGACTCAAGAGAAAGGATATCGGGTTTGATATATAAGTATAACGTTTGGGTTATACATTGAACGAGATTTCCTTGTGTTCCATACTTTCACTCTCGACTCTCTATCACCTAAAGGGTGTTTGTAAGTCATTTCTATTTGTTTCCATTCCAAATCACACGTTAAATTTTAGTCATGCACCATATTTAGTTTGTTTCGATCGTATATCATTTTACATATATATATCATGCATATATTAACATTTAGTACACAAAACGTGACTAGCCTCTATCTTGGAAGGCCTAGGAGTCACGTAGCACACCAAGTTCACTTTAGTTTAAATGATACATGCATCACACGCACCTATTTTAAACCATGTCCATCGTATGAAAATTTGGTAAAATACTTAGTAATATTTCTAAGTTTTTCAAAATATATAATCGGTTCCCACAAGCTACAAACCATACGTATAACTTTAAATTTCACTTAACAAGAGTACTATATTATTTCACGACTCCATAGACCACCTAGAAAACTATCAATTTCATTTACACAACTTGTAAAAATACTCACGTTTTGACACCTAAATCGAGCCATATTGAATCGACAAGAACCAAGTTTTCAACTTCAAAATTCATATAAAAACTTAATCTTTTCGAGTGGGCTCAATTCAAGCCCAATAAGAATTTAAGATATGTAGGCCCACTGGGTCCATATGAAATGTTTTTAGAATCATAAAAATAGCCCAAAGCTAGGCCCAAAACATTTTCCATGCCCTCGCCTCCAAAACTCTTAGTGGGCCTTGTATTGTCTCGTTAAGGGCCCATAAGCTAAAAAAATAAGCTTTTCAACAAATAAGCAGTTAAAATAAGCTTATTACTTATTTAATAAGCCTCGGAAAATTTTAGAAAATTTTTATAATTATTTTTGTAATTTTGGACTAAAAATGTAACGCGACGACACCTAGAGGGACTAAAAGTGTAAATATTGGAAAGAAAGGACTAAACCTGTAAAAACAGAAACTTAAGGGTAAAAATTGATGAAAGTTAATATTCTAAGCTTAGTATTGATTATTGGACAAATTAGAGGACTATAGTTGAAATTATTTATAAAAAGGACTAACTGTGTAACGCAAATGTCGTTAGAGTAAAAAAATGGTAAAAATTGGAAAAGGAGACAAAGACTAAACATAATCTATTTATCATTCTTATTTATTTTCTAGTTTAGTAAATTTATTTCATATGCATCTAAACTTCATTTTTATTTATATATATTTATTATTTAACGTAACGTTAATAATATATATAACGATATTTCAAAAGTTAATATTTTACTTACGATTAAAAAGGTAAAACTTCGATGGATAATTTAAATATCATATTTTGTCATATCATGCATATCACAAGAATTACACTGCACATCACTTATTCGTCATAACGAATATTTATTATTCGTTATTTATTCGTATTTACCAAATAGTATTTTGTCAAATTCTCATATAAATTTATTTATCAGTTTGTATTTCGAAGCCGTTATCATAAATTCATCCGACTTTATTTTCTTCATTTCAATATCAATCTAAGGTGAGTCATAGCCTCACATTTACTTATTTTCAAAACTCCGTGAGGGGGATACATGTTATAAACAGATCGCAAGTAATTTTTTGTATGCTTCCTGACTTGATATATGCCTAAGTTAGCTATTGCCAAAAGACCCTTAATCATGAGCCATTAATCACTGTTATGTGAACGCGAATATAATGAATAGATCTATTTAAGGTTTGACAGCCTGACCCATTAATACTTGACGGAATGCCATTATGCATGTGGTTAGTCGTATTAGTCGTGATAATTATATTTGAGTAAAAATAGGAATTGGCAAATCACCTATTACACGAGGGCAAAATTATCATTGATTTGATAAACACCTCCGTTTTTACGGTATTTGTTAACGTTTGCGTGTCATGAGACTTAGAGCAAAAACTTCAAAACTTGTCTACTTTATTTCAACAATGGTGTAAAATAAAGGATGTTTGATTTAATTCAAAACATCAAGACTTTTATTATAATACTCTGATAAGGACCTCTTGTATTTGAATTTTTATAAATGAAATTATGTTTTAAAACGTCTCTTTCGAGCCATTTTCTATCATTATGACTTCGATCCTCACCGTAACACCCTAATTACTATTCCGCTGCCGCATTTCAAATTAGGGGGTGTTACACATATCATCTCAAACATACCTAGGATGCATCCGTACGCCCTCCACAAACAATCATACATATATCCAAAGTGGCCAAGTGATCACATATCATAACATAAACAGAAGGGGACGCCGGGGACTAATCACACCGCCCCAGATAGTGTCATGCCATTGGTGCCTCAATGACACGCCCATGGTACCTCCATGAGTAGACTAAAAACTCGGGCATCAGAACAGAACATATCAGAACAAACAAAGCAAGGCTATCCATAACAAAATGCTCCTAGAGCATGACAGAACAGAATGCTCCTAGAGCATAATATAATAGAATCTCGCAATCACATAATCATAATCAAAGTGGATAGCAAATCAGAGGTATCATAGCAAGGCTCATATCAAATAGATCATATCAACGAATCATATCAAATGGATCATATAATCATATCAAATGGGGAACATAGCAATGGCATACTGAAAGGAATCTGATGAGGCGAAAAATGATCCGTTTTTAGGGGGTCATTTAAGCCCGGAATTGAATTTATTTGATCAAATATTGCCCTAAATCGTTCCTTTTGTAATTTTAGGTACTTTTGGAGTGAATTCTGGAAAAGGAAGCATTTTGGACGTTTTTGGAGCATAAAAGTGAAGAAAACGGCAAAGTCTTAATTTTCTTTGCTGGGAACAGTACCTGACGGCGTCACCAAGTTCTACATGACAGCGTCAAGAGGAAAACAAGAGGTGAAGAGGATAGAGTCCATGACGATCCAGAAAGTTTTTACACTAGGGCATGACGGCGTCACCATAGGCCGTCATGGTCCCTTTACACGTGACGGCCCAGAAGAAAATTTCTCTTGACGGCGTCAGATCTGGATCTCGGCAATCCGATATTATTATGGGCGGCGAGTTGACGGCGTCAGAATTCTCTTCTTGACGCCGTCACATTGGAAAATCTATATATAGTTTTGTAATTTTCATTCATTAGAGAGGACAATTTTAGGGATAACTTGGAGAAACCCTAGCACGATTTTATCAGTATTTTCAAGGGTTTTTACCCTTTGAAACCTTTCATGTTCAATTGAGATAAGTATCCTTTCAATTCATTCAATATGTCTATGTGTTGTTTGAATATATCTTACGCTTGTCTTGATTTTAACATGCTAGGCTAGATCTCTTGTGTGTTTGCTTAGATGTAGTGAAACCTAGATGTTGATTATGGGTTGATTGCTTGTTTATAGTTGTTATGGATGAATGATTTCGATGTTAGGCTTAAGAAAACTGGCAGACTTCCATAGGGTAACTTGCTTGAACGTCTTAAGAAACATGAACCAATGCGTACTAGATTTTTATGGTTGTATTTAATGCATGAGCGAATTCTAGTAATCCCATGTTAGGAGCTTCTTGCAGGCTCGACATAGGAGTGAAGTAGGAGCTTATAGAGTTGGGGAAGTACGTACGCCACCCCACGATTGGTATTAAGGAATATAACCCGTCATCCACGCAACTGTAACAAACTATTAACCTGTAAAAGATATCTAGGGAGTAATGAAATCTAAGTAAACACAATTTTCCCATTTATTGTTCACACCACTAGTTTAATTAGCTTTATTTTAATTTTTGTTATTTTATTTTGATTGCATCTTAGTTATTGGGTTAGTTGATTAGCAACTAATTCCGCCCACTCTTCCAAAACCCGAGATTTTAATTGCTTTTATAAAAATATAAAAATATAAAAATACGAAAAGAATCATTCCTCACTTCTAGACCTAGTTTTTAGGCTTTCTAATCCTAGCGACACTATTTCTGAGTTGAACGATCAATCCCACGGTACTTGTCACTATACTATACTACAACGATCAGGTACACTGCCTGGTGGGGGTTGTAAGCTTCTCGAGATCCCTCGAGAGGTAAAGCCTGATGCAATTCCCACGCATCAGAATCTTAGCAGTGTCAAGGATCGAAAGAAAGTCATGAGAAGTCCCTACTGAAAAGGGATAGAATATATGCACCTCAAACCGCAAATGAAACCATATCAGAAAACATAAGGATCGAAAGTTACTCCTTCTTCAGCGAATCTACACGAATTAATGATCGTCTTATTATTTATAAGCTCATTTTAAATAATTACTCATTTTAGGTTTCTTTCTATTTTTAGAAACTTCCCCTTTTTAGTAACTTGCCATGTTTAGTAAGTTTTCATATTTAGTAACTTTCCGAATTAGTAACTTTCTATATTACAATGACAATTAATTAAACTTAAGGCTTAATATTACCAATATCGTAGTTTAGGGTTTAATGTGACAACTTATCATAGTTTAGGGTTTATTTTGACAATTTCCAAAGATTAGGGTTAAACATGTAAATTAATTCCATTTATGAACACTTAGATTTTAGCACATGAATTGAACACCAAAATTCCTCTACGTTGTACCATGCATAATACACGACTTAGGATTGCATGTTTTAAATTTCCATTAATATTGATTCGAGCAAATATTAAAGGTACGTTATTTTAGAGTCGACATCTAGGATTTCTTAGTCTCGTTAATTGATCGATCACACAAGTATTTTGGGTGCGTCTTAGTCGAACTAGGGTCAACAAAGAGTGCTAAAACACAACATGAAACGGTCACAATCACGAGTTCACGACTCAAACATAATCTATATCCCGACAAAAACGCGACATGCAATTCCCAGCCACATTGACATGGATTCAACGAGCCACAAACATCACCACATACTCACATAAAATCACAGCTTTCACCCTCGATTAAACCCCATCACACACGCCTAGGTTTTCTGTATCAGCACCTCATTTATGACCATTATATTAGATACTTAGGGGGATGGCAACCATGCCTAATGATGCCTAGAAAATAATTGTAATTAGCCAATCATCTTCAACCAACTAATTTCATGCCTTTGGATGCCTAATTCCATATGTTTAGTGGCAATGTTATACCGATCGATGCCTAAACATTATTTTTTTTTTACTCATAATTATATTTAAAAAAAGTTACATGATAATTAAAAAAACTTCAAATTTCATTAATAATTAAAAAAAAAAGTTACATGATAGATAGGCAAAAAAAAACAAAACAATTTCTAAAAATTGCAAGGCCATCCATATTTGGCCGCGACTTCACGTTTTTTTGCAATCATAATGTCGCGCATTGTTGGGTCTAGTATTGTATCATGGGGGTCGTTGAAGAACTTTATTGCTCGAAAAAAATTCTTTTCTTGAACCCCTTTTAGTTGTGCCGCCATTAACTTTTCTGTCAACTCTTCCTTCGCACGTTTCTTCTCAACATTCTCATCCATTATTTGTGACTTCATTGCCGCATAATCTGCTAACGATTCAATACTCTTCTTTGTCGACTCATTTTCGGCCTTTTTCCCTTTTTTCTTCCGTGTAGGAGTTGTGTCGTCATTTAGATCCGGAATAATAGTCTCAACATTGTCATTGATAGATTCCAACGACTTTCTTCGTTTCTCCGTATTAGACGAAGATGTTTGACTAACGGTTGGTTGTTCCAACCATTTGTCCGATTTCCTAACTACCTCTCACGCCTCAATATGACTAAAATTCTTGCCTTTTGTTTTCTTTTTATAATCGGCCAATGCATTTCGCATCACGTTAAGATCGTCACACCCACTATCACGACATCGGTTCTACAATAATAAGAAATATAATTTAAATTTACAATACTAATTAAAATAAACAAGTATAAATCTAAACAAATAATAAATATAAATAAAAAAAATTATACAAAGTATATAATTTCAAACTTACTTGTTGGATGTATAGGCCGTTAAAAGTATTCAATTCGGTATTCATATTTTTCCATTTTGTGTTCAACCCATGAAATGTTCGTAAAGTATCCGGCACATTTTGCTTGAAGTGCTCTAGAATTCTTCCCCAAAAGCTATCGGAATTTTGTTGATTCCCGACCTTTGGGCATGTTGACACATGAACCCAAGCTTTTGCCAAAAATACTTCTTCGTCGGTCGTCCAATTCTTTTTTCCCACTTTAACCGGATTTTTTATTTCTTGAACGTCATCATCATTTTGTTCTTCACCTAAAACAAAGCAAAAAAAATATATATAACGATTTAAAAAATTTATACATAATGATTTAAAAAAATATATATAACGATTTAAAAAAAATTATAACGATTTAAAAAATTTGTAAATAATGATTTAAAAAAATATATATAACGATTTTAAAAAAAATTATAACGATTTAAAAAAATTTGTAAATAACGATTTACAAAAATTAAAAATAAAAAGTATACCGATTGGATTTGGGAATTGGGTTTCGGGAATAACTTCATCTTCATAATCATATAACGGTAATTCTCTTTCGACACTTTGTTCACGTCTTGGTGGACCGTCTCGAAAGTCATTAAAAGGGTTGAACTCGCTTGTCATTGCTATATTATAATGACTTGGATTCAACGGTGGAGGTGCCGGATAGTAGACTTGTGGTGGAGGTTGAGGATAGTAAGGTTGTGGTGGAGGTCGGGGATAGTAGGCTTCTTGACCATATGGTGGAGGCCGGACGGGATGTTGTCAAGAACATCGACCACGACCACGACTTCGACCTTTTGATGTTGAACCTTGTTGGGATTTACTTGGATCCATGTTCTTGATTTTTTAAAGTGAATTGGTGATTGTGAATATGTGATTTGAATAAAAGATGGAAAAATGAATTGTTGATTTAAAGGGGGTAAATTTTTTTTTTTTTTTTTTTTTTTTTGAAAATGTCAAAAATTACAAACGGTAACTCCCTAAACGTTGCAACGGTCCAAAATCATTAATGCTCCCACTCACACCGAATCGGTAATTGATACCGATTGTTATGCCGATTTTGCCATGCCGAGTGGGTGGTTTTGTTTTGCCGATCCTTGCCGACGGACGCCGACCTCCATACCGACTACGATGCCACCCCCTTAGGACTTGTTTAGGTGTACTATTTGTCGACTAAAAGCAGTTAACACAACACAAAACAATTTCCAATATACGTCAACTAAAAGCAGTTAACACAACACAAAACAATTTCCAATATACACGACACAAAAGCGGATCTGATGCCCACACTTTCTACCGGTTCAATACGACTCAACTTCACATGTTTATACACATATATTTAATACCACTCGAACTCACACACAGCCACACTTCATTCCCATGATTTCTTTTGTTTATTTCATCACACGACCCACACATGCATGTATTTCAACTGATATAAGCTCACACACACACACACACACACACATATATATATATATATATATATATATATATATATATATATATATATATATATATATATATATATATATATATATATATATATATATATATATATATATATACTAGATATCAAAGCCCGCCCGATGAGCGGGCATGACTTATAAATATTGTTGAATTATTTTTCTATAGCAAAAGAAGGGTAGTAAGATAATATTTTAAAACATACATAATAATCAAAGGAACTTTAATATGAATTGACGCAATTCAATATTATTTAATATAGTAAAATTACTTTGTAAAACATATGTGGTTTTCAATGAAGCAGCAGACTTATGAATATCATTGAGAAAAATAAGTTAACGATAAATAAGCTATAAACATACCTAATTTTTTTTATTGAATACATTAAGAACGAAAAGAAATAAACAATTACCGAATATGAGAGGAAAAAAAGCTTCAAAGTAGTACGCAAGAACAAATTATCAAAGTATAGCTCGCCTGATGGGCGAGGAAGCCTTATGAATATCATTAAGAAACTTAAGTTTATGAAATAAGTTATAAACATACCAAATTATTTGTTGATTGCATTTTTTGAACGAAAAAAAAGCAAACGTTTATAAAATATGAGAAAAAAAAAGGTTACAAAGTGGTACGCAAGAACAAAGTTTACAACCAAATAGTAGGAGGTCAAGTTATCAGGTTTAGGATATAACACATTTAAAAGAAGTGTAACACACTTAAATAAAAAAGAAATAGCAGTAAGCCTATTTTTTTACTAACATAGTAAAAAATAATACCGAAACTAATATTGTGCAAGAAGGTAACCTTATCATCACAACTTAAGCTTGTGTTCACTTGATTTGTTTTCCTATTTGTTTATTGTTATTACACTATAATCAATCTTCTTTATAAGACAGATAATGCATGCTTGAGCAGTTGAGCTAGCCTAGCTTTACTTGAATCATTCATTTCAGTAGCGGCTTAAGAATGGCGAAGATCAAGTCTAGAGTATGGTATGATGCTCTTGTTGAAGTTTCTTCTTTTAAGAGTTATACTCTTCAACTTTTTCAGTCTCGATAACCTCTCGCAATCAGAATAAAAAAAAGAATATTACAAAGTAACAATGGTCTTATAAACTTGTACTTATAGAATACTTATTAGCTGAAAACTTCATTAAACACAAATCCACTTAGTAAAATTTGTGTTTGATATTCATATTGAAATGCTTATAAAATATACGCAATATCTTAGTTACCCGTTAAGACCTTTGTAATGCAATGTTTGGATACACATAAGCTCACAAGCTTGTAAAGTGATACAATGGAGCAATGAACCATCCATTTGCTCTCATATATGATGGGTAAATTATGAAAACCTTTGCCTCTCCGTCTATTTTGTATCTCAGGGGGTTAAACCAATTGACACGAGATTCATCTTCATATCGGAAGACAAGGTTGAGGGTGTATGAGATTTGAGGTGTAAGTACTCACCTCTAACACATGCTTTGAATTCTTCCCAATATTTGTAAATTTGCCCCCCTGGAAATCTGCATAAAGAAGAACAAAGGCAACAATTAGAGAAAAAGGATCGATAAAGTTACTTAATATCCCTTGAACTTTCACTAAATGCCAAACTCACTCCACATATTCCTTACTTACATAGACAAACCAGCAAAAGGGATAAAATAAGAGACCTTGAATTAACAATGTCATCATTAGACAGATGTTGTAAATCGTCATAATCAATTTCATCGAGATTGAGACAGGCTTCAATGTAAATCCTTTTGGTGAGTTCCCCCTTCTCAGTTATAGACAGTATCTACAAGGCCAATTAAAAATAAAGTTTAGAATTAGAGTTATTATTAGTTTTACAATATGAGAATCTATCAAGGCCAATATTGGGTCAGGCCTTTTTAGCTTTGGGTCAAGGGAATTAGGCCTAAATTTCGTGTTTTTTTTTTTTTTTTTTTTTTTTTTTTTTTTTTTTTTTTTTTTTTTTTAATTTCAAATTTGGTATATATTTTTGGGTACTGTAACGGTTTTTGATGATGTTTTAAAAATCGGATTTTTAGTTAACCCCACCGAGTTCTCGAGTACCGATTCGATTGTCGGATCAACATGGTTTTCCATTTAAATATTATGTTTTTGTATACGGTTTTTTTATAGAACAATTTTTGGGTTTATAAATGTTGTATATTAGAGTTCTGTGAAATAGACAACTGCTACAATCTGAGATAAGTTATATTGTTGTGTATATATTTGTTTAATACAAGGTGTGAGTGCCCGCCGCGTTGCGTTGGGGTTTTTTTCCGTTAATTCTGATTCAGTCCGTGTATCGCTTGTGTATTTATTGATTAAAAGAGTATACTCTATGTGATATATATGAATTGTTAAATGTAAAAATCGTAAATTAAAATAAAAATCCAAGGTAGTTTTCGCAATTTGTTAATATATATCAAATTTCAATATTTTTTATAAACTCGCACGTGTGTTGAAAGTATAATAATATTAGGCTCTTTTTTTTCGTCATCCGTAGACTTTTTCAGTAGTATATACTTTTTAACAAAATCGTTTGATATGTGTTCGGTTATGGTGGGGTTATCAATTTAAATATTAGACACCAAATACCGGACCGAGTGTGTTGTGGTGGTGCTAAATCGATTTTGTGTTGGGCACAAGTGTGTTATGGTGGGGCTAAATTTGTTGCTAATTTAAAGAAAATTAAATAATTAAGAAATAAAGCGGTCTCTGATCGATAATTTCTCTACGTGGGGCGGGTAAAACGGGCGCATGTTATACGAAACGCTTTAAAAAAGACCTAAAATAAAAAAAAATAAAAAAAAAAAAAAAAAAGAACTTAATACCTTATTTATATTTAAGTAATTAGATATACTGCATCATTAATTTTTATTTTAAAAAAAAAATTAATTTTGTCTAATTTATATAAGAATATGTGATTATTATGCTCATTTAACTTTCAAATGGGTAGTATATGCTCGTTTAACCAAATGTATTAAAGCCTTTTAAAAATTTGCCTATTTAGCTTTTTTTTAGATTTTAGGTACAAATTCACGCCTTTAGTTATCTTATTCACTATTTGAGGCTATCTACGGAAACATTAAAAATGGACCGACGAAATTAGACTCACATAAACCACAGATTAAGCCCTAGGTAAGTAAGGTTAGGTTCAAGTTAAATTATATTCTAATGGTATTAGTACGAACATTGTTAAATAGCATATATAGGGTAACTAATATAGTAATAAGTTATCTTCAGGCCTGTCGTATTAGTATACATGTTTCTAATAAGTACTTATGTGTACAAAATAGTATGACTTCGTTAATAAAACATTGTAAGTATTATTATTTTGGCTCAAATAAAATATTTTGAGTAAGTTATCCTTATGTTGTCGTATTAGCATACATGTTTCCAGCTATTTCGAATTTGGGCTGAATATCTTCACGTATTGGGTTGCACTCATGAGCTTCGATTATCATTTTACTTTAAACCGAGTAGGATCAGATGAAAGCCCAATGCAAGGCCTGTAAAAAAATTTGTTTTTTAATATAAGGCATCAACTCCTTTAGTAGTTTAGTATATATAGAGAACTAGCTTATAAGACCCGTCAAATTGACGGGTTTTTAGAAGAATAAATGCATCAAGAAATTAAGTGTGTGGGTAAAGTAAGAAAAAACAACGAAGGTAAAGATTTTGAATTTTTTTTAATGGAATAATATATGAAGTCAATGATACAATAAAGAAATATGGATGTAACTATTAATCTAATAAACATTCATGCAGACAGTCTACAATTTTATTTGACTCCAAGAATGGATTGGATCGAAACGACTTGGAAAGCAAATGTATGTATTGTGCGCGAATTAAGTGATAAGCCAATGAACATTTGTTGAGCACCTAATATTTGTAAAAAGAAAAAAAAATATAAGCAAAAGGTGTTTGCGATTGATAATACATGTAAATAAAAAAATGCCGTAAAAGATAGCATATGTATATTTGTACGTACCTCTTGAAACTTTGTCAAAGACCTTGAAGAATTTCTTTGTAGACTACATTCGTAGTAGTTTTTTGATAGATTACCGTAAGCTTCATCTATTAGAATTTCTTTGTAGACTACATGGTTCGTGTTTGTTTCGACTTTAATTTATTTTAGTAATTGAGTGTTTCTTTCGAAATGCAGAAGTTTGTATTGTTTCTATGAAATGTTAGAGAGTTTGTCCGTTAAAACCCATTTAATTTCTAGTCTTATGAAATTTGTTTAACTTAGCGTAGAATTCATTGCACAGAAGACCATTACTTTAACATGCATGCTTGAATAACAATGTTGTGCAAATCGTCACCAAAGATTTGTTTTTACTGGAGAGAAACTATAAAGAATAAGATTGCTCATGTAGATGCAATACAGATAACAGCTTTTTAAAAGTACCATGAATGAATATATGTTCTTGCAGAGTGCTACATGTTAATAGCTTCTATGCAAATCACATAACTCATTGTTACTTTATTGTTTCTTCGATACCACTTGTCACTTGAATTGTGTTAGCAATTGTAACCACTTCACATACGACTTTACGTGTTAATGATAAACGCAACCTGCTAACAAATTACAATTTTCAATAATAAGTTTCCTAGCAAATACCTTATTATCAGAGTACAAAAATACCAAGCCACCATATCTATTATTAAATCTTTAGGTCTAAAGTTAGTATATAGTTTCATAATTGTACACCGTCAAGCTCTCTTCCCAGTATCATCGAAGAGATTTTGCAGGACCTTATCATTAAACCAACATCCTCGTCTTACCTATGTACTAACCAAAGCAAGTAAAATTCTCGGAGGAGTTTAGTAATTTATAGCTTTACCACTTCCTTTTACAACTCTCATCCGAGGGACCAAATGACCAATGTTCTTGCAACTGTCTCTGGTAACTCACAAATTATATTCAACGTATGCTTGTTCTGAATAGTCGAGCCGCTGCCAGAATAAGAATGTAACGATCAAACCTTCTTACTAAACTTTTTCTATCAAACAATTACATATCATAACTTCCATGATTATATAAGATTTGTTTACCTCAATAGCAACTCTATGAGAACCATGGCAGGAGAGCTCGTAGGAACTCCAACTTTGGACTTTCTGCATTTATTTAATAATGACAATTGAATTTGTCTAAGACCACAGTTTGTTGACCCATAACTATCATAAAAGAAAAATTATCAAAGATAGCAACATTTTGTTGACCCGTAGTAGTAAGTCGCTTCATCAGCAGCAAGAGTAAGTTAAATCAACAACAACAAACCGCATCAGTAGCAGCAAGTCGTGTCAGCGGCCGTAGAAATCTGCATCATCAGTAGCAGAAAGATGTTGTTAATTACATAAGCAAATAAGCTAAGTACATAAGCAAATAAGCAAAAAAAAAATAGTAATTCCCAAACACCCCTTATCAATTTTAGCTACTAATTTGGACAGTCACTTTAGCTATAAATTAGTACAAATCCATAAAAGTAGAAAAAAATTAGTAATACGAAACACACTTTATTACTTGGTACATAAACGAAAAAGTAGTAACATTAAGTTCTCCCAAACACCCCTTTTTACTTGTGTTTACTTCAGCTAACAAATAAGCGCATAAGTAGAAAAGTGAAAAATATATGTAAGCCCAAACAACTCCTATTACTTGTAGTTAATCGGCTACATGGCCGATACAATCACCCTTTTCTTTGGGATGAGCTCATGAAACTTGAGCTTATTTAACTCCATAAGCTCATCAAAAAGTTGATCTTATCCGCGTTTCCAAATCTTTATAAGCCAATACGCCCATTAAAGAAGCTAATCCAACACCCCCACTCAAAATCCTAATTTCTTAAAAAAATACCATAATTTCTTTAAAAAAAATACGTTATTACCAAAACGACACACTTTCACCAAACCAATATTAAGTTCATAACAATAGTAAATCCAAAACCCTGGGTTAGAATCCTAATTTGAAATACCATCATGTCTTAAAAAATACATTATTACCAAAACCAACACAACGACACACTTTCACCAGACCAATATTAAGTTCATAACAATAGTAGCTTCAACATACAAACATAATAACAACCACATATTTCAAAATATACCTCAAGTGAATGGCCTTGCATGTGTTGCTTCAAGTTACGTATGTACATACTTTCTAGAAAGGACTAAAATGAGCCCATTCTTTAAATTGGCATCGCTCGAGACTCTACAAAATAGTATACCATGTTAGTCTGAAAGGAAGCAAGTAACATGGGTCAAACAGGTCGAAAGTCATTCACAAAATATTATAATAGGATTAATAGCTACTTGAATAGTAAAAAAAGAATTTCCCAAAATTGAAGTGATACTAAGATATTAAATCGTCTTTGTGACCAATTCCAAGCCAAATGTTCAAACAACCACTAAACTTCACATGAAAGGAAATCAGTATCTTTTATATCTTAGAAAAAGCATTCTTTAGTGTAACTTGTAGCCATGCCATAGATAATTATTAATTCAAAATGAAGAAATATAAATAATCACTTTCATGAAAGTGTGACGGCTGTAAATTGGGCGAAAGAAGCATCAATTTCTAGCTTAGGCATTTTGCTCTTAGTACCAAAAATCATCACAAGCACGTAAATAAAATAAGTAGTTTTAATAAGAAACCTTAAACCGCTGTATTTAGAGTTGATTATCTAAACACAATAAACACATAAGTAGTTTTAAGCAATCCACACACCCCTAAGACAAAGTAGAGATCTACATGAAATTGGAAAATAACTCATATTTTAAGCAATCCCATACAACCACTATTAGCAGTTTCAATAAGCTATCTTAAATCAATCTAATAAACAACCCCTGAAAGCAATTTATAAGCGATCCCAAACACCTATTAAAACGTTAACACTACACTCCTTAGAAAAGCAGTTTTACAGCCGCCCCAAAATACCACTAAATCGACCCAAAAATAACATCACAACAAATGGGTCAAAATGCTCACTTTGAGTTTTATATTTAGTGAAACTTGAATTACCGGCACATGCCAAAACTCCCAATGATCATTACCTGTGGCGCCCAAAGGATGTCCAATGATCATTACAATAGCATTGGCATTGATCTTTTGTAAATTCTGCATTTTAAGTTTTCAGATGCGCTTGTCTGTAAAAAAACATCAATTATAATGGGTCACAAAACAATATTAAAAATAATAAAATTCTTATATCATTAGACTAATGCTTGGAAACACACCTTAAAGACTATAAATTCGAAGCATACGTGTGCTTGGAAATCAACATCATCTCTTGGTTATAATGATTCATCATGTGCTCTATTTTTCCCCTACAAATGACAATTACACAAACACAATTTATCAAACAGTTGGTGTGCATAAGAAACACACATAGAACATAAATTACGAATAACCATTTTCATCAATCCATATCATCTACTAACAACAAATGTGGAATTTATTAAAATAGTGTTCTTACCTCTTTCGCTGTAATTTTGTTTTCTTCATTGAAGTTAGCTTAAACTCAGGCACACCCTTTTCTAAGCTTATAATTAATAATCAGGGCTTCTAAGCTTATAATTAATCAAATCAAAACAAAAATTATGCAACAAATCAAGAATACTTTATAACATTATAAGCAATTCAAAACAAATAACTAACAAAATTATTGAAAAAAAAATATAAAACTCACATATTAATCCGCTTTATGTTATTCAGGTAAAGATTAAATCCTGTATTTTGATTGTAAAGCTCACATATTAATCGATGGATCTATGCTTTTTGATTCTGAATCCGACAATAGCAAAAGATGGGAGAAACGCGTTATGTTTTTGAAGAAGATTTGTAAAACCAATTGATTTATTGAATGATAGAAAGAAGATTTGTAGGAAGAATTGATTGATTGAGTCCACATTGAATGCAAAGGAGAAACTGTCGATTTGAATGTGAAATCGTATAGAAGAAGTTATCGGTGGGTGTTAATACCTTTGAATGGTTTACAAATATAGATGAAATAGACGAAACGGGCCATTTAATTTTATTCTCCAATTATGCATTAGAGAGTTGTACAAAAGTGGTATATTAGGAAAGCCACATCAGGAAATTTAATTATATTAAGCTTAGATGGGTGGTACAAAAGTGGTGTATATTAGAATACATAGATGTTTCATTTTTTGTTTGGGAAAATTATCCAAAAAAGCATCATATTTGACACTTTTTACCATTGTATGCACTCAACTTTTTTTTTTCTAAAGTATCACTATACTTTTTAATTTGGTACATTGTATGTACCCGGTGACCTTCTAACCGGGATTGTCCTACGTGGAGCCGGTTCCATGCCAGCTAAGCTTCATTTCTTTTTCTTTTTTTTGTCCTTTTCCCTATATATTATTCCCCCTTCTCTTTTTGTCATTACATTCCAATATTTTTTTAATTTTTGTCTTTTTCACCATTCTCCTTCTCTCCCCACCACTTCATTCCAATAAACCCCTAATCCACCATTTCCAACTTATATGCATAATGAAGAAAACAAAGATACAAAAGGGTTGCACATTTGCAGTGCAGAATTTCATTACACATTAGTCAAGAGTAGTCATAGATATACAAAAGATAGGCACATCTTCGGTGCATATTTGATCAATAGTTTTTGTGCACACCATTAAGGCACAGATGAATAAAAGAAAGGCACATATTCAGTGCACATGAGACACATAGTTTTGACCAAGCATAAAGTAATAACATCCATAATTTACATAATTAAGTAGGTAACTGATAAGACAAATTACTCCGAGTCAAGTGCATTTGAAGAACTTGAACCAATTCCAGGCACTTTCTTGGACAAGTTGATGCTCTCTTGTGTGACTGGAAAATAACATGTACATGCATTAGGATAGAAAAGTTTATTACACACTAGCAGTAATTAAGTTAACTTTATTGTTACTTGTTGGGTCAATGGAAAAAAAATGTACCTGCATTATGGTTTGGTTCATCTGAGCCACTTATAGGATCTGAATCCATATCATCTTCTCCTATTCCAAACCATCTACTCAATGTGGTGAACCTTCCAGCAGGTATTTTGTGCCTTTTATACCCTGGTCCCCCTCTTTTGACTGTTGTCTTAACTCTACCTTTTCTGCTAGAACCCTCAACAATGCCTGATCCCCCAACACCAATACCAGATACATGTGGTTCATCAACTACAACCTCTGGCTCAACATGTGGTTCATCCACAACATCCGCAAAATCCCGATTTGATATTTCATCAACTCCAACATCTGGCTGAACATGTGGTTCATCCACAACATTTGCAAAATCCTCATCAACTAGTGAAGGACCTTCTACTTGTTTTTTGGCTGGCCTACCTCTCTTTTTTGGTGGTTTAGGTGGTAAGACAACAGTAGGATTTTTGCAACTTTTTTTGTTGTGTCCTATTTGTTTACAATTAGAACATTTCATGCTAGAACCCCCAACCCCAGCCTCAACAGGCCTTTCATCCACAACATGGTCAGTTGACATTCTAGACATCCCAACACCTTCTAAATCCTCATCAACTATTGTTGGTTCCTCTACCCTTTTCTTTGTTGGCCTACCTTTCTTTTTTGGTTCCTCAGGTGGTAAATGAACAGTAGGATTTTGGCAACCTTTTTTGTTGTGACCTTTTTGGTAACAATTAGAACATGTCATTGTTCCACCAGCCCTACAAACCTTGCTTGTGTTTTTGTGTTCATGGGGAGCCCTAATTCTCTTTTTTCTTGGCCTACCGGGCATTTTCTTGCGTTTCGGTGGTAAAACTCTAGGCATGTCAGAGCAGTCAGGCTAAAAACTCATTCCACCTAAAGGTTTGAGATACTGATTATAAGTGCTCTCAAAAGCTTTTTTCCTAAAACAAGCTGGGACATACTCTTCTACACTCTTATGCAACCTAAATATAACAGCTATTGCATGACAACATGGCAAACCTGAAATTTTCCAAAGCCTGCAAGTGCATGTCCTACGCTGCTCATCCACTCCAAAAGCCTCACTTCCATTCCTAACTTCAAAAAGACCACCTCCAGTTGATATAACATGCCAGAACCTGTTAAGAAACATAATAATTTAGGTCAAATAGGTGATTAAACTATTAATACACATAATAACTTTGGTCAAATATGATTACCTATGCTGATCTTTGGTTGCTTCCAAAATCTTCTGTATATTAGGGCATATGTCCTCGGTCCATTTATCACAAAACTTTCTCATGATGTTCATTCTTTCCAAGACAATGACCCTCATTGCTTCAAGCATAGTTATCAGTGGCTTGTCTCTAACATTCAAAATAACTGAATTGAAACATTCACTAAACCCATTTTCAATTGCTTCACAGTTCTGCCCAATGTGAAAATAAGCCCTTGACCATGTCTTTGGGTCCTTTTTCAATAGATAATCATAAGCTTTTGGGTTAGCTTTCTTGATCCTCTCCATGATTTTGTTAAACAATCCAGGATAAGTAGCCTTTGAAGCAGCCCAAAAAAGAGTTCTGAACTCAACTCCACTGAACTGCTTTTTGAACCCTTCGTAAATGTGTCTTGCACATTGTCTGTGCTCGGCGTTTGGCATTACCTCCTTCACTGCTTCAATCAGTCCCTAGAAAAAAAAATTAAACATACATTATATACAGATGACAACTTTATATACCAAGTGCTGGTTATGAGTGAACTTACTTTGTGTTGATCTGACATCAGGGTCAAACCATTACCAGTAGGCATGTCTAAGTCATCACCAAGTAGGTCAAGGAACCAGCTCCAATTATCTTTGTTCTCGACATTTACAACAGCCCATGCTACAGGAAAGATATGGTTGTTTGCATCTCTACCAATTGCAGTGAGTATCTCTCCTACCATAGGTTTCTTAAGAAAACAACCATCTAATGCTATGATCTTCCTACAACCCAATTTCCAACCATCTTTCAACCCTTTGAAGCACACATAGAACCTATCAAAATATGTTGTGTCATCTGGGTTCCGTGTAACACCAAGTTTGACAGTTGAACCAGGATTAGACTCTAGGATTGCCTTACCGTAAGACCTAATATATCCATAGTGATCCCCAATGCATGTTTCTCCCTCATCAAGTGCCCACCTCTTTGCATTTCTACACTGATTAGGGGTCACTATGCATTTATACTTTTTCAACACTAAATCAGCTATTTGATGCAGCTTAATATCTGGATTTTGCCTTATCTTTGGACCAAAATGTTTACCAATCCATTTATAGTTAACTAAAGTACCATACTTAAACTGCCTAACACAACTATGTTCATCTACCATTGATATTACCTGGACAGAATTCTCTTGAGTCATCTTTTTACCATAGCATCTCCATGGACATAGATTCCTATCAGCTTCACTTGGATATCTCTTAAACTTACTTTGTTTACCAAGTTCTGGTTTTTTTATCCTCTCTGGTCTCAACCCACATTTTGCGATCACCTTGTTGTTACCACTTCTCTCAAACCATAAGGAGAAACCATTTGCAAGTGCATAATATGTCATGCACTCTTTAAGTTGATCGATATTCGTAAACTTTTCTCCAACCTTCAACAAAAACATTAAAGTAACTGTCAATATTAACGTTCTGAATAACAATTATTGTAAACAAATATTTATGAACTAAATATACATACCGTTGGTTTACGCATCCTCTAGTGAGTTTCCTCATCATGTATGGGATACTTTTCGACCTAGTAACTTCTTCTTAAGGACAGGGCTATTAACTAGGTTCACAATAGGTATGTCTACATCCTCTTCCACAGGTTCAACTGCTATCTTTTTTGGGGTTCGTGTTTCCGCATCTTCTTCAGCCCATGAGATAAGCTCATCTACACTCATATTAGAAGCATCTTTGACCATTATTTTATGTATACTTAACCTAGATGTAGCCTCATCCTCAGACTCTTCAATGTTAAGGTTTTTAAAATAATACTCATACAAGTCTTGATGCCTATGAGTCATGAATACTTGCAACTTACCATAAGACTCAGCAAACGTATACATTGAATCTACATCTGAATCACTTTCTAAAATTTTCAAGCCTTGTTCTAATTGACATCCTGGTAAGCAGAAATACAAACCAGGTTTGCCTAGATGGTTTGTCTTATCATTCAAAAATTTCAACATACTCTTATAACCCATTTTCTTACTCTTATATAACTTCCATTCATAAACTAAACCATCTTCATACCTAAGTGGGTTACCTTCAAAGTAACCATCATGGTGAACATCAAACCAAAGAGTATCTGATCCAGGTGGTGCCATCCTATATAAAAAAATTGCAAAAAAATTTGAATAAACAAGGTGCCATAAAAAACCCGTAATATTTGCATGTATAACTACAAACCCTAATAAATGTGCATGTAATAAGCATCAATACAAACAAAATAACAAGGGGACCATGAAGAATAAAGAAGTACGAACCTTTAGCACCATTCAATTTTAATAATTGATCGACAAATCACTGTCAATTGGAAGGAATAAAGATTAGGGTTTGGTCGGGTATTTTGGGGATAAGGTGAGAGAGAAAGGTGTGGTCCAGAGTGTGTGTTTTTGTGTGTGTGTGTGTTATGTGGTTTGTCGTGATATTATATCCTAGTTGGATATATATTATCCATGTGGCATTTGTTTTTTAAACAAAAAGAAGAGTATAACCGGCTAACTGGATAGAAGGTCACCGGGTACATACAATGTACCAAATTAAAAAGTATAGTGATACTTTAGAGAAAAAAAAGTTGAGTGCATACAATGGTAAAAAGTGTCAAATATGATGCTTTTTTGGATAATTTTCCCTTTTTGTTTTGTGTTAAGTTTCTAATAGATTTTGAATAAACTAAATCATTCATTATTTTCCTCCAAAGATGAAAACATTTGAGATGTCAAAAAAAGTACATGAAATTGGATTAAATTTGATGACTCAATTTTGACACATTTGTGATGTCATGTTTAACATACGGACTCATATTGGTTTTATAAGTAAAAATACATACGTACTTGAGTATATACATTTTTTTTTCTGACATAGATGTCACAATTTACCATTCTGAAAGTTTTATAAAGGGTGTTGTTAACCCCACGGTAGTCTACTACCATAGCTGCAGGTTTTGTCCTTTTAGGTGGGGCCCACATGCAGGTTTTGTCCTTTTAGGTTTTTTTTTTTTTTTTTTTTTGTTTGTTTTGTCCAAGTCTTTTTTATGTAAGTTTTTTTTTTTTTTTTTTTTTTTTTTTTTTTTTTTTTTTTTTTTGTCACAAACACAAACACAAACACAACTGCAAACACAAACACAACTGCAAACACAAAACACAACACAACCAAATTTTTTTTTTTTTTTTTTTTTTTGTCACAACTGCAAACACAAACACAACTGCAAACACAAACACAACTGCAAACACAAAACAACCAACTGCAGTATTGAGAAAAACAAAGGCTCGGATTTTTCCGTTATCGTCATCGCCAAGTCCTCTTTTTTTTGTCACAAACACAACTGCAAACACAAACACAGCTGCAAACAAGGCCCTTGTTGACCACACACTAGTCTATTTTTTAGCCAAATGTGGAATTTTTAGAAGGCTCGGATTTGAAGGTTGCGAAAGTGATAAAAATATCACTCCGCCATACCATTCGGTTTTAAAAACCATTCGTCATCGCCTCGGCTCAGATTGTAAACCAATCATCATTGCCTACACCCTACAAAATTTACAAGTTACACAGCCAAAGATTCTCAAGTTCTGAAAAGTTCACATGCCAAACTGCACAACTTCTCAAAAGTTCACATGCCCAAACAGCACAAGTTCTCAAAAGTCACATGCCCAAACAGCACAAGTTCTCAAAAGTCACATGCCCAAACAGCAGGATTCTCAAAAGGTACATCACAAGCCAAATAGTAAGGATTCCCAGGATTCAATCCTGGACTATAAACACAAGTGTGAATCACAAACAACTAAGCAACCACAAGTCTAAACAAGTTACTAACCACAAGTGTGAATCACAAACAACAACTAAGCAACCACAAGTCTGAACAAGTTACTAACCACAAGTCTGAAAGAAGCAGTATCACAAGTGAAACACAAGAAGCAGTATCACAAGTGAAACACAAGAAGCAGTATCACAAGTGAAACACAAGAAGCAGTATCACAACAAGTCTGAACAAGTTACTAACCAGAAGCAACCACAAGTCTGAATCACAAACAAGTGAAAATGTGGAATTCACAATTTAACACACGGGAGGTAAGGCTCAGATTACATTAAATCCTTTTATCATATTGGCTGCAACATCAAAGGTTGCAAATATATTGCCTATCCATTTGGAAATGCCACGCCAAAATTAAGCTTTTATTTTTTTTAAATCATCATAGCCATTTAGGGAGGGTTTGTCTAAAAAATAGACTAGTGTGTGGTCAACAACACCATCACCATAAACATCAAACATCACAGAAACATAACTTTAATAAAAACGCGTATGTGTGAGACACTGTCTCACACCACACTCGGTATTATCACCTTGATGTCTCACACACAATTAAGTAAACATCACGTATCTAACAGAACCACCACCCCAGAACCACCACCCCAGAACCACATAAACATCACGGAACCAATCTAACAAAACCATCAGACATAAACATCACGGAACCAATTAACACACTTTATTATGAAGTAATCAAGTCAGATTCAAAAACCCCCAAACCAATTTTACGAAACCCTAATTAAAAAAATTAGGGTTTCATTAAAAAATCAAGATTTTGATAAATTAACGTACGAATCTTTCAAACTTTATTATGAAGTAATCAAGTCAGATTCAAAAACCCCCAAACCAATTTTACGAAACCCTAATTAAAAAAATTAGCGTTTCATTAAAAAATCAAGATTTTGATAAATTAACGTACGAATCTTTCAATTAACACACTTTATTATGAAGTAATCAAGTCAGATTCAAAAACCCCCAAACCAATTTTACGAAACCCTAATTAAAAAAATTAGGGTTTCATTAAAAAATCAAGATTTTGATAAATTAACGTACGAATCTTTCAATTAACACACTTTATTATGAAGTAATCAAGTCAGATTCAAAAACCCCCAAACCAATTTTACGAAACCCTAATTAAAAAAATTAGGGTTTCATTAAACCATCACGTACATCACATAAACATCACATAAACATCACGTAGCTAACAAAACCATCAGAAAAACATCACATAAACCATCACGTACCTAACAAAACCATCAGAAAAACATCACATAAACCATCACAGATCACCAACATCACCACACACTCACAAACTCTCTCTCACAAATCACCAAGTGTGGTGTGAGACATCAAGATCTTGATTTTAGATCTAAAAAGAGAGCAGATAAGTTAGAGAGAGAGAGAGTTTTTTTTGAGTGTGTGGTGTGTGTGTTGTGTGTGAGACATCAAGGTGATAATACCGAGTGTGGTGTGAGACAGCTGTCTCACACATACGCGTTTTTATTAAATTTTTTTCTTTAAAAAAAAAAAAAAAAAAAAAAAAAAAAAAAAAAAAAAAAGGTGTATTAAAAGTGTATTAAAAGTGTAAATAAAAAGTGTAAAAAAGTGTATTAAAAAGTTAGTTGTAAAAAGTTAGTTGTAAAAAAGTGTAAAAAATGTATTAAAAAGTTAGTTGTAAAAAAAATTGTGATAAAAAAAATATTTTGTCATTAAAAAAAACATTTTGTTATACAAAAAAATATTTTGTTATTAAAAAAATTAGTTGTAAAAAAATTGTGATAAAAAAAATATTTTGTCAAAAAAAAAAACATTTTGTTATACAAAAAAGTTAGTTGTTAAAAAATTGTGTTATAAAAAATATTTTGTTATAAAAAAACCATTTTGTTATACAAAAAAATTAGTTGTAAAAAAATTGTGATAAAAAAAACATTTTGTTATAAAAAAACCATTTTGTTATACAAAAAAGTTAGTTTAAAAAAAAAAAAAAAAAAAAAAAAAAAAAAAAAAAAAAAAAAAACGTCACCATACGCGTTCGTAACGTTTTTTCAGGGGTTCGGATCTCACGAGCAATTAACGGATTGGGTGCAAAACATAGCTCGGGAACTCGGTTTTGTGATTGTTAAAAGAAGAAGTAAATCAGAATACGGTATTATGAACGAAATCAATTATGGGTGTACAAAGGGTGGGATTTATTCACCCGAAGGTACTGGAAAACGGAATACCAGTACATGTAAAACCGATTGCCCATTCAAATTGGTGGCGAGATATCTTAAAAGAAGATCATGTTGGATTTTGAAAGTGAAGGATGATAGTCATAATCATCCTATGTTAGAGTCGCTGCATGGTGTGCCATATGCAATGCGCTTAAATGATGATGAGTTCGAGTTGGTTAAAGAATTGACAGAGTATACCGTAAAGCCACGTAAAATACTCTCGACAATACAGGGTCGTAATCCGGATAACGTGTCTAGCACAAGAACTATATATAACGCACAAGTTAAGATCCGGAAAGCCAAAATGGGTAATCTAACTCCAATTCAAGTCCTTTACTCACACCTGCAGCAATCAGGGTACACATATTACGATAGGGTAAGTGCTAATAATGAGCTTGAGGAACTATTTTTTGTTCACCCTACGTCGTACGCTTTATGGTGTACGTTCCCTGAAATCATGCTAATAGACTCCACGTACAATACCACACTGTTTAAATTGCCATTTTTGGAGATTGTCGGAGTAACATCAACAAATAAAACATTTTCGATGGCGTTTAGTTTTTTAAACAGTGAAAAAGGGCCTAATTTTAAATGGGTATTGCAACGTGTAAAGCTGGTGATAGAGGAAAGGTACTATCCACGTGTTATCGTCACCGACAGGGATTTAGCCTTGCTTGGGGCATGCAGAGCAGAATTCCCTGGTGTTCACAAAGTACTATGTCGATGGCATATTTCCCAAAATATACTTCAGCATTGCAGAGGTAGATGTGAGGACAGTGATGAGTACGACTCCATCAAACGCACATGGGATTGGATGGTTAAAGCTCAATCACGCGCCTTATTCGAGCAACATTATCGACGACTACAACAAAAATTGGTCAACAAACCGGGTACTTAATTATTAATTTAGTGTTTTTTATTATTTAACAAATATGCACCCGATTGACCTTGTATTAATTCATCGTTTTTCAGAGATTGCCCAGTATCTGGATAACTGGCTCCGAGAGTACGGGCACATGTTTGTCTCGTGTGTTACCGATGAATATCAAAGCTACGGCCAGTCAACAACGTGTAGAGTTGAGGCTCAACATGCATTGTTGAAATTATATTTGGGCACAGCACAATCCAACTTAAACACGTTGTTGATTTCGATTGATAAGATTCTTATTTCTCAAAAGAGCGCGATACAAGAGACTTTTAACAGGAGCAAAAACGAGAAAATAAATAAATGTGATATACCAATATTTTCAGAGTTGTTGTATAACATTTCCAAACATGCTTTTACACTCATGCACACAGAACTCCTTCAAACGAATTTCGCCGCAGAAGATTGTAACCATCAGTTGCGAAAGATTTATGCAAATTCTTTGGTCAGATGAGCCAAAGAAATCCTTTCTGGTGCCGATGTAATAGAGGATTTATTGTACAACGGAAATCCTGGCAAGACGGTAGTCGTGGGCGACTGTTTTATGCATGTCCTCTTTCAGTGGTAAATAATCATACGTTTGCTTAGTTATGTAAATAATTTGTTTGTTAAAAATACATTTCTTATTATTTCCTTAACATGTAACAGCCAGGTACAAACGACTATGGGTGTCGATACTTCGCGTGGAAAGATGAATTTGAAGCAGAGCACTTTAGTCAAGCCTCTTCTTCAACGCATTGCTCAAACTGCGTTGCTACAAAAAATGAGATCAAGTTGTTGAAGCAAAGAATAAAGGCGCTGGAAATGGAGTTAGAAATGGCAAGGAATCCTGAGGATCACGCTTGTCAGTCAAGTGCCCGGCTCCATGATCTTTTAACCGAAATGAATAATCTTCATATGTCGTAGATATTGTTGTTTTTAAATAATATGTTAACGTTGACGTTTAATTTTATAATAATAGTTGTTGTTTTTAAATAATTTAAGTTTAGGTGTAAACACTGATCTTGTAGTAGTTTATAAATGCAAATGAGTCAACGTCATCTTTTTTTATAACGCCATATTTTTTTTATAACGTCATATTTTTTTATAACGTCATATAGGCAATTATTAATTAACTATACACAACACAAAAACATTACAAACATTAGTTTATAAATGCAAATAAGTCAACGTCATATTTTTTTATAACGTCATATTTTTTTATAACGTCATATAGGCAATTATTAATCTTTTTTTATAACGTCATATCGGCAACTATTAATTAAGTATACACAACATTACTAACATTACAAAAAAATAAACAAAACAAAAACATTACAAACTTAAAAAAAAAAAAAAAAGAAAAAAAAAAAAAAAAAAAAAAAAAAAAGACAACTACAAGACAAAAGTACAAAAAATAACAAAAAAATAACAAAAAAAAAAACAAAAACAAGTACACCCTCCCACTAGGGGAGGGTTTGTCTAAAAAATAGACTAGTGTGTGGTCAACAAGGGCCTTTATAAAAAATCTCAAGACATGGCTTATCAGTTTCTAGATATTTTTAAACTTTGTAATTTATTCATATGCATGTATTGCAAAAAGCATCGCACCCTACACATCATTAAAATGCATCGCACCATAGATCTATAGATAGACTATACTGTGAAATAGATAATTTGCTATCTTTATTTGGTGTTAATCATATAAATTCCATAAATAAGCTAACAATTTACAGATCACAATTTACTCTTCTCTAAAAAAATAAATTAAAGAACAATTAATGCAAAGGAGCTAGTTACCGTTTTTCCTCCATTAATGAGGACCCCTTCTGAAAGACGCTCTTTCAGTTCCTCTATGGATCTGTACTTCACAGGAGATACTGCAGCCCGGCTATCTCAATATAATTCCTTGCCAACAGATCCCCTTTCTGCGCTTGAAATGCAACTTCGAGTTCTGTCACAACCTCAGCCATCGATGGCCGTTGTTCACGAGATTCATTCAAACATTTATATGCAATGGCTGAGAATAATTTCAAAGAACTCTCATATATTTGTTTCATGTCCGGTTCTTTAAATATGATATCTTCTATTTTATTTTGCTCATAGCTTTTCATCCACGCTTATGAACAAAAACCGTCAACATATTATAGCCTGTAATATCATAGCACAATCTTCCACATAAAACCTCAAATAGTTTTACTTTCCTGTCCAAGATGTTATCGGTTCCAGATTCCAAGCATTTTGTATACTGCTTTTTAGCATTTCCAATTTATCCCATTGCAAGGTAACAACTGCATATATACAAATTATACCAATGAAAGTTACAAATAGTAAATGCTATGAAATATAAGTTTAGATTGTTTTGGAGGTTAGCATATAAAGCAATGTATGAAATGTCGTAACATCAGGGTATATATTTACATAAGATTTTACATGATCCTAGAAGCATAAATTCATTAGCAATGTACTACTTCCATACCCATTTTACTATTCAATTCTTTCTCTATTTGATTTCACAAAAATATAAATCTTTTCACATATAATAAGGGAATAACAATAAAATTAAAACACAACATAACTTCATAAAGAAAGTAAAACTTACTTCGAACTTGAGCCTTGAGAAAGACAAGATCTATGTTGACAGCCATGGGCAATCTCCTAACGCTTCTTTCATCCTTCCAAGCGAGATCATAGTTGCTGTAAGGTTGCTATGGCACAACATTAAAGCCTTCAGACAACTTCTGAATTTCTCATTTTGAGAAACAGGTTTTAATCCTTGTGTGTAACAATCCTCCGCTTTAGCCAGATCGCCGTTACTATAAGCTTGGTTTCCCCTGATACAAATTACAATCATTGCTTTAAACTGACCATTATCCAATATTTTCTAATAAATAGAATAACAATTTAAGACAATATAAGGTAGAATTATCTCACCTCAATCGTCATTTCTGGCAAGTTTCCTCTGCTACCTTGCTAAAGGATGTAATGACAGTTTCATGCTTATGTATTTGTTACTGGTTTTAAGTAATCCCGTTGGCCTATCCCAAGAGACAAAAGAGACACATATGGGTTTTCTTTACATCAGACATTGAGCTAAAAGAATCACGGACAAGTTTTGGTGGAAGTTTCTTTTTATATGAAGGTTGACTTTGACTTGATGAAGATGTTGCAAATCTGAAGTACCCTTACAAACATTATCAGACCTCGAAGCAAAATTAAACACTTTCTTGACTCCTAGAGGTTGCAATTGAGCTCTCGGTCATCTAGTCCTGAAAAAAAGTATCATTACTAAATTCCATATTTTCATTTTCATACTTAAAACTTTCTGTCTTACAAACTTCATTAGCATACGGTTCAGATGCTTCATCATCCGTTGCAACATTCGACACGCTGTTTTGGCCAGTAATTTGTGATCCCTCCTCTGATGTCACATACTCACATAAGTCTGTTTTGGCCACTAATTTGTGATCCCCATGATGCACACTAATTATTTACAAGAAATAAGTCAACTGATCCACAGAAAAGGAGGGCACCATCTTCTGTCCCACCTAAGCACTTCTTTACAAACTCAGCTGCCTAAAAAACAGATCAAAATTTATAGTCATGTCCATTGTATTTATGGGTCACCAACCAACGTATGTTAATAGTGTCAGTAGTAATAATAATAACAACTACTAACTCAAGAATTATAAACCTAAGACATATTAGAAAATTGAAGTGCAAATAGATCTTAGTTTGCTACAATCATGAACATAGGTCTAAGAATTCCCTACCTCTTCGGCTATGGCCTTTTCGGTTGACTTATAAGTCTGATGTGCAACTACAGTTTGTGTCACTTTATATTAAGCCCTATTGGACCATTCTTTTGAGAAAAAAGTATCTTAAATCCCAACAATGTTGGTGGCATCAATACCACACACTTTTTATTCACGCGCTAAAAGATAAAAAACGGTACTGACAGTTTAGGAGCAAAAACCATTGTAGCCATAACGAAAACATAATTAATGATGGTAAAACATGAATAAATAATTCCTTTATGAGCACTCGTAACTCATTCATTTTGTACCAGATTAAGTAAGTCTAGCACCAGTAAGACCCATATATTAATTCCGGTGCCAATATATAAACTCCAAGTAAATCATCACAATATTATTCCACACAATAGAACATTAACTAAATTAATATATTTTTTAATGTTATTATCATGATATCATTAATGAAATAGAAAAAAAAAAAAAAAAAAAAAGAAAAAATCTATGTCAGACGAAATAAGGCTAAGTTCAAGCTGGAATTACCAAAGAATCCATCCAGTTTCGATAAGAAATAAGAGACACCCACATCTGAAAATATCCCTTGTGAAGCATTTGGCATTGCGAAAACCTTGAAAAAACATGTAACTTTTAGGAAAAGAACCACTCCTATGTATGATGGTCATCATGATGTGGCAGGAGATATACCGTATTATCTGTAGCAACTTGAAATCTACCATACATTGAAGCACCTGCACCACCTCCCATCACGATTTCATTACAAAAAGTTGCAAAATTAATAGTAATAATGTCATTGTGTTTTAATAACAGAACGTGTTACTAACCTTGATTATATATGTCATATTGCCATGTCTGTTTTATGTGATGAAGTAATTCAACTTGCCATTGAACCAAGCCACTGAACGACTGATCCAAGCCACTCAACCATCTGCGGATACTCACCTTCTCACCTTCACCATCTCATCTGAAGTTTAAAACATAGGTTTCCCGTTTATCGAAAAATAAAAGACTGATAAGTGAAAAGAAATTGAAAGATTGGATGATGATGAATACATGTAATCGCAGCAGAAGATGGACAATAGACAAAAGATAAAGGCCTCAAATTCTTGCACTTTCACGCCTGCCATTGATATGTAAATCAGTAGTATATTGTAGAACTCGCCTAGGCGTTCCTGTAACGATAATAACTGTGAATTCATTAGTATATTCACTAACGTATGCTCCATATATGTGTTCAAAAAGAAGGTAAAATCCACTTGCATTGGTGGAGTGCATATGGCCACTATTTTTACGCAGACCGTGTGGAATATAAAGGGGAGGGAACTGCGTATAAAAAGAAGCTCAATATCAACGGAGAAACTTAAATCGTTGCTAAAAGATATAAATTCAATATACCCAATGAACCATCTTAAGCTTGTTGTTTTATGGATGTGGTTTAGAAACTTTTAGACCTCCGTCCAAGAACTTGATGACCGGCTATTAATAGCTTGGTCCTTTTGACTATTGAGCATAAACGCATAAAATGAATAAAAAGGCAAATGAACTGGTCACCATTAAAATTGTATTGTCAAATGAGCTTGTTCTTATAAATGGCAACATTATATAAAATTAAGTATATAAAGTACTGTATACAGGAGTCTAAATACTAATATGGACATTGGTGTTAATATGTTTTACAGTGCTAACTATGCATGGTAGTATCAAGTAGGTTTAATAAATACAGAATAATAGGCTATATAGTGAGCTAAAATCGTAAAACCTTATCATTTATTCTGGCAAAAAGCCTTTATAACTAATACAAATAAATTGATAATTGCAGATGAAAGTAGAATAAGGTTCATGGGATTTTACTTATTTAACTATTTACGTTTTGATACATCATATAATCAGTTTCAGGGTGTGTTTGGGGCAGCTTATCTGAACTGCTTATATAATTATATGAAAGTGAGGTAAACAATTTCAGTTACCCGTTTGAACTTCTGATATAACAACCTATTTCAAACCATTACCTTATCAGGCCGACATTTTGCCACCTTTAATCCTGATACATATGGATAACGTACACACCTTAGTGACCTTGTTTTCTTTTTCTGTTCTTCGTGAGGATCAGCACCTGTACCTAATGCAAACCTGACAAGTGTTGCCTTCTTCCCATCCTCATTAGCGGACATCGACTTTGTGATCCCAAATCTGATACGCATAAAACATTTGGAATTAAGAAGATGTTAAAGATTTATCACAACATGCATAAATTTCAATAAACTCATGGTACAGATAATCTTCAGTTTTAGTTCCTGTGCTTTTTTATCCAATCCTTGTGTACTACACACATAATTACTTAAAATACACACAAAATGAACAAAACATGCTCAAAATGACATGCTAAGTGAAGGTAAAAGATAACATGTCCAGTATCGAACATATTACAAAAAAAAATACAAAAGTCAATTGCAGCCATATGATCTCATAATCGACTCCATACATAACCTGATAAATTGCAGAGTTATAAAGTGGCTCAAGATTCACCATAGTATGTGAATCAAGTCAAAAATAATATTTTTCTTTTGCTGTGATCCTTAAAATAATCTCTCAGATATGGAGCAATTTAGACTTTTAGTTTGAAGGTATAAAAATGTAACATGAATCAGACCATTTAGGCTCAACCATTTGACAAAACTTATGATAAAAATTCAACCATAACTCAAGCATCCAATTAGGCTCAGTTTTTCTAGATGAAATCAAACTAATGGATAATGGCCAACCTGTACATGTCCTCATGGTTTTTCACCTAAAAAGCAGTGATAAAGAAACCCATTAACTAAACAGACCTACTGAAATCAACAACGTAACTTTAGTTCAATGATAGTGTATTCACTTATTTGTAATACCTTTTCTTTCAAACCCAATGCTTCATGCTCCACCCTTTGAAGCTCTTCCCTTAATAATTTTTGGGACTCCTCGTTTGCCAAGCTCGCTTTCAAAGACGAAATGTTTGTTTCCAATTTACAAATAGTTGCATTTAACTCTTCTTACTTCATTTTTATTGCAGCCTCTGTAATAGATGTAAAACAGTGTTAATACAAAGTTAAATCGTGTAATTTTAAGTGACTTTAGTTTAGTATTCAGTCAAAGATATAACCTGCTTCCATGTATTTTTTGTCTGATGAATCAAGCATATTACGCAAGTTATCCTTTTCCGTAGCAAGGTCTTCTAAACTCTTCTGAAACCATTTTATACAAATTTTCATCCTCTTCAAATAATCCATAATCTAAACCTATTTCCCTGAAATACAAAAGATGAAACATGGGTTGTAAATGGTGTAGTTGCGGTGCACCTGGGTGCTGATAACTGGCATTGGGTCCCATGTGAGAGTAATTTTGATGAGGGTAAGGTGGCATAGAAGGTGGTTTAGGCTGTGATGTTAGTGGGGGTTGAAGTGGCATCTGAGGCTTGCTACTCATATGCAAAGGCTGCTGCAATGGGGTGCTTGCAGCAGACATTGTGGGTTGAACCACCGATGGTGGCTGGCTAGAATAATGAGGCGGTAGAGCAGACATATTTGAGGACTGTGGAGATGGCATTGATGCTGACTGAGCATTGATATGACCTCTGTTATGCTGCATCGATTGTAAGGGGTGTGAAGGTAGTGGAGGGTTTAAAGGAGACATAGATGCGGAGGGTGTAGGTGTGCTTGTTTGGTCTCGCAAACTATTTTGAGATGGTAATGAAGCCTCTTGAGCACTCGGCTAATGAGCTGGCAATGTTGCTTGCTGAGAATGTTGAGATCCGGCTGGTTGAATTTTTGATTTCTTAATCATCATTAAAATATTATTTTCCCATGTAAGAACATACAGCATGATTAAGCATGTGCCAACAGTAGAGGCGGCAAATCTAACCAATGCTCCAACACAAGTCATGAATTGGTCGGTTCCAAATCATGCACGAATAGGTTGAGCGATGTAAGTTTACCAAGTAGGAGCCTTGAAATAAGGAATAAGGATTAGATATTAGTTAAATTTGGCCATAATGGTAGAGAAGAAAGGAAAAAAATTATATAATCAGGAACTCTTGATTATCTTAGCACTTACTTCAATCTTTGTATAAAAAGTGTTAGCAGCATTAGATCGCATTCCCACCCTTTTAGATAGTGCTTCAATTGAATTTAATTCACCATCTGATTTTTCTTTCACAGATCCACGTTTGAGCTTTTTCTAAAATCAGAAGATAGGGCAATGGTAGCAGAGAATATGAAAGTCTGTCATTTCTTCCTTTGGAAACTTGTAGCTGTAACACATTTTCAGTATAGTGCATGTCCATCCTTAAGCATCGGGAGCAATTCAATAATTGATTTTAAATCATGAAAATGGCCATTATCTATCATTCGGTCAGCCTTATCCAACACAAAGAATGACAATGAATGTAACTGCAAGGCAAAAATTTAATAGTGGGATTGGTAAGAATGATCATGATCTTTTAAAAACGAAATAAGCATTGTTGATATATAATCTCTTAATAAGTCCGAGGTTTAAAGTGTCATTGTAAATAGATTAGGGGTGTAAAGGGTCAATGTAAAAGTTTATAACCGGTCACAACGTTTCATTAAGGATTGTGTCGGTTAGGTTAATATAAATAGGGTTAGAAGTCTTTGTAAACGTAGTGATTTTTATCGTAATAAAATTCCAGTTTGTTTGTGTATTGATGATCGTATAATCCAGGGAATTGCTAACAGTGGCATCAGAGCCTAAGGTTGGATCAATTGAAGAAGGCTGCGTCTTTTTTTTTTGGAACAATATCAGGAGTCCGATTGTTTGAAGAGGGCAGCGGTTTGTTGGGATTGGATCATCATCACGGAGTCGTAGATACCAAAGGAAGAACGAATTGAAGATTTGTGGTTGTTTGTTCGAGGTTTTGAAAAAAGACAGAAGGACGATTCTTGTTATTGAAGACAGAAGGACGATTCTTGTTATTGAAGACGGAAGGACGATTCATATGGTTGCTGTTCGAAAAAAAGGAAGTAAACAAAGAATTCAATATCTTGTTGTGGTTCGTTGTGCAAGGAAAGGAAATTGCGGAACCGAACAGTCAGATAAGTTTTTTTCTCAATTTCGAATTGTGGGTATTTAGTGTTGGAATTAAGAAGTATTATGATTAGAATCGATTAGAATAGTTGTTTTGGTTTTGTGGTGAAACCAGGAAGTTGTGTTGGTTTTGTGGTGAAACCAGGAAGTTGTGTTGGTTTTGTGGTGAAACCAGGAAGTTGTTTTGGTTTTGTGGTGAAACCAGGAGGATTAAGGATAGTTGGTTAATAGAAAACCAGGGTACTATTCTTGGAAGATACATTTTGGTTTAGATTAAGATTGGAAGAAAGGAGACTTACTGGTTGTTGAAGAACCGAACCAGAATAATGAACGGTTGTTGTTGATAACCAACGAAGAAGAAAAGGCTTCAATTAACAGCGGGTTTTGCAAAGGCGGATTTGCCAGAAATTGCAACAGCGGGTTTAATCAAAATGAAGTGTCAACCAAGCATGCGAAGACGATGAAGGCGGTGTGGCCGGAAATCATCGAAGAAAAAAAGGGAGATTAATGGTTTAGAGATTTGATCAAGGGTGTTAAGATCAACAGCGGAGAAGCGGGTTTTGATTGTCAATAGCAGGGAAGCAGAAATAATTGCCATTAGCAGGAGGCGGAAGTAACAATTATTAGCAAGGCAGACTTGACATTCAACAGCGAAGCGTGTTTGATCAAAGAATGGGAGATCAAATAAAAAACCAGGAAGGAAGAACCAGATACTGACCAGCAGTGCAGAATAAACGGGCATGATTCGGAATAAGCGGATTGCTTTGGATCAAGACTCGTTTGGCGGGTGCAAAGAAACGAAAGAACCAGTTGGCTTTGTTTCTTAAGTCAGTGGAAGATTGAAGATGCATGGAAGATTTGAAGGCTTTGACTTTTAACAGATTAGGGGGGAATGTTGATATATAATCTGTTAATAAGTCCGAGGTTTAAAGTGTCATTGTAAATAGATTAGGGGTGTAAAGGGTCAATGTAAAAGTTTATAACCGGTCACAACGTTTCATTAAGGATTGTGTCGGTTAGGTTAATATAAATAGGGTTAGAAGTCTTTGTAAACGTAGTGATTTTTATCGTAATAAAATTCCAGTTTGTTTGTGTATTGATGATCGTATAATCCAGGGAATTGCTAACAAGCATATGTACGTTACCTGTAATAAGCATATGTTACCTGTAATGACCAGTCAGAGAATCAAAAACGTGACACACGAAAAGCAGATGAGAGCTAAGGACCAGCGAGAGATGATGAACAATGAACCATGCTTCATTTAATCTTTCATAGCGTTGTAAAAGGATTTACAATGATCATAAATCATTGTTGTAAGGCTTAAAGATTAATCACGCAACAAAAATTCTTGAGATTGTTCTAGGAAAGATGAACGCTGCATGTAGAGGGATTTAGTGTAAAATGATGTTGAGACTGAGAGTGAATAGAGGGCTTTCTGTGAATCAAGCATGAACACACGCTTTCATGATTGAATATATCTGATATGCATATATAGATCAAGTGTCAAACAAATAATTTCAGTCATGAGCAAATAGCAGAGATATTTTTTTGAAATAAGTTATTCCAAATTAACCTAGTATGTATCTGATCTTGGAGTTTCATGGTATCATGATTTTTTTGCTTTAAAACTTTAATCTAACAATAGTTGATGATATAAATTGAATTTTTAAACCAAAAAAACATACTTTTGATGGTGGTAGCACAAAGCAATTGAAGGAGTGTTAGGGTTGGAGATACCATGTCCACTTCGTTTGAACCAAGATCAGCTGCTGTAAACAATGTCTCTACAATCTTTCCCGCCAGCCACTTCTACAACAGTTTCCACATGCAACTCCACAACCTCCTCGGTAACCTCCTTGCTATCTATTAGAGTTATATCACCATCCATAACTATCTATTAACCTAAATGTTCCATAAATCAAAAGTCTAAATCATGAAAAAGATACATACTGGAGTACCTAAATTTAAAAAACAACCTACACATATGAGATTAGGTTAAAATTTTTATTGAAAAGCGATATCACAAATCAAACCAAGTAATTGTCAACAATTAAAAAAAATAATACATTAACAGCTTACAAACGTTAACAGTAATAACATGCATGTCCACAAACATTAACAGACATTGCATTTACTTTGTCAGAATCTTGTCATGGCTATTACGCAAAACACACATCAAATAATCACACTGAACTTTAGACTTACAAAGAAGCTGCCTTTCGAGAGATTCGTGCTCCTTGGTACTCAATGAGTCAATCTCCTCACCATAGAAGGATGGCAAGTTCAGCTTGCACTTTTCCATAAAACATGTTATTCTCAAGAGATCTCAGATTCAATTATCCATTAAAACCATTTTAGAGAATGAATAAACTTACTCAAATATCAATTTATGGAAAATAATTAGTGAATAAAAATACCTTGCCCATCGCATATTTCAGCATGAAGTATATGCTTCATAAACCTGTTCACAAGCAATAAGATGGTGTATATGCTTATAAGATGAATGAATCAAAAACAAAATAAGCATAGCAACCTATTGGTAATCTTATAAATTCGTGAATAATAATAAAAATACTCAAATCAATCAAACAAAGATAAAAGATCCAAAAATATGTTAAACCCCCAATCAGACAATTCAATTAATTTGTTTTACTTAATGTAAAATTTACAAACCTAGTTCGCAATTGATGAATCAATTTTTTTTTTTTTTTTTTTTTTTTTTTTTTGAAATTCGGTTCGTATATGTAGCCCTATCATAAAACCTGTAAACCTACAGAAAAAATGAACACACATCATAATAAAACACAATAAACTTATATCCATATTTAACAAATTAAAAGAAACAGATAACAGTTTACCTCCAAAAGTTGCATGTGTTGAAAATTTGTATTGTAATGGTCGTTATTCTATTAATCAAAAGATGAATGAATGATATTAGTCGTATCTTATCAACAACAGATTAGTAGTAATATAGCTTGAATACTAAATTCTCAGAAGCCTCCTCTTCTTCATCCTTGTGTTTGCCTCACGTTGAATTTTGGTTTCGGTTTTTTTAATAACGTGATATTGTTCTGTAAATAAAACCCTAATACATTAATATTTCACAATTTAATGCAATATCAACTGTGACTTGCAAATAGTTTCACAAAGTGGTTTATAGATTTGGACTTGCAATATGTAATCCAAAAAGTGTGTTGGTCTAGTGGTTATCAAGTTTGTTAATGTTACAAACTCCCCAAGTTCGATCCCCTCAACAGACATTTTTGAACTAATTTTATTTGCTTAAACATATAATGTAAAGAATTTCATGTACGAATTTCAAGATAAATTAAAAAATAGAATTTCAAAATAAATTAAAAAAATACAAAATAAATTATAAAAATTGATGACATGGCCTGAATGTGATGACGTGGCAGAAATTGAATTACATGGCAATGAGGTGGCAATACGCGTGTAACGCCTCCTGTTATATATATATATATATATATATATATATATATATATATATATATATATATATATATATATATATATATATATATATATATATATATATAGGGTTTTTCTAACATGTGCCCTTAGGCACATGTTAAGAAGTGGGCCTAGATGTACTATTTTATGGATTTTTGTCATTTTTTAAATTAAAAAAATATTTTTGTTGTACTTTTTGTGGATCCCTGAGTAAAAAAAACACCTTGGCCCACTTCTTAACATATGCCTAAGGGCACATGTTAGAAAAACCCATATATATATATATATATATATATATATATATATATATATATATATATATATATATATATATATATATATATATATATATATATATATATCTTAACTAATTATAAAGGGTGTATGGTCAATTAGTCAATGGGTGAAAACTGAACTTTCAATAATACCGAAATTGCCCTTGCCATCATTAAATGGAACATAAATACTCCACCACACACACAAAATCTCTCAAATCTGAAAAACACTCTCTCTCTCTCTAAAAACACACATTAACACAACCTCATTTTCTCTAAAAAAAACACTACAACCGGGAATACCACCATATCTACTGCCGACGCCACCACCACCCGACCCCATCACAAAGGAAACCGACGCCACCGCCACGTGAACTGACGGCACCACCGAAATCCACCCTCCACTGTCTTTTGCCGCCACCGGAACCACCAAAATCCAAACGGATTTTCAAGTTTCTAGGTATGTTTTTGAGATTTTTTTTTTAATAAATCTACTTATACAGATAAACTTTTTAATTTCTTTTAGATCTATAGATATTATTTGTAGATCTATAAATTTTATAGTAGATCTATAAGTTTTTTTAATAGATCTATGTATATTAACTTTTTTGTATTTTTTTTCTTAGTGTCGCCGATTGCTGCACTGTAGCCATTGCTATCTAGCGGGAAACAGTCGCCGTCGCCACCACAAAAGTTTCGAGTGTGTTTTTTGAAGTTTTTTAAGTAAGTTTTGAAGGGTTTCTTCTTTTAACTTTTAAAGGTTTTTTTTTTTTTTTTTTTTTTTTTTTTTTTTTTTTTTTTTAATTGTAGATTTGTAGTTTTTTTGTATAGGTGTTGTGAAACTTTATTGTTTTTTTTTCAGTAGCCGTCGGCCTCAAGCTGTGGTGCCACCGCCTAAATCTGCTGTGCCGCCGCCTAAATCTGCTATGCCGCCACCGAAAATTGCTACATGTGCCAGAAAATGTATATTTATTATATCAAATTTGTTTGTATAAATTTTTTTTACAAGTTTATGTACGTAAATTTTATTATGTATTTTTTGTGTAAATTTTGTTTGTAAGTATTGGGAGTACCAAAACGAAATGGAGTTGGGTCATAGATCTGAGCAGGATGCAACATGACCCTAGCATGTAGGATTTTGAAATTATTTAAATAAAAGAGAATCTTTTAATTTAGTAACATGGTTTTGGTAAACATTGAAAACCGGGAACTAAAGGGTTAAAGCTACACAATGTTTATACTTAGCTTAAAAGTCTTAATTGTTGTCATTGGTTGAAAGATTGATGTTCGATATTCAATTTTAATTATGTTAAAATTTTAAGAAAAAAAATAATATATGACGTTAATTTTTATTCTTTTAAGATCTTTTAGAAAAAAAAAGTGTATATTTGTTTGATACAAATTTGTAGCAAACACACATCATTAAAATTTTGGTAGTAGAAAAATAAATAAGTTTAATCTAATTTTCTTCTAGATATTTGACCTATCATGGAGGGAATACGTAATATTAGCACATTTGTCAAGAAAATGTTATACTTGTATTCCCAATAGAATAATACCTATATGTGTAGCAGTGTAGGTAGCTTACATGACTGCCATAGAAGTACTACTATCCCAAAAAGAAAATAAAAAATAAAAAGGCCCTTGTTGACCACACACTAGTCTATTTTTTAGACAAACCCTCCCCTAGTGGGAGGGTGTACTTGTTTTTGTTTTTTTTTGTTATTTTTTTGTTTTTTTTTTGTACTTTTGTCTTGTAGTTGTCTTTTTTTTTTTTTTTTTTTTTTTTTTTTTTTTTTTTTTTTAATGTTTTTGTTTTGTTTATTTTTTTGTAATGTTAGTAATGTTGTGTATACTTAATTAATAGTTGCCGATATGACGTTATAAAAAAAGATTAATAATTGCCTATATGACGTTATAAAAAAATATGACGTTATAAAAAAATATGACGTTGACTTATTTGCATTTATAAACTAATGTTTGTAATGTTTTTGTGTTGTGTATAGTTAATTAATAATTGCCTATATGACGTTATAAAAAAATATGACGTTATAAAAAAAATATGGCGTTATAAAAAAAGATGACGTTGACTCATTTGCATTTATAAACTACTACAAGATCAGTGTTTACACCTAAACTTAAATTATTTAAAAACAACAACTATTATTATAAAATTAAACGTCAACGTTAACATATTATTTAAAAACAACAATATCTACGACATATGAAGATTATTCATTTCGGTTAAAAGATCATGGAGCCGGGCACTTGACTGACAAGCGTGATCCTCAGGATTCCTTGCCATTTCTAACTCCATTTCCAGCGCCTTTATTCTTTGCTTCAACAACTTGATCTCATTTTTTGTAGCAACGCAGTTTGAGCAATGCGTTGAAGAAGAGGCTTGACTAAAGTGCTCTGCTTCAAATTCATCTTTCCACGCGAAGTATCGACACCCATAGTCGTTTGTACCTGGCTGTTACATGTTAAGGAAATAATAAGAAATGTATTTTTAACAAACAAATTATTTACATAACTAAGCAAACGTATGATTATTTACCACTGAAAGAGGACATGCATAAAACAGTCGCCCACGACTACCGTCTTGCCAGGATTTCCGTTGTACAATAAATCCTCTATTACATCGGCACCAGAAAGGATTTCTTTGGCTCATCTGACCAAAGAATTTGCATAATCAATCAATAATGTTATTTACTAATATAAATAAATATTTAATCAATTACTATATAATACAAACAGTTATTTACAACATAAATCAATAATCATTTACAATGTCGATAGTCGATGTTGATATAAACTTATCCATTGTTCTGCAATTGGCTGTCGGAAAAACCTCCATTGTGGGTGGTTACGCGGAAGTGTAAAAGTTGGGTCTAGCGTCGGTATAATGTAATGAGCACATGCGTCCTCCCCCACACGGGCAATCACAAGGGGGTCGATTCCTTGTGTGTTGTTTGGCCCGGAAAAAAGCGGAAAACATGTGTTATAACCACGCATGGATAGAAATACAATCGGTCGATTTAGCATTGAAGCGATAACTAGACCCGTCATTGGCATCACCATCCAGTTACCTTGATGTGCACCTCCGTTGAACCAGTTTATCGTATTCCAAAGAAAGTTAAAGTCTTGTCCCCCCCCCCCCCCACATATCTGTGTAAGTACTCCTATGGTAATCTAACTCTTGCAACAACCTATGTCTGGCTTCGGCCCACATATGTTCGTTTTGAAAAATAAAGTGAGCAACGCACCGAAACCCGCAATTCCCATCACCCGCAACATTACGTATACTTATTACGTATGGACGGTAAAGCAGTGGAATTTCCCGAATAAAACCATTGCTCACAGTATCTCCAACATATAATCTGTGCCGTGGACTAGTACCCGTGTACGAACTGTGTCTTGGAGGCTCTTTCGGCAATTTCGGGACTTTCGTAGATCTTGTGTTCGTACTTCTTCGGTGATCTACGATCGGTACTTCATTTAAGTCCGGAACTTTTGTAGCCTTGGACTTTTTGTTCTTTTCGCTCGGACGTCCACGGGTATTTTCCTGAACAACAGGTTGACGTGTGTCCACAGATTCAGGTTGGTATATCCCTCTTAACTTGTTCAACATATTCTTCTTGACAAACGACGTCGCTTTGCCAAAAGCACTCTTGAATTGTCGAACGTCATTTTCAAACTCTCTTTCATCATCATCATCATCATCATCATCATCATCATCAAGCACAAGGTTACCGACAACGGGCCACGGTACAGACAGGGTTCTCCAAAATATATCAATGCTTTCCAATGGAATTGGCACACCTGCATTTATCAAAAGTGACTTATGTAAAACCATTTCGTGGAAGCATTCCGTGAAAGCATTCATTAATATTGACTTTAATATACTTACCATGAATTCGATACCCCATCATTTGACAAAAGCACGGCAACCCATAAATCTTTCGCAACTGATGGTTACAATCTTCTGCGGCGAAATTCGTTTGAAGGAGTTCTGTGTGCATGAGTGTAAAAGCATGTTTGGAAATGTTATACAACAACTCTGAAAATATTGGTATATCACATTTATTTATTTTCTCGTTTTTGCTCCTGTTAAAAGTCTCTTGTATCGCGCTCTTTTGAGAAATAAGAATCTTATCAATCGAAATCAACAACGTGTTTAAGTTGGATTGTGCTGTGCCCAAATATAATTTCAACAATGCATGTTGAGCCTCAACTCTACACGTTGTTGACTGGCCGTAGCTTTGATATTCATCGGTAACACACGAGACAAACATGTGCCCGTACTCTCGGAGCCAGTTATCCAGATACTGGGCAATCTCTGAAAAACGATGAATTAATACAACGTCAATCGGGTGCATATTTGTTAAATAATAAAAAACACTAAATTAATAATTAAGTACCCGGTTTGTTGACCAATTTTTGTTGTAGTCGTTGATAATGTTGCTCGAATAAGGCACGTGATTGAGCTTTAACCATCCAATCCCATGTGCGTTTGATGGAGTCGTACTCATCACTGTCCTCACATCTACCTCTGCAATGCTGAAGTATATTTTGGGAAATATGCCATCGACATAGTACTTTGTGAACACCAGGGAATTCTGCTCTGCATGCCCCAAGCAAGGCTAAATCCCTGTCGGTGACGATAACACGTGGATAGTACCTTTCCTCTATCACCAGCTTTACACGTTGCAATACCCATTTAAAATTAGGCCCTTTTTCACTGTTTAAAAAACTAAACGCCATCGAAAATGTTTTATTTGTTGATGTTACTCCGACAATCTCCAAAAATGGCAATTTAAACAGTGTGGTATTTACACTTTTTATTTACACTTTTAATACACTTTTAATACACCTTTTTTTTTTTTTTTTTTTTTTTAAAGAAAAAAAATTAATAAAAACGCGTATGTGTGAGACGGCTGTCTCACACCACACTCGGTATTATCACCTTGATGTCTCACACACAACACACACACCACACACTCAAAAAAAACTCTCTCTCTCTCTCTAACTTATCTGCTCTCTTTTTAGATCTAAAATCAAGATCTTGATGTCTCACACCACACTTGGTGATTTGTGAGAGAGAGTTTGTGAGTGTGTGGTGATGTTGGTGATCTGTGATGGTTTATGTGATGTTTTTCTGATGGTTTTGTTAGGTACGTGATGGTTTATGTGATGTTTTTCTGATGGTTTTGTTAGCTACGTGATGTTTATGTGATGTTTATGTGATGTACGTGATGGTTTAATGAAACCCTAATTTTTTTAATTAGGGTTTCGTAAAATTGGTTTGGGGGTTTTTGAATCTGACTTGATTACTTCATAATAAAGTGTGTTAATTGAAAGATTCGTACGTTAATTTATCAAAATCTTGATTTTTTAATGAAACGCTAATTTTTTTAATTAGGGTTTCGTAAAATTGGTTTGGGGGTTTTTGAATCTGACTTGATTACTTCATAATAAAGTTTGAAAGATTCGTACGTTAATTTATCAAAATCTTGATTTTTTAATGAAACCCTAATTTTTTTAATTAGGGTTTCGTAAAATTGGTTTGGGGGTTTTTGAATCTGACTTGATTACTTCATAATAAAGTGTGTTAATTGGTTCCGTGATGTTTATGTCTGATGGTTTTGTTAGATTGGTTCCGTGATGTTTATGTGGTTCTGGGGTGGTGGTTCTGGGGTGGTGGTTCTGTTAGATACGTGATATTTACTTAATTGTGTGTGAGACATCAAGGTGATAATACCGAGTGTGGTGTGAGACAGTGTCTCACACATACGCGTTTTTATTAAAGTTATGTTTCTGTGATGTTTGATGTTTATGGTGATGGTGTTGTTGACCACACACTAGTCTATTTTTTAGACAAACCCTCCCTAAATGGCTATGATGATTTAAAAAAAATAAAAGCTTAATTTTGGCGTGGCATTTCCAAATGGATAGGCAATATATTTGCAACCTTTGATGTTGCAGCCAATATGATAAAAGGATTTAATGTAATCTGAGCCTTACCTCCCGTGTGTTAAATTGTGAATTCCACATTTTCACTTGTTTGTGATTCAGACTTGTGGTTGCTTCTGGTTAGTAACTTGTTCAGACTTGTTGTGATACTGCTTCTTGTGTTTCACTTGTGATACTGCTTCTTGTGTTTCACTTGTGATACTGCTTCTTGTGTTTCACTTGTGATACTGCTTCTTTCAGACTTGTGGTTAGTAACTTGTTCAGACTTGTGGTTGCTTAGTTGTTGTTTGTGATTCACACTTGTGGTTAGTAACTTGTTTAGACTTGTGGTTGCTTAGTTGTTTGTGATTCACACTTGTGTTTATAGTCCAGGATTGAATCCTGGGAATCCTTACTATTTGGCTTGTGATGTACCTTTTGAGAATCCTGCTGTTTGGGCATGTGACTTTTGAGAACTTGTGCTGTTTGGGCATGTGACTTTTGAGAACTTGTGCTGTTTGGGCATGTGAACTTTTGAGAAGTTGTGCAGTTTGGCATGTGAACTTTTCAGAACTTGAGAATCTTTGGCTGTGTAACTTGTAAATTTTGTAGGGTGTAGGCAATGATGATTGGTTTACAATCTGAGCCGAGGCGATGACGAATGGTTTTTAAAACCGAATGGTATGGCGGAGTGATATTTTTATCACTTTCGCAACCTTCAAATCCGAGCCTTCTAAAAATTCCACATTTGGCTAAAAAATAGACTAGTGTGTGGTCAACAAGGGCCTTGTTTGCAGCTGTGTTTGTGTTTGCAGCTGTGTTTGTGTTTGCAGTTGTGTTTGTGACAAAAAAAAGAGGACTTGGCGATGACGATAACGGAAAAATCCGAGCCTTTGTTTTTCTCAATACTGCAGTTGGTTGTTTTGTGTTTGCAGTTGTGTTTGTGTTTGCAGTTGTGACAAAAAAAAAAAAAAAAAAAAAAAAAAAAAAAAAAAATTGGTTGTGTTGTGTTTTGTGTTTGCAGTTGTGTTTGTGTTTGTGTTTGTGACAAAAAAAAAAAAAAAAAAAAAAAAAAAAAAAAAAAAAAAAACTTACATAAAAAAGACTTGGACAAAACAAAAAAAAAAAAAAAAAAAAAAAAAAAAAAAAAACCCTAAAAGGACAAAACCTGCATGTGGGCCCCACCTAAAAGGACAAAACCTGCAGCTATGGTAGTAGACTACCGTGGGGTTAACAACACCCAATAAAAAAAGCTTTTCTGACTACCAAAAAAGTATAGATGTAAGCACGTGAAACGCTTTAAAACATACATCTAATCTAGAATTTTTACTTGGTAAAAACAAAAAATTATGACCGAATTTTTACTTGGTAAAAACAAAAAATTATGTGACCGGATAACTTTTGAAACTATTTGAATTTTTGTATATCAAAAACGATGTGAGCTTTCTTGAAGTTTGGACTATATAAAGGTACCCACGATGCAAGCATGTTTGGAGTTTGGAGTTTCGACAATATAAGACTAATGCTATTGGTTGCGTTCCCTCAACCAACCGAAGCAACGATCATGTTCCCCACCAGGCCGTCTAGAAAACAATTTTCTCGCAAAGAATTCCCTTACACTACAATTAACGATATCGAAATTTGTTAAAAGCCATGTATAGTTACCGTTATGCGATCATGGTATCTTGAAAATCAGTTTCTTCGTAAACAATTCCCTATCGCTATAAACAGTGGCGGAGCCAGAGAATGTGACTAAAGGGGGCATCAAGAAATTTTTTTGTCTTCAATTTACTTTGATGAATCTGGTCGGGTTTAGTTAACGACAACATAACTGCTTTACTTGACATAGGAAAAATTGAAAGAAATCTATAATGCCAAAAAATTACATTGTAAAAACGTATGTGGTTAAAAATATCATATAAATTTTTACACGTGAACAGAGTTTACACCAAAAACTTAAAAAATCTGAATTAGTATAAACTGTGAACACAATAGTTTTCTATATTATATTTATCATTATGCAAATTTATGTTATTTTAGAAAATAATTACAAAAGATCCCTTGAATACTTTTTGTACTACACAGTGGTTTTATGACTTTATCCCACTCACCGAAGCTACAGGCAACTTTCACACTACCCAATTAACTTTCCCAGTTTCCTATTTAGTCAACCCATCTTGAAATCTTGAGAAATCTTGAGAGTAGTTACTTTTAAAAAAGGCTTTATTTTTGTTATTGAGAAATGAGTATTTTGAGGATGATTTTGTCTTTTAAACATTTTTTAATTCTGAAATGAGATCCATGAAGTTTTTAAGTTAGGAAAATGATTTGTTTATACTAGGTTTAATTGATTTGTAAGCTTATGTGATTGTTTGTTTATAACAAGATTTGTTAAGTCATTTCTTGGCAAGTGATGTTTATTAGGCCTGTTGTTTTAATATATAATATATGAAAATTGAAATGACAGTGATGAAGACATAATATTCATAAAATGTTGAACTTTTTGTTTGTTGGCTGGGCAAACTAAAAGGATGGTCAAGGTGTGATATCCTCTCTAAAGATTTCATAGTCGTATACTCTTATATCTTATTTTTCTAACTCTTTTAGGCCAATGATGATTTTGTTAGATATTACCGGTTTTGCCTTAGTGCTTTTTTAGATCTAATTGGTTTTAAACCCTTTTGTTAGATATTACTGGTTATGGCCGATGATTTTTTGTGGAAGCCATGTATTTTAGTAAGGCTGAGTTTGTGTTGGAGGTTGTTTTTTTTTTGTGTAAAAGTAGTTTCATTCACCTATTATTGTTTTACGGAGTACCGTTTAATTTTCTTTACACTCACCTGAAGTTCCGTTATTTTGGATGCTTGGAACTGAATTTGGGTATTTGAGACTGCATAATCTGCATTACATATTTTTGTAGTTTGATTTGTACTTTTTTTTTTTAATCTCGATGTTCGAGTCTGCTTAGGAACTGATCTTTTGTGTATTGCTTAGAACTCATCTTTTGTGTAATGTTTAGGACTGATCTAGGGGCGTTGGTGTTGAACCACGTTGGGAGTATTTTAGGCTGCTTATGTCTGGCTGGGGGAGTGTTTGGGACCGATAATACTGATTTTTAGGAGCTGCTTAAAATTGAAAATTTTGCTTTTGTAATTTGAGTTGCTTAAGTGACTTAGTCCTTCTAATTATAGTGATAACAAAACTTACAAAGGATATACAAGTTATCTTTGAATATATTTGAAAGTTTAACTCATCAGATTGAGACATTCAAAGACATTTTCATGTTTCTTGAACTCTAAACTCACAAAGGTTACGGTACCTAAAAATGTAGGAGATAATGGTTGTTTATTAAAAAAAACTTATAGAGTGTTGTTTTTTATGGTGATTAGACTTGGGATGTCAAGCCTACTCTCTACGGTTGAAAAAGAACTAAAAAGACATCTCATGTCAAGAACAAAGATAAACCAAAACATTGTAGTAGCTTTCATACAAGACACGTATAAAAAAGACCACATAATTACATTGTAGTAGCAAAGTTGTAACATGTTATATGCAAAAGATATTAAATTATTACAGTTAATAATAATAAAAAGCCACTTTCAACAACCATCGCTCTATGACTATATGCCGCTAGAAAATCCGTTGCTATGCACGGGTACTCGCCTAGTATATATATATATATATATATATATATATATATATATATATATATATATATATATATATATATAAACCCTTATAAAACACCAATATCTCTAACCAAAATCCAACCCACCTTTTTAAGATTCAGACACCCGAACCAACATCTGAACCTAAATTTACAAACACCAAACCAACATCCAAACTTAAAAAAACCCGATCCAACAAAAAGACATACCCACCATACAAACAAATATTTTCAACCTTCACCATTTTCTTCCATTATAATTCTCACCACCGACTAAAACACACACTCCCAAACAAACTCTCCCACCTCAACCAAAATAAACTCCCACAAAAACACTCCCATCTCTATCTCTAATCTCATCCACCACTACCAACCAAAATTATAGCCGACCCCCACTACCATCCTAACCACCAACGAAACCCCCCACAACCAGCAAGACGCATCAACAGCGACACCACCAACAAAAACCCGTGACCACCAAGATCCACCACCTCCGGGACCCACCACCACATAAACCACAGCAAAAAACCCTTTACACCACGAAAGGTTTTTCCATATTGCGAGTCTTTTTTTTGAAGGTTTTTATAATAGATTTACATTTTCTTTATAGATCTATGTATTATAGTTTTGTAGATTTGAGTTCTTATAACTTCAGTCTAATTTTTTCAGCTGCCGTCATTGACAGAATTTTCGCGACTCATGCCACCACTAAAGCCCTCACTACGAACGAAATACACCACCTCTGAAAAACCCAATAACCGAAAATCCCACCATTGAGACCTCTTCATAGATCTGAAGAATATTCAAGTTTTGAGGTTTTATTTGTGTTTTTTTATAGATCTATATACATTTCAAGTTTTGAAGGTTTCTTTTTGAGATCTATATATTTTACAAGTTATGAAAGCTTTTTTTATAAATTTGGATCTTGCTCAATCAATTGTGTTATTATGCTTATTTTTTTTCTTTGTCTCAAAATATGTTTCGATCTATGTTTTTGGATTACGTCCACGCGTATTGACTATTTGACTAACCTTTGACTGTTTTGGTCTTGGTGTTTTCGGTTTAGTTGGTTTTGCTCTTACTTTTGAGTAATCGGAGTTCAGTGAATGGTGATTTCGGATGTAAGGTCTCAGTTCACACTTTTGTGTTCTTATTAAAAAAGATCTATTTATATATGCACTTGTGAGTGTTAGATCTGTTGGTTTCATTTGTTATTAAAAAAGAATTATAAATATTTTCTAATAGGAAATGATGTAAACGAAAGGATGGTAACTGTAAACATGCCAAGATCCAAATTTGAGCTTATTTTGTTAGTTATTTGGTTAGTGCAATTTAATTGAGCTGTTTGTCAGGTTTGTGCTAAAATAAATGGTTTTTGAGATTGGTTGGTTGCGATTTGTTTTTTAGTGTTACTCCGTATAAGACTTGATAAGGTCTAAGGCATTTTATTTCATGACCCGTCGTAATATGTAAAAATCCATAGGATGATATTGCAAGTTTGGCGATAATCTGTTGTGCGATGCGTGTTAGCTGGTAGTGATGCCAAAATCTGGTTGTGTGTTTAGAAATGATGCTATCTGGGTCTGTTGTGTTTGGTTATGATGAAAACGGCTATGATGATTTGATGAGTCCTAACTTGGCGGGGCAATAATCGGATTTGTATTTGAGAATGCAACCGGGTTTTTGCAGCCAAAATAAAATCTGAGCCAAATTTCTAAAATTCAAAAATTACCCTTTTTGGAAATTTGAACATTTGAAAAAAATTGCAATTTTGAAAATTTTGAATCGTTTGAATAAAATTTTTGTTTTGAATTTTAAATTTTAAAAAGACTAAATTACACGGTTCGTCCTTGTGGTTTACGTTGACCAACAAGCTTCGTCCTTTGACCAAAAAAGGTTTACCATCCATTCTTAACTGGAAAACGTTATGTAGCGTTAGTCATTCACTCTAACGGGCTACACTAACTGGCGTTAGTCACCCATCCACTGAGGGTATTTCAGTCTTTTCCAAAACCCAAGGACGAACGGTGTAATTAAACCACCACCACCACCTAAATACTTTTTTTTCCTTCTTCTATCTTCGTCCATAAAACATTATGAATATCTTTTGCTCATCAACATCTCATTTCCATTGAATTAAAACCAACGAATTAAAAATAAACTACAAAAGATATTCAAATTATTAGCAACAAAACCTTTACTGTATTTTATAGCAATACAACAAGATCTAACCCAACACACTTTCATCACCATCATTTTCTATCATTCTTTAAATCTTGATTATCAAAATATTATAACAAAACACAAAAATTTTTTTGTCCCATCTCCAACAGCCAACTACAACACCTAATCCCATCTTGGAACCTCGTCACAATCAAGAACTACTACAACCATTATCAGAACCAACAACAGTCATCTCTACAACATCAACCACAATCAAGATTCAAGAGTAAAAAGAGCAAGAAAACGATCTCTGTTTGATACATCATCGATCTTGAAACTTAAAACAAATACTACAAAAACCTACCTGAGACCTTAACGAAGATCTGGAAGACGAAACCCACCAAGAATGAACAAGGGTATGTGTTTGTGATTCTTGTCTCACGAAACCCAGTTCTGAAAATCAGGAAAAGAAATCGAAGAAGTTGTTTGTGTTTCGATTGTGGTAAATTGGAAATATAAGAAAGAAAATCACGAAACCCACCAAGAATGTTTTAAGTGTTCGATTTTAGGAAGAAATAGGAGTTTGGTTATTGATTCGGTTGGAAATTATTGTTGGCTGCAAGAAATGTTTTGTGGTCTCTTGGACTACTATGAATATTAGATAAATACATACAAGCACTATCCATATCTTTATTTGTACACTTTAAGATGGGTTGACCGTCAAAGTCACGCTATAGAAGGCAGAAGAACTTGTATGATATGAAGATTGAAATGTATTGAGAGGAAAGAGTGAAGGAACTAAATATATATATAGGAATTTGTGGGCAGTCAAAAACTGACTCAAGAAATCGATTGAAATGTTAGTTAAAGATGGGTTGGATTATGATGTTTTTGTTTGGAGTGCGCTTGTTGATAATTATATAAAGCGGGGTGAGTTGAGGAATGCGTTGGTGGTTTTTACAGAAATGGAGACGAGGGATTTGATTGTTTGGAATTGGATGATTTTGATTTGATAGTTTGGATTAAATTTATTTATGTTCTTGAGTGGGTGGATGAAGATAATGAGTGTGGTGGATGAAAATGGGATTTGGAAATGGATTTTGTGTTTGGTGATGGTTTATGATGATAATGGTAATGGTGGTGGTGGTGGTGGTGGTGGTGTGACAATGATCGTGGTGTTGTTAGTGTGATTGTTTAGAATGGGTGGATGAAGATGATTGATGAAGGAAGAAGATGATGTTAAAAAAAAGGTGGTAAAAAGACCAAAATACCCTCACATGGATATCACATGGGGAGACTTAACAGGTGTTAGTGTGGCCCGTTAGAGTGGAGGACTAACGCTACATAACGTTTGCCAGTTAAGGATGGACGGTAAACCTTTTTTGGTCAAAGGACGAAGCTTGTTGGTCAACGTAAACCACAAGGACGAACCGTGTAATTTAGTCTTTTAAAAAAAATTCAACTTTTAGAATACATCAAATTTTGGTACGTAGTATTTGAATTTGAAAAGTTGAAAATCTCGAAATCTTAAAAAGTTGAAATTCTTGATAGTTGAAAATTTAAAATTTTAAACATGTACGTACTGTGCTAGGTTTAGTAAAAAGGATAACACATGAGATTTGTTACGTATAAAATTAGTATCAAATGATACTAAAGTAGCTACAATGGTGATAAGAATTTGAAATTAGTCAAGAGAAAAAGATAAGTAAAGATGACTAACTCTTTTCAAACCATCTGACACCAAGTACAATTTGTTGCTACTGGCTACTGCCTTTTGGACTTTAGGGACTACGCTACACTTGTAGAGAGTGATAACAAAAGGCATGAAAAAGAGATAAGACCAACTTAAAAATTGATACCGATGAAAAGATAATGTGTCATTTATTAAGGATCATATTTTGCCTTATAAAAATGCGACTATTTGTTTCAGTAAACACTTTTTATAACAAAAGAACAAAGAAATAATATCTAGCAATGTTACCATATTACGTTTGTTAGATCAAACAAGTCCAAAACAATGTCAATTTAGCTAAAAAAGAGGTAAAAATTTTCAAACGCGCTCATCTATGTAATTTTTACAAGTTCTATTATAAGGTGGTAAGTACATGGTTTTTGTTGATCTTAAGGATTGAGGGAGCGGGTTTCAAAAATGACTCGAAAAAGAAAAAAATAAACGACAACCTAGGAAACCCCATGCAAAAAGGCACATACACAATACACCGAGAAAAGGGTTTTCGTTTTCAACAAAAAAACGAAACTAGAAAACATAGTGTCTTGAGGAAGCTGTTTATTAATAAATATTTGTCGTCGCTATTCAACTATGCCATAGAAGAACATGCCACAAGAGGAATGGTTCATCGTAAAGGATACCCGAGCACTAGAAATACAATTTTTCAAAAAAAAACCCATTCGCCATGTAATTTTGTCGAAAAGTAGAAATCGCAGCCGCTAGGCGCACGTACTCAACTATCAATAAATATTTGTCGTCGCCACTATACATGAGTACTATGTTATACATTATCGCCGCGATTCAACATGCCATAAGAGGAATGGTTCCTCGTAAAGAATACCCGAGCACTAGAAATACATTTTTCAAAAAAAGTTCATTCACCATGTAATTTTGTCGAAAACTAGAAATCGCTGCCGCTAGGCGCGGGTACTCTGCTAGTATATATATATATATATATATATATATATATATATATATATATATATATATATATTTCACTCTTGTTTTAGATATTGTTACATGTGCATGCATGCGTCTTCTTCATTAGATTGGTTGAATTCCAGATTTTTGGTCATATAACAAAGATTGTATTATGGTGTTCGAATAGCCAGATTTTAACGTGCATGTTACTGATTCAAACAGCCCATTAGAACTCAAGTCGACATATGGACTATTATCATTTAATGTGTCGTTTTATAAGTTATTCATATCATGGTTTTAACGAAACAAAAGATTAGATTCACATGTTATAAACGTATGTATAAAGATTGTACAAATGTTGAGTGAATGAAAACGGAGATGTCGATATACCTTAGGTCGGATTAAGAACGAAACAAGAACAATGAACCCAAGATCGAAACCCTAGTCAAACCAAACCAAAGCCCAATCAAATACGGACCGCCGAACGTAACCCAAAAGTCTGCCAACTCGCGAACCGCCAACAAAACCAAATCTTTAATCCCACGCGAACTTGAACTGAACTCGGACACGAATCACAACCCCAAACGAAACTCGAACTAAAACAAATGTAACCAAAACCTCTAACGTATTGAAGCTGAACCACAACCTTCCATTTTTAAATCTTGTAAAAAAAATGTTTAGAAATCGTTTATAGTTTATTATGTACGTGATGTGTATTAAGTAAATGGGTTAGATATTGTGGAACAGATAAATGAGATTGTGGAATTAGTCTAGGCACGAATGGGGAAAAATAAATGAAAGAGGTGCCGAGTCTTGTGGAGAGCAGGTAGACTTATTCTTTTTATATCTTCATTTTAAACTTTCATATCATATCCATGTGAATTTCGAATTAGGTAAAATGTTCATAAGGCTATAAATGGTCCAACATATTATACAACGTGTGATAAGTATTTAAAAGTGCATGTTGTGTACAAATAACAAAATATATTGGGTCCTTAATTATGTCACTTACATAACGTGTGATATGTCTCAAAAATATAAGTTGTGTTGTTTTATATCATATCTTAGGTTGTAGTTCACAAACTTCGGAAATTTCAAATTATATGGGAGTTTTAGAAAAGACGGCTTTTCGGATTTTACACCCGGCCCACAAATAAGGAAAACTCTATCCTAGCCTCTTGATTACTATCCGTTCCAATTTTTTTATTTTTTTTATTTTTTTTGGTATTGAATATTGATAATAAGGGATGATATAGTTCCAAATGAGTTCAACATGCAGGTTGCTTCCGGCGCGGTGCCGCATCGACTAATTACACATCATTTATATATAATTGTTCCAAATGGGTCCAAGGAACATGTGTAGGAGACTTCTGAAATAAGTGGCATGGTTTCTAACCAATTGACTTAGCTCAGTTGGCCACCTGAGTTTCTTCCGGAGCTTGGAGAAGGGTTTTACCCGGGTTCGAGTCTCGCAAATGACAAAGAAAATTCGGAATTTTCTTTTAATGTGAAGCCGTGAGTTCTAGGGGGTTCCATTCGCGGGTCTCTCCTAGTGGTTCGGGTCCCGGGGTTTACCCGTTTGGATGGTTTAACTCGGGGGTCGGATTTTAAGTGTGGTGTCGTTTTAAATAAAATAAAATAAAAATGGCAAGGTCTGTGACGACCATAAAGAATATTGGTCAACAATGTTAATTATAGTCTTTATACTACGTACTACGTAGTACTCCGTATTTTATATATATAGTGTTAAAGAATGATCTTTTAATGTGTGGTGATGATGGGTCAACATGAAAGCATTCCAATTTCTGGGATAGGGTCTCAGTTTGTTAAATCATCTCAACTTGAGCTTATAGTTGAAACATGTGCGCCGGGAAACCTTGTGATCACTGATACTGATCACAAGATTTTGCTCAGAGTAAAACCAGCCGACACAACCTTCCATCGCAAACGGATGTTACTCGACCCTGATGACAGACCCCTTTTACTACTTCAAGAGAAGGTGATATATATGAATTTTCTTGATTTATTAAGCTAAGCTATTTTTTGTTTGCTTAGTATTGAAAGTCTGTTTCTTGTTATGAAACTGACATATATATATGGACTATATTTTACTTCCAGAAATTGAGTGCACATCAACGATGGAATGTATTTAGGGGCGAAAGCAAAGCGGATTCGGATCTGATTTTTACCTCTAAGGAAAAACACATAATCGGATGGTATAAGATGCAGGTAAATGTATTCATGGCACACAAAAGTAGTAGCGAGGATAATTGTGATTTTAACATTAAGGGAAGTTGGTCGGATACAAATTGCACCATTCATATGCAAGAATCTTCAACACCAATAGCCCAAGTATGTTACCTTATTTTGAGTTATTTAAAAGCTAATATATTTTCTTACTTCATATATTTACCTATAAAGCTATGAAAAGTTGAAAACTCTAGCTAATTAATTTATATGGTTGATTCTTATATGTAGATGCATAAATTTCAACCATTAAAGAATGCCAAACATGCCAAGGGAAAATACATGGTAACAGTTAATCCTAATGTGGATTATGCATTTGTGGTAGCGCTAATTGCAATCCTCGATGGTATGAACAACGCTGAGAAAAAAATATCTAAGGCTCAGGTTGCTGGGGGAGTTGTTAAAGTACTTGGTACTTTGGCTACATTGTAAATTGAAGTATGGTTACACATCGGCTCATAGTTTGGTTCAACATCTCATCTGTAATTTTTCTTGTGATCTTATAATTGTGGTATGTTTGATATCAAATTCATGTATAATTATTGTTGTAGATGGTATAAGGAAAACATTGTGTGTGTATTAGGATTTATGAATGGCATGAGTTAACCGGACCCCCTATAGGGAGGGTTTGTGGAAGACAGTGCTGCCGCCGCCTGTACTGTCTGCATTAAAACTTGTACATTTTGACTAAAGTAGGTGGACCCCCCATAGTAGGGAGGGTCCGGTTAACACATCCCTTTATGAATATATGATATATGGAAAACAAAGTTTATGATGAAAAGAAAAATATAGTTAATTGATTGTTACTCAATATATTGTAAAAAATATAGTTAATTGATTGTTACTCAATATATTGTGTGTGTATTACGATAGCTAGAATTTTTGTGTTTTAGGGTTTATTAGACACTCCAGTTTTTTTTATTATTTTTATTTAATACAGAACATTTCCATTTAGAAGCTGTCAAAAGTTATGCACTTTTAGTACAAAATTAAAAGCTTTAAGAGCCTTGAAAATTTCAAGTTTTATAAATGCAAACCTATCGTTTGGTATCAAGAATCACATTTTGACTTGTAACACATTTTGACCCATCACAATCCATTTAATAAAACTTGGATTTTCAAAACATAACTGTAAGATTAATGAATCATTTCGAATGTCTAAACATAACCAAACATACATTATATGTAAAACACGGAAGCCATAATTCTTAAAGATCGGGTTTGAACCCAAACACACCTTCTTGTTTCAAACTACAAAATGTTACAAAACAAGTCCAAACAAAACAGTCGAGCCAAACAACGTACGTTTGGGTTGTGTTGACAGAAGACCAAATCCATTTTAAAGTTTATTTAGTTTCCATCCACGTTCATAGTTGTTGCATGCATTTAGAAAGAGGAGTGGACCACCACTTCATGCATTAGTCCCATGTTTATTTGTTAGTTTTGTTATGCATTAGTTAGTAATTCGTTTTTTGCATTATACTTTGCATTTTATAAAAGACAGAGAAGAAAAAAGTTGAAGTAAAGTTAGTAGTTTTAGAACTATTAGAATTCCATTTCTGCTTAGAGATTGACTAACTCAATTAGTCCCTATCAACCCGTTTCCTGAAAATATTGTTTACGCTTAATCAAACTTAAACACATTAACAACAGTTTATTTATTCGAGATAACAATTACTTGATAAAAGATAAGGTTTAACTTATTTTTAAACATTGGTCCAAAGAGTTTTGCTCGTCGACTAGAGGCGAAGACGAGTATATCTACCATTCATTTTCATTCCATAGGTCCTTAGCTCTTATCATTTGCTTGAGCACATGATCCTACAAAACGTAGAACATTTAACATATGAACTTAAATTTTAGTAAGTAAATGGTATAAACATTGTTATCATTACATGATTCAATCACCATGTTGGAATTTATAATCTAATTATCATATAATAAGTATATAAACATCATGAGTACGCAGCGGATATAGATCATATAATATAAACAATTAACCTAAAAGAAAACGTATCTTGTTTGCTTCCTTAGTAATTAGGGTTTATGTAAAATCCCTAAATCAAGACCCCTAATTAGGGTTTATGGTTAATCGATCAACAAGAACCACCAAGAATCAAAATATTATTCCTCTATGTTCTCGCACACACGTTGTTATAGCAATTCAATTAGAATGCTAGTTCTTAGATCACGAAAACAAGCTAATCACATTGATTACGCTTTAGATCAGTTGCACAATCACTATGGATAGTGTAATTCAATCGATCAAGGAATAAGAGGGAGAGAGAAGAGAAGAATAACTTGTATAGGTTTTCCAAGGGATACCAACTAATGAAACGAGGGTTTGTTTATATAGTGTTATCAAAACTTAGAGAACAAGTTATCCCAATCCAACCCAAGCACCCCTAGGGGTCGGCCATCATAAAAGCATGGGCGGAGCTATTAAGGGACTGGGAAGGGTCCCGTCCCCCTAGGCCTAAGCCCGTTAGTGTATTTTTTCGCGATTTCATGCGTTAAAATTTTATTTTTTCCATCTCGGCCCTCCTATCTAATGTTCTTCTGAAAAAAATTGTTTCGGCCCTCCCAATAAATTTTTTCTAGCTCCGCCACTGCATAAAAGGGGGGGGGGGGGGGGTTTAGAACCTTCCCTTCCTAGATTTACATCCATGTCCATTTACTTGTCGTCTAACGACCGTTAGTTAATACCGTTAAGTATTTAACTACAGTTAAGCGGTTTTTAAGAATTAATAATCAATATAATACATTAAATATATTAATTATTTAAATTGAATCTTTAAACGTAACGTGTGTAATCATAGGCTCGGATCTGATCCGCACCTACGTTTATAATATGTTCATAATCCAACAGCTCCCACTTGGACATATTTCAATAAACTTAATGACATTGGTAGGCGTCTAGCAACACTCCAATGCCCCCAGAACTACTAGAGTGTGGTTTCATGAAGCACAATAAACGATTCATCATTATACTATCCTTTTGTTTCAAATATTGTATTAAATATGGATATGGATCTAACTCATTCCATAATTTAACTATTCTGTTTCTTGTTTTATCTGATTGATCAAGATTAACAAAATCATCGGGATGTAATCCAGATTGCTTTTGGGTATGGCCATACAAACATCTGATAACCCTACAAGGAGGCCGGTAGTATTATACTTCAAAACAAATTCGAAGGAACAAATTATGTCTTGACTACAAGTGTAATCCGTGAATTTCACAACACTTCTGAAAATAGCCCTTATGACTACAATTTATGGATAGCAGTAGACTAGATTCATGAAATGGGATCCACCCATGCCATTCTAGCTTGCGTCTCAAGTCTACCTTGTGTGCAGCTTTAATAAACACAATTTTTATGCATTTTTTTGTCAATATTGTTATAAATAACTAAACATTAAAATAAATAAACAATTTAATATAATATACTTAAAAATGTTCTATATAATTAACTAACCTGAAGAAGATCATTGATGATGTAGCGTTTGTGAATGAACCGCATTTGACCGGCGACGGCGACGGTGACGGAGTGAAGATTGACGTGGTGGTTGCACGACGGAAGATGGTGGTGACGGTTGTGGTGGTAACGGTGAGTCGTCTCATCATACAAATAGAGTAGCTCATCTTACCATTTGGGCATCGGTGTTATGGTGGCAGTGTGAAGATTGACGCGGTGGTTCCATGAAGGAAGGTGGTGGCGATGGTTTTTGTGGTGATGGTGACTGTGTGTGTTTGAATTTTGAGGGAGAACTATTAACTCTGTGTGTTTGTATGTGATGGTTACCAGCTACTCCGTATTTGTTTGCATTGTTTCAAAATTTACCTTGAAGTTTAAGATGTTTGCAAAATCTACCCTATTTTTTTCTCACTATTCTATCCAAATACATTTTTCTCTAGAACCCTACCATATATATATATATATATATATATATAAATTGTGTGCAACTTTAATAAACTCAATTTTTATGCATTTTTTTTGTCAATATTGTTATAAATAACTAAACATTAAAATAAATAAATAATTTTATATAATATACTTTAAAATGTTCTATATAATTAACTAACCTGAAGAAGATCATTGATGATGTAGCGTTTGTAAATGAACCGCATTTGACCGGCGACGGTGTGACGGTGACGGAGTGAAGATTAACGTGGTGGTTGCATGACGGAAGACGGTGGTGACAGTTGTGGTGGTGACGGTGAGTCGTCTCATCATACAAATAGAGTAGCTCATCTTACCGTTTGGGCATCGGTGTTATGGTGGCAGTGTGAAGATTGACGCGGTGGTTGCATGAAGGAAGGTGGTGGCGATGGTGGTTGTGGTGATGGTGACTGTGTGTGTTTGAATTTTGAGGGAGAACTAATAACTCTGTGTGTTTGTATATGATGGTTACCAGCTACTCCGTATTTG